>JAJGOT010000547.1:457500-551980 GCA_022457155.1 Cladopsammia gracilis
TAAATATATGCACTGCACATATCTGTGAAGCTCTCGCATTGCGTCACACCAACTGATGTAAGTCAGTAACATACTTAATCCCCATGTTTCGGAGGTCAACAGAACAGAATGGCCAAGAGGTACATATTTTATGTGCATTGCACGTAGTTATTTACTAAAACGCAAAACCGGTGTCCTTAGGTACGTAAAAAGAAGCTATCGATGAGTGTCCTCAATATGGGGATAGACATGAAACGGAAGCACGTGAAAAGGAACGAACGTAAAGACCCTGCCTCAAAACATTGCTACCTGAGGCTTCCCGAGAAGTATGAGAAGCCCGAGAATCCAACAACCAATATTTTCTGTTTAAATCATATACCGCATCTGACATGTTTTTGAACCTGGCAACAAACTTAAGAAAACGGGAAAGTTATTTTTCTTATCAGAATTGAGGGATGTAGCTGTGCTTGGAAACACGTGGTGGCCTTTTCAACACTCTATACATTTGTCTGTAAAACTTCACTAAAGTTAGCGGCAAAAATTAGAGAGTCGAACAAAATCACTTAAACCTTTTGCCAGATATCTTAAGCTTGCAGATTGTCAATCTAGTTTCGGAAATTCAATTTTGCCGGAGTCTTTTAACACTGAGATCGGATTCTCAAAGAGACACAGTGCATTTTGCCCGAGGGGAATCAATATAGAAATTACGGGGGTGCTCGTCGGAAATGTTCGGTAAACACCCTTAAAGGTACCAGGATCTCGTTTAATGGGGGTGGCTGAAATGGATGTTTAGACCTTAAAGAGCTAGGTACCAATTCTAAACAAAAGTTTGTGATCTAGTTCTAAAACAACACAGGTCATATTCTGTCAAGTTTTTGCGGCTCAATACCCTAAAAGGTTTTCAATACCCTAAAAGATTTTAGCATCCTAAGCGATACCAATCTATTTATTCATTTTCTCTCAATTCTAAACATTCTAATTGTAAAAAGTTATAGCTTTCTCCGTGTACTTTTCTTTAATCTGCCCGCCTAGAATAGCCTTTGTTAAACGCGGGCAGCTAAAATGTAACTGTACAGTTTTTTTTTGAAAATAAAGACTTTTTGTTGTTGTTGTTGTCTACAAATTTTGACCCCTGAAGGTACAACGAGCACCCCCGTCACTTTTACATGGCAGAGAGAATAAAGTTGAATAATGTTTATTGTTCAGTTTACGTTTCTATATTGAACCGCACTGAACAAATGAATTAAAACCTTAGCAGGTTTTAATGGAAATTTGGTGGTAAACTTGAAATTAAACATCAATCAAGCGTTAGTTTCATTTCGTGTTTATAGACCAAAAACGTGGACTGTTTTGTTGTTGCGAGTGTAGCGAACAGCAGTCCTATTTAACTCAGATACCGGTTTGATTCTCGACGTGTGTTAGTGGAGCATTTTGCCTCGCTTTCGTGCGGTTCAACAGCACAGCTGACCATTGCAACGCTGGCTCAAACACGTGTTTTCCTTTCGCGAGCTCTTCCATATGCCTGACGTGTTCATGTAGGACGAGTTCTTAACGTTCTGTATTTGGTGAACTTTGTACTCCTTTGCTACCCTGTCACTTAAGGAGTTGTTCGGTCTTTTCTTTCAAAGCATCGTCGATTTCAAAGCACCGTTGATTGCAAATCATGCGAACGGAGCGACATAAAACGACCTACAAACCGAATCACGAGTTGAGCCGATTTGCTCTGATATCTGTGACAAACAAACTGAACTGAGCGAATGTGCTCGTTGGCCAGTGTTTCAATCGACCCATTGTGGTCGCAGAAAAACGAACTGAGCGAATGCGCTCGGTGGCCAATGTGCCAAACGAACCATTGTGGTCGCAAACGTATACACCAAAAGACATTTATTCACGTTTGTTGTCATTGTTGTTCTTCCTGTATGCGTTAATTTATTTGGCTTACATATTTCGACTCCTAATATCTAAATTAAAAGACACCGAAGACATACTGCATCTGCTTACAAACACATTCCTTCCTCTTTACTACAATCAATTTTGAACAATGGATATTTGGTGACTGATTTCTGACATTTTAAACATGTTTATACTCCGTTCTCATATTAAAAATTTTAATTTTCCCCCCTTATTGTTCCAAAGCTACATGTGACACGTAATAATTTGCCCCAGATTATGTCATATGGGTAGGGGGTGGTGGGTGGATGTCAACACCTCTAAATGATTTTTTCCTAATTTTTCAAGATCATTAATTGTTAGCACATGTCATCTTCCTAGCTGTTCGTTTATCCTTGAGAAGTGAAGACAATTGGTTGCTATGGTAACGCGATAGACAACGTAAGTAGCATGATATCAAGTCATTTTTGAATAAAAATGCATGCTTTTCAAGCATATAAAACGCTACCAAAAGCTTCAAAATGGGTGGCATTTATCTCCCCCCCCTCCCTGTACGTCTGAGAATGAAAACACTTCGCAAACAAGTAAGACGCGACGTTCCGTATTTCAAACAATCTGTTAAGAAGTTTTCGATATCGCTCAAATAAATCCTTCTAGGAATGAAGGTAAATATAACTAAAAATATTGTTAAACTCAGAAGACTAAAGATAAAGGATGGTACGAGGGCGGATCAAAAAGTTTTGTCACTTAACCTATATCTCCAAAGCTTCACCTGCAATTTCAAGAAATACAGTCACATTCCCTCAAAGTAGCTTCACTCGACTTCTATACATCGTTGCATCCTCATCCTCCACTTCTGAAAGCAATCTCGGTACTCTAAAGCAGGTATGGCCCTCATCTCTGAATGCACAGCTTTAGCAAGGTCTTGGATCCTTGAAAAAGGCTTCCCAGCGAGGGCTGACTTGATTTTTGGAAAGAGCCAGAAATCGCACGGAGCCAAGTCGGGTGAGTATGGTGGATGTTCCATCAAACGGATACCGTTGTCATCAAGGTACGTCTGTGTGATGCGAGCTTTGTGAGGAGCTGCATTGTCGTAATGCAACTGGAATCGAGACTGATGTCGAGTCCGTGCCGTTGACTGAATATGCAGAAGAATTTTTGGCAAAACTGAAGTTGTATAATATGTGGCGGTGATTGTAGCTTTGACGGGCACTATGTCGACAACAACAGGCCCCTGAGTATTGAAGAAAATGGTGAACATTCTCTTTCTTGAAAGGAAACCTGTTTTCAGGACCTCCCGGACGTGGTTCATCTTCGGCCAGCCACACCATGTTAGAACGTTTATCTTTCATAGTGAAGAAGGAAATCCAACACTCGTCACCCGTAACAACATCAGAAAACCTCTTAGGGCCATTTGGTTCAAATTATTGCAACCAATTGCGGCAGATTGCCACCCTTTGTTCTTTTTGTTCTGTTGTCAGCTGGTGGGGGACCCATCTTGCGCACCTCTTGGACCGACCAAGCTGCTCATGGACGATAGCATGTGTACTTCCGTAGCTTACACCAAGCTCCAAAGCTAAGAATCTGAGTGTTATAGTTGGGTCTTCTACTATCAATGCTTCGGCTCTCTCCGCAGAACTGTCGGTCACAGACGTCCGTGGCCTCCCAGCACGTGCTTCATCTTCAAAGCTCTCTCTGCCATCACTAAAATGCTGAATCCATCTGGCAAGTGTGCGAAAAGAAGGTGAAAGGTCCCTATAAACCGTCACAAGCTCTTCATGGACAGGCCTTGCTCGGAAACCTAATTTATAACGAGTGTAAATATAGAAACGAACATACTCCCTTGAAGGCTCCATGTCACAACCAAATCAGCATGTAGATAAAAGGACGTGGCAAATTCCACACGGGCTTTATATGAGCACTAAATTTGCATAACGATTAGTTGTTAATGAGGTCTAAAGATCAAAATAAGAATGAAGAGCCATTGTTGCATGGAGAACCTAGAACTTTTCTTGGTGACAGAACTTCCTGATCCGCCCTCGTAAATGTATTGATAAGGAAATTATCTCTTCTTGTTACGCGATCGACTGCGGAAGTCGTACTCGATACCGCACAGTCACGGTATCATGGCATAACTATGGTGGCCTAGGACTGCCATAAGGAAAAATGCTTGTTTTGAAAAATAATCATGTATTTAAAAACAAAAGTAAATAAAATCATAACAAAAAATAAGATATTATTCAAATTTCAAAATAAAATAAAATAAATTTTTATAAAAAGTAAAACGAAATCAAAATAATATAACTCTTACAAGCAAAATAAAATTTATTTTATTTAATTTAAAATCAAAATAAAATCATTTTAAAGTAAAATGAAAACAAATTACAATACTCTTACAAGCAAAATAAAATCTATTTTATTTAATTTGAAATCAAAATGAAATCATTTTAAAGTAAAATGAAAACAAATTACAATACTCTTACAAGAAAAATAAAATCTATTTTAATTTAAAATCAAAATGAAATCATTTTAAAGTAAAATGAAAACAAAAATGCTTGTGGCCTATCGTTGCCATAGCCCAGAATGCATTGCGGGGTAGCCATGATGCCTTGCGCACTAGTAGCAAGATGGCGAGTGCTCGCATAAGAAACGACGAGTGGAAGATTGACAATAACTTGAAGGATGCCTTGGATCGCTATGTCAAACAAAATCTTCGGCGACCAGAAATTCTAGACTTTGTTTCCAAGGATTTTGATGAGTATGCGTGGAGTTTGAGGTCACTTGATAGAAGGCTTGAGTATTTTGGCATCCGCTACACAGACCGCAACGTAAACATCGATCAGATCGAAAGTGCAGTGAAAGAAGAAATGCAAGGCCCGGGAAAACTACTCGGATATCGAGCTTTGCATAAAAAGCTTAGACAGATTCACGAGTTAAATGTTCCACGGGACTTAGTTTATGCTGTTATGTACAATGTCGACCCAGACGCTCTGGAGCAAAGGGCACCCCAGTTCAAGAAGAAGAAACCGAAAGGCAATTTCACTTCACGTGGCCCGAACTGGGTTCACTCCCTTGACGGCCACGATAAGATGATGGGATACCAAAACAGCACTTTTCCTATTGCAATTTATGGTTGTATCGATACATGCAGCAGGAAAATGCTTTGGGCAAAGGTTTGGATTACTAATAGCGATCCAAATGTTATTGGTAGATTTTACCTTGAACATTTATTTAAAACAAGGATTATTGCAAGCAAGCTGAGACTGGATAAAGGATCAGAAACAGGGGTGATGGCTACCATGCATGCTTTTCTGCGACAGCACCATGGTGACATGGATCCCATGGATACAGTAATCTATGGACCATCAACTTCAAATCAGGTGAGATTTCAGACTTTATGCACATATCAATTTTAAGCCAGGGGGAGGGGGGTGGGTGGGTGGGAGTGGAGGGTGCAAGGGGTAGGGTTTTGATCTTCCATATTTGCCCATGGGCAGGGCATTTGATTTTCATTTTACTCCAAGGGGAAGGGCATTAAAGGTACTTAAGGAGACTTTATGGGATGAAATGCAGCCCAGGATGGGGATTTTAAGTACTTTTGACATGAAATCTGTACCTAAGGGCTGGGCAAGTATTGTATTGTACAGTATCCTTCACTTGTAATTGCAGATTGAAAGATGGTGGAGAGAACTTCATGAAAGACTGGAAACTTTTTTCAAGTTTCCTCTTAACCTGCTTAAGGACCAGGGTCTTTATGATCCTGAAGATGAAACCCACAGGTAAAGTAGAAGCTGCATACAGAGCCTCGCAAGCTCTTATTACCACATAATTCTGAAAAACGATGGTGAACATAATGACAACAACGATAGCAATGATAGTAATGATGATGGTGATACTTGACGACATTTACATATCAGATGAACAATTTTATTTTCTTGAAAATAATTACCCTATTACATTTATTACATGGAATTTTCCTGACACATTAACTTACAAATTTCATGATTTCTAAAAAATGAAGAATTAAAGTGACACAATATATGTGTTTCAAACACAACATGACAAGTAAGTGATCCACATGTTTCTAAGGAAGGAAAAATGACTTTATATCACTGAAAAGTTTTAATATTTCTTAGATAACTCAGTCCTATCTACTACTTTCTAAATATATAATATTATCCATGTTTTTTTTATTAACATCAACATTATTAGAGAAAGCTACCTTTCAAGGATGTGTTCTGTAACATTTTTAAACAAATAAATCGTCTAGTCAATATTTAAAAAACAATCGTAAATATGCACACCTCAAAAATGCAAAATTACAGTTGTACACATCCAAGCTGTGGCCACCCAGCATAGGCTTTGTGAGTGGTGATCAGATGCCAGTGAAACTTTCTGAAGGCAGCACACAAGTCTACCCAACTGGAAGCCATAGAACATGGCCACAGCTCAATGTGCATAACTGTAAATTATAGGTCACATAAACACAACTAGGTATGTGTAGGCCCATTGTACCAGATGGCCTTTAGAGAAAATGAAGATGTAAATGTATCTTAGATAATTGTTTCTAAGAATGACACCTGTTAAGAAAGAGCTGTTAGTGTTTTCTGCATGTCTTAGTGTACAGTACGTCTTCATGTTTAATGACATTTTTACAGTTAAATATTGTTATAATTTTCAGACTTGCTTTGGCCTACATTATGATACCAGTAGTACAAAGGGAAGTTAACACCTTCATCGATGTCGTGTGGAACCCTCATAGGATTCGGGAGCAAAGAAACACTTTTCTGCCTGATGGAGTCCCAAATCACATCTACAGTTTCCCAGACAAATATGGACTCGAGGAGTGTGGTTAGTACCACTTATTTCCTCACTTCCATTTATACAGGGGAACCTCGCTATCTTGAACTTCCAAGGGAAACTAGAATTTGTCCAATTAAGCGGAGTTTTGAGATAATGGGAACAAATTTTGGTTACAAGGGAAATGCTTTTAGTTCAAGATAGCAGGGAGTTTGAGATAACCGAGTTCAAGATAGGGAGGTTCTACTGAACTACATAATATGATTTCATGCATGATTTTTTTGGTTTCCATGTTGAAATAACTTGTATCAGCTACAGTGCTTCACTCAAAATGATAGGTCAACATGTCCGGCCTTTATTTAAAATAGTGAAAAGCAAGAGAATGTGAAAGAGCAGCTTTAAGTCAGCTAAAAATTGTATCATGCATGGGCATCTTGGTTTCATATTTTTTATGATTGTGAAGTTTGCACAATAATTTGTAATGTTCTTGAGAGTATTCTTTCTTAACAGATCCCTGAATTTTAAGTTATGAAGAATTTCATTGAAACTCACCAAATAATTTCTCTATTTTAAAGGATGGGAAGTCACAGAGAAGCAGCTGGAGGAAGTGGCAGAGCTGTCGGATGTGTTGGCTGAAAATGATGACTATCTGACTGTAGAATTTAGAGCCAGGTGTGAGCAAGTTATAGGAGATCCATTGGAACTCGATGTCAAAGACTTTGCTCTTGCATTTCGCTACCTCAAAGACAGTTTATAGATAATGATGCATACCATATTTGATCAAATAATTACCCAGGACGTCAAACTTCAGGTTCAAAGGAGGGTCTTAGGGCCTGTTTACAAGGAGCTAGGGTTACCCTAGCAAGTGGGCTTCCCTATCACTCATACCTTTCTTGTAGATTTTATCATCATGTTTACAAGCAAACCCGGGTTACCCTAGTGCTAGGGTCAAACACCAGTGGTGGGGGAGGATTAACCCTACCACTCATGTCAACTTAAAATTTGTATCTCAAACTTGCCAGAAATGCTGCTTCAAAAAGAAAAATGCTCAAATAATTGACTTACAAGTAGATAAACAATTGTATGGCTTTATAAAGCCTGTTGATCAATCAAAGATTTGAACTGACAATTTATATTTTCATGCAGCCAATGTAAACAACAGGCGGGCCAAAGTTGTCCTGGTTGCTAGGGTAACCTTAGCAAAAGTTTTCACTTGCAAATTGGAGACAACTTTGACTCGCTTGCTAGCTCCTTGTAAACACGCCCTTAGTTACTGAATGGGAGTGCTTATTCAAGGAAAGGTGTTTATTATCACTTATTAGCAAATACGAAAGGAATTAATAGTAGTTATTTTTTCTATCCTCTCAAAAGAGATGAGAAGAGATGAAAAGCTTTGCAATCACTTTGGAAAAAGGCAAAAGTGTAGTTTTTGGCTAAAAATACAATAATACACTAGTTCAGTTCCTCTTGAGAGGAATGTGTTCCACATCTACATCATCATCTTCATTTGTATCAGTCATTTGTCTCGTTCTCTCTAAAATTACAGCAAGTGTTAATTACAATTAAGTGTTAATGAGGAGAGCATTCAAAGAAGAGATGTTGTATATGCAGGCAGTGCCACATGGATATACCAATTGCAGACTATGCTCCCTGCCAGCAGAAACCTTTGATACAAGGAAAAAGAGGCCTCTGCCATCAGGGAACAGACTATAAATTGCAAGAGAAGAAGCCAATTGCGGCTATGATACATTATCGATTCGTTTGTTTTGTGATGTGAAAAAATATTGTCTTGGTTAGCCTGTGGGTACAATTCCATTGTTCGCTCTATTCTGTGTCTTCTACACGAAGTCACTGCCCTGTGCTCATTCAAGGGGGGGGGGGGTACTTTATTGAGGTATGGGTGGGTGCTTATTTAATCAAATACAGTAGGTATAAATTTAAACACTACTCTGTTGTATGTCGGTGATTTCACTAATAGTCACAGTGAACAATCTGCTGAAAGAAAACAGCAGAATTCTGAGCAGAATTAATGAAAATTAGAGATAGAGAATATTATACAGATACTGTACATAAAATGAAGTAGTTGAGTTTAAAGACCATATGAGGTAACCGTTGTGCTCTTCCAAAATTAACAATTGTGCATTGCCTGTTAGACTGTATCTCTTTAGGTGTTATTGCCTTCTTGAAACTAAAAAATGTCTGACAACAAGTACAATTTATGAAAATGTGCTAGAATTGCAGTAGTTAGTTTTACGAGTATTGTATGCAGGCAGAAGTCCAAGGCAAAGGGAATCAACACCATGGTGATGTGGTGTGATATGACTGATGTCACCAAAAAGAAAAAACAACATTTGAATGGGAACACTGCCAGACAGTCAAATTTGGCCAAAGTTTTACCCAGGGGTACTCAATTTATAGTGATGAAGAGGGGAGAGGATTTGGGTTTTAAAATCTGTGCCGATTTTTCAGGTATTTTTAAGGTTGCTTTTTGTGCAAAATAATTTGCAGGTGCCTGATATTTATAGTGAAGGAGATATGAAATTCGGCATGGTCCATATAAGTTGTAATAGATGCACTTCATTTTAATAGATCTTTGATTCAATCACTTTCTTTCACATGGCTAATAACCAATTTATATCTCGTAAAATCTCTACAGTATTGGTAAATAAGAAACATGATCATGAGAATGTACGTAGTTTCACAGACACAAATTCTTAAAAATGCCAACTACTTCAAGGGTCTTTATTTGTGCCATGAGATATTCCATTGAGTATTTGCATTATATCTGTGAAACAATTAGCCACCTTTTTAATGTTATTTAGTGCAATTTTGAAAGAAATAAATTGCACAAATTTAAAAAAAAGCAAAGGAATACAATGAGTTCCCACTTGAGTGGTTTGCACTTTTTGCACAAAATAGTACAGTTTTGTGATACATTTTTTGTTTTGTTTCACAAATATAGTGCATGCAGTCTTGCAATTTTATTTTGCCTTTTTTACTTTCATTGGCTCCAATCAAATAATGACTTTGTTTTGGACAGTAGTCTACTCTGGAGCAGATGTCCTACAGTATTGTTACAAACAACTTCATCCAATAATCAACAAATCACAAAAGTATAACTGTAACTGCAACGCTTTAAAATAATCAGACTGTAAATGCTCAAATAACCCCCCCCCCCCCACCCCAAATAATCCCCACTTACAAATAAGCTCCCTTTCTATGCTTTTCACCTGTACTACCACCAAGCACATAAGAATTACAAAGAAAAGAGTTTGGAACCTAAAATAACCCCACAAAGGTATGAAATAACTTGATTACAAAATTGGTGTCTGTTTGATACCAAGCCAAATTTTACATTTCTTTTTTTCTCTATTTCTGGTGTAAGCACCCTTTTAAATAGTCCCTACATGTAGTTTACAAGGTCAAGTTTGGAATAAGCCCTATAAACCCTTTGGGGGCTTATTTGAGCATTTATGGCATGGCTATACAAAGGTTGGGTGCATGACCCCCTATTGGAGAAACCACTAGCCTACCATTACTACACTGTCAACTCAGGTAATCCTAATAGGTGGCAGTAATTGTTGCACTTGTGGATTTCGATGAAAGCACGTATGGCATCCTGTGATAAATTACCTGTACAGAATAGCATCTTCTCGTTTGATATCAGCTCCTTGGATGCAATTTCTGGATCAAAAAGGCAACTCCCGCAGCCTTGGATGTCTAGTAGCATCACTTCTCTGTCAGATCTCTCATACGAAAAGTGTGCAAGGCACTCCGCCTTCTGGGTCAAGGGACTTTTCTCTTTCTCACATATATGGCCATTGTTATTGATGTACTTCCGGAAGGTGCCCTCTATAAATTCTTCGATAGTTACGTACTCTTCTCCGGCGATCCTCCCCATGAATATTTTCTTATAGCTGAGAGTTTCCCCAAAAAGGATCTCGTTGTCGCTTGAGATGAGCTCCTCTTTCAGTTTAGCTGTGAAATTGCGCGCAAGGTAGTGCATTTGCACTGCTTTCTTTGTATGTTCCTCCAGAGATTGCTTCATCTCAAGGATCTCTCGTTTCGCCTTGTCTAGATACCTTTTTACCACCCAGGTGGAGCCTTTAAAATCTCTATCACTGGAAGTCGCTTTGTACGCTTGCCGAAATCCACCACATCCGAAAGGCTCAGCTTTTATTATGAACTCTACACTTGTTGGCTTTGATGACCACGTCATGTCCGCCATGCTGAAGTTGAAAATTTCGACAGAGGTAGTGGTATTAGTGATTTCATTTCCAAGTCTAAGCATTTCCACCACCGAAAGACTTCTTGGAACAAACTTGCTAGGGCTTGCTGCTTCGTTTCGTGTTTGGGGCAGTGATACTGCAACCGCAGATCGGGATGGACTCTTCTCGGTTTTGTTGGTCTCCTCAGCCGTTTTTAAGAGTTTTCGACGTGGACTGTCGTCGTCTTTCTCATCATTGGCCTTAATGAAACGCACGTGGATAACTTTGACCGACGGGACTTGCTTCATTGAGAAACAGGAAGGGCCTTGCTCCCCCGCAAGAACATCACACGACATACTATCGGGCATAACATAATGTTTCATACATGCCTTCTTTATGTTGTCGATAGACAGTTCATCGTACTCGTGGTACGGGACAAACTCACGTGCTCCTACTCTTGAATACTTTTGCGCTCTCCCAGATACCTCTGCGCTAAGACGTTGAACAACGATTGCATCTAGATCTTTGCCCGACTGGCCAGTGTCCTTGGTGATTTTAGTTTTCCGTTTGGCCTTCATTTTGTCTTTAAATTTTCGCCAGTCGTCAGCCATTTTGTCTCACAACATTGGGCAAGGCACCATGGGTAAAACACATGGCTACCCCGCAATGCATTCTGGGCTATGGCAACGATAGGCCACAAGCATTTTTGTTTTCATTTTACTTTAAAATGATTTCATTTTGATTTTAAATTAAAATAGATTTTATTTTTCTTGTAAGAGTATTGAAATTTGTTTTCATTTTACTTTAAAATGATTTCATTTTGATTTCAAATTAAATAAAATAGATTTTATTTTGCTTGTAAGAGTATTGTAATTTGTTTTCATTTTACTTTAAAATGATTTTATTTTGATTTTAAATTAAATAAAATAAATTTTATTTTGCTTGTAAGAGTTATATTATTTTGATTTCGTTTTACTTTTTATAAAAATTTATTTTATTTTATTTTGAAATTTGAATAATATCTTATTTTTTGTTATGATTTTATTTACTTTTGTTTTTAAATACATGATTATTTTTCAAAACAAGCATTTTTCCTTATGGCAGTCCTAGGCCACCATACATAACATTGTGTTTCACTGTTTCTCTTCTGTGAGTTATCAATAATGTTCAGCTGACCAACAGAAGCTGACTCAGAATACTTGAAATACCGTTTTGCATTTATCATATAGTGTGTGTTCGGATGACGTCACAAACTTACCGGCGGCCATGTTGGAGGAGTGACATAATCAAAATGGTGACTGAAACAACATAACTTGAGCCTCCGATGCTGACAAATATGCTAAAATCTCGAAGGCCTCATTCAGAAACCTCCTGTGAGTATTCTATCTTTGTTTGGAAATGCCAAGCGCTTCGAAAAATTAATTTGGTTTTGTAGTTGACGAATTCTCCGAGCTTGTGCATACTATAAAATCGCTATGTTCTCGACACAGATTTTCTAAGTGTCGAGAACACAGCGATTTTATAGTATGCACAAGCTAGGAGAATTCGTCAACTACAAAACCAAATTAATTTTTCGAAGCGCTTGGCATTTCTAAACAAAGATAGAATACTATTAGGAGGTTTAAATGAAGCTTTTCGTGAAAATTCTGTGAGAATTTTGAGATATTTTTGAAGACCCTTTGAAGACCGTACCCGGCTGGGCTCACGCTACTATTAAATCGCTGAAGGTTTTCCACTAGTTCCAACCCAAATTCCCCGAAAATCAACCATACCTTTTGCTTTCCAACCGAAAATACCGGTTTTCTTGGCTAAATAGTAAGCACCCGGGGAACAAGTGCCCCACAGAAACCACTTCGAAACAAAATTTCGTGCAGACAAATTGCAGCGTGCAATCAAGGAACGGCTAGTTCTAAAATAGGGAACGGGGAATCGGGGAACGGGGAACGGGGAACGGGGAACGGGGAATCTCTAAAATGGGGAATCTCTAAAATAGGGAATCTCTAAAATGGGGAATCTCTAAAATAGGGAATCTCTAAAATAGGGAATCTCTAAAATGGGGAATCTCTAAAATAGGGAATCTCTAAAATGGGGAATCTCTAAAATAGGGAATCTCTAAAATGGGGAATCTCTAAAATGGGGAATCTCTAAAATAGGGAATCTCTAAAATAGGGTCTAGTTTCACTTTTATCGCCAGTAAGTGTCCCTCACATCTTCATTTGAACATTAACATTCTTTCTTACACTCATTGACTTTTTTGGAACGGCTAGTTCTAAAATAGGGAACGGGGAATCGGGGAACGGGGAATGGGGAACGGGGAACGGGGAACGGGGAATCTCTAAAATGGGGAATCTCTAAAATAGGGAATCTCTAAAATGGAGAATCTCTAAAATAGGGAATCTCTAAAATGGGGAATCTCTAAAATAGGGAATCTCTAAAATGGGGAATCTCTAAAATAGGGAATCTCTAAAATAGGGAATCTCTAAAATGGGGAATCTCTAAAATGGGGAATCTCTAAAATAGGGAATCTTGAAAGCAGCTGTTACGAGGGCCGTAAGTAAAGCTGTCCGCTCGCGATAAAACTGAAATTCAAGATGGCTACAAACTAGAAGTCAGGCGATGCGTTATGACGTTCATTTAGGGATGTACTTTAGTGTAAATTCACACGACTCCTAGGAAGACCATGTAATTATGATACGATTTCGTGTATAAATAAAGATTGATGATGATGATGACCATTTAATTTTTGTCGGAAGGGGAGGGAGGGGAGGGGGGGAGGGGGGTTGGGGCAATTTCTTCTGAGTGTAATTTTTTTTTCAGCATCACTATTTGCAAGAATTTTTTTTACCAAAATGCTTGAATTTTTTTTTTACGTGCTTTCTTGTGCACTATTATTTTCTCTTAAATTTCTTCTGCAGGAATTTTTTTTTTGGTAATTGCTCACCCTCCCCCCACAAAAATTAAATTGTCCGTCCCTCACCGTGTTTTGTTTCATATTGTGTGACAAATCAAGTAAATCATGCTGCGACACTTATAGTGTCTGGTTCATAAGTGTAAATATCCGGTCTCGATTGCAAAACCGTCACACGAAAACTCCAAAAAAAAAATCACTTTGCTTTTCGGTAAGTTTGAAAGAAAAATTAACAACTTCTCGTTATATTTTTTCACACCCGAAGAGAAAAGCTCAATTTATCTGCAAGATCTCGTAAGTTCGCGAACGTGACCGCTTTGCGTTTTCTCGTGCCGGCGTCATGCCCGCGGTTGGTCCGAACCGTGTAGGACGAGAACTGCGAGAAGAGTATTCCTTCCAATCTTGATTTTAGAGGGTGGTAAAGGGTTTTTTCGTGAGCCGTGAAAGGCCTTTTTTTCCCCCGTGAATTGTGAAATGGCTATTTTTTTTCTCGTGAAACGTGATTTGGTTACATAACCCGTAAACCGTGAATCGACTTTTTTTCATGAGCACTGCAAAATGACTGTTGTTTTTTCTCGTGAAATGCTACTGTAAACCGTGATTCTTTCTTCCTCCCAAAACATTATCCAGTAAGGACCAGTAAGCGTTTAACTACGCCGGTGGTAAATTGCGTGTCGAATGCATGACCGTGACTGATCGTCATTCTGGACCCCAGATCACTCTACGAGGTTAGGTAATTTTACACAACATCAGCAAAACAAAGGACTCAGCTTTCTTTTTACATCAGGAAGAACGAGGAGTGAACGGTCGATGAAGACAACAAACAAAGCTGTACTTTGGATGTAATTTAATTAGCAAAAAGTAAAGAATTTTTTTTCGTGAAATGGCCATTTTATTCTCCTTGAAACGGGAAATGACAATTTTATTTTTCGTGAAACGTGATCTAGACCCCCCCCCCCCTTTACCACCCTCATTTTAGTTGGCTGTACGAGATTAGAAAGGCGGCGCTCCGTCGTCACCCGCGATATCTTTAAGTTGAGAATTTATAATAATCCAAAAATTAAAATACCAACTATTAAAAAGAAAAAATCACCAAAAAAATTAACTCATCTTGGAAAAATTGGGAATCTTGCAAAAATTCAAGAAAAACTTTATGGCGGGGTGGCATCCCCCCCCCCCCCCCCCCCCTTGTACACCCGAGAGTTAATCGGTACATAAAGTTACAATATTACAAGGAATTTCCCGTTTGCTTACCTCTATGTAACATCGACGTGCATTGAAAAGGGAGTGGAAAAAATTCATCTGTCCACTGTTAACGGCCGCAAACCCCCTCGGAACGAAAAAGCGCAGCGTGTAAATCGTCGTTACTTATGCCAACTTTTTTTAAGTAATGCTATATTTTTTTCTTTTTTCTGCAACTTGGGTGGGATAAATGCGTTATCTCCGCAATTATTTTTTAGTATTTTTTTTTTATCTCCGCAATTATCAGTCATTAATTTAAATGCTTTTTGTCACTACATAGTCTGTATGACTGCTCTGCTCTGCAGTCCGAATAGGGCGTTCGCTCAATACACTGAGATATGCAGGTTCCTTGATGATGATGCTGTGATAACATGAGAACATCTCTGTCCCCTTTCCAACTGAATCGTGCTATCATTTTTCGCATTGATTCTGAATTGCTACAATGAGCCGCCGCAAAACGTCTTTTTTGCTTTTCACTCTAATAAGGATAACACATGTCAAATTGAACAAAGGAAACTCGGGTTTCATTCTCAGTGGCAAGAGTTCCATTGTAAGTGTTCGGTTAGTACAGGTTTTTGACATTGACAAATGACTATTTATTCCATGTCCGCTTTAATAATTGAGGTGTTCGCTTAAAAGAGGCAGTTTCTACAGTAAACATGGGAACAAAATTTTGGGACATCGACAATACAGGTTTGACTGTATTTTTTTTCTTCCACAAAACTTCACTAGTTTCTGGTGTACTTTAAAAAAAAGAAGTGCTCACATTCGTCGTTCGTGCTCACTTTCGGCGCCGTCGCACGAAGGAATTTGTTATCCTAGGAAGACGAATTTTTCACACGGTACCACAGGCAGCCCAAGCGGTAGTGATTTTAATACGTGTGGTGATTTTCTCACTTATCTGCCATGTGCTTCTAGCCTCCACGTGCAAATGTTCATAGTAGCCATGTTATAGTCTTTTGACCATGGCGTTCAAAACTTTATAAAGTCCAGCAAGTCCTTTTCACATGGGTACTTTGATGTTTTGTTCTTCAAGTTTTTCTATGGCGCAAGAAAATGGCAAATAGATGTGTCGCGCGGAAGCGCTGACCTTGGTTTGCATAATTAATACCTTTCCGCTCTCCCTACGTTTCTTAGGAAGAAAGGGGAAACTGTTCGCAGTCATGTTTAGTTTTTTGTGATCTCCAGTTTTCATGTTAGGAATAAGAAAAAATAAAATTGTGCATGGTTCATTTGATTAGAAGCTTGTATACTTGTTGGCTGTGTTTGATAAAAAAAATCTAATTAACTGACCGCTACAAAACTGATTTTAAACTACACACAGAAAGATTTGACTATAGATCTAGCGAAACTCCTTATAATGTTCCAAAAAAGTCAATGAGTGTAAGAAAGAATGTTAATGTTCAAATGAAGATGTGAGGGACACTTACTGGCGATAAAAGTGAAACTAGACCCTATTTTAGAGATTCCCTATTTTAGAGATTCCCCATTTTAGAGATTCCCCATTTTAGAGATTCCCTATTTTAGAGATTCCCCATTTTAGAGATTCCCCATTTTAGAGATTCCCTATTTTAGAGATTCCCCATTTTAGAGATTCCCTATTTTAGAGATTCCCTATTTTAGAGATTCCCCATTTTAGAGATTCCCTATTTTAGAGATTCCCCATTTTAGAGATTCCCCGTTCCCCGTTCCCCGTTCCCCGATTCCCCGTTCCCTATTTTAGAACTAGCCATCAAGGAACCGACAAACTAGCTAAAGAGACGCGCTACAAGACTGATTCAACGATTTGTCGCGACCATGAAAATGATTCCATTTTATAAGAAATATTGTTGACGTAAAACCGATTTTATAAGTGTTGCTGATTTTCTACTCTGTGATAATGTTTACAAGGTTTAAAAAATCGGGCCGGCAAATCGGCAAATCGAATTGATCGAAACAAATACGGCCCTAATCATCGAAAGAAAAGGGTTTTTGGGATTTAAATTAGCACAAATAACAAAAAAGCACTGAACGTTAGCTACCTTTTCGATTTTAATTCACAACGTTAAAAAAAACGTGAGTTATGAATTCAAAAGCGCTCGCACTGCCCGCTCTCTAGAAGGTAAACACAGGGAGAACCCATCAAAGTCACTCCTCCAACATGGCGGACGGTAATTCAAAGGTCACGTGAGCGAACACACTCTATAAGACAAAAATATCACATATGTTTACATTATTAAGCTTACCTTTTCCGGAAAACTGAGCAAAAGCTAACGACTTTTTTATAAAATTGTGGCTATAAACTACGGCTCTTTGGTGAACATTCGCGAGAAAAAGGGCTAATTAACAGCGTGCGAGGGAAATCTATATTTTGGAACTATAATAATTGGTCGTTCCTTAAAAAATGATGGCTTTTTGCCTCTCGGCCCTTAGAGCAGGATCTCCGTACTTATTTCCTTTCTTGATCGTTGAAGGTTATATTTTAGTCCGTTTGAAGATAAAAAAAAATTCACAGTAATCGGTTAATATGGCATTCATCAAAGTATTCGGGTCATAACGCGATGCATTCAGATAATTCGTACCAATTTAAATAAAAGAAGTGAAAAAAATGTCGACTTTCGACGAATTTACATGCATGTGGTGGATTTATGGAGCTTGACAATATTATTTAAAATGTATGAAATATTTTAAGTTCGAAAAACAAAACGTATGAAACGACAGTTTTTACACACACAGAGGAATATCATTCTTGCTTCCCAGATAGTCTTTTAATATCCCGTAATGCTTGCTAATAAGTAGCAACGAATGAATAATTTATTACTCCATTTGAAAGACAAAACCAGTCTTAATTGGTCCATTTCCGTTCAGAGTGTTATTATTTGAAAGGCCTAAACACTCTTATTGCGGTTTCCAAAGAAACAGCGAGCATAATTTTTTTGTAGGAATTATTTCTTTCAATTTGCCTGTACGTTTAACCTGTACAGACTATATAAGCTTGCACACACGAGAACAAGGCTAAATATTGTTCATTGATTAAGCAGTTCCTATTTATAAAGCTGAAGAAACTAATTAAGACCTTGAAAGGTTTAGTGGCATTTTGGTGGTAAACCTTGACATTAAACATCAAGCGTTAGTTTCTTTTCGTGTTTATAGATCATGCCGACAATATTTATTAAAAACTTTAACTCGGATGTTTAGCAACATTTTTAACATTTTAAATATTCAGCGATCTCATATTTAAAGTTAGTTTTTTTTGTTGTTTAAAGCTGCAGGTGATGCATAATAATTGCTCTTGTTTTTCTGAATAGACCCGTCTGACTTCGGTCTTAAGTCACTGTTACGGCTTCAAAACAATTTTCAATTATCTAGAAAAAATTCTAGAAAAAGCTTTATTAATGTTTTACTGAGACGTAAAAGCATTTTCTCTGAGTCTATATTCAGAACGTTTCGTTTTTACAGATAATGTTTAAGGACGTACGCCCTAATTGTCTATGCACATCCTTACTGCGCACGCAATCCCTGCCGCAATAAACCTTTTTCGTAAATGGCGGCCGATTAATTATTATTCTATATTCATCCTAATCAGCCCTACTGGCCTCGTTAGGATGCGCAAAACTCAAAATTATTTTTACTCTAAAATGAGGCCAGTAAGGCTAATTAACATGTATATAAAAGAATAATAAATCGACCGCCATTTATGAAATAGGTCTATGCCATGCTGCGAGACCGCGCGCGCTAAGGAAGATGTTCAGTAACCCCTGCTTTTTTGGATAGATAATTTTCCCATTTTTCGAACCACGTGAACTCATTGCCCAGAATGAGGCGACGTCATCCGGGACTTTTATGTGTGGCGCGCGCGAAAATTGAACTGAATTAGCATGCATGTCAGACGGCCAGACAATAAAGAAAATGGCCTGAAAATGGTGCGTACGTTTTGCGAGCTTACGAGTTTAATACTTTTGCTGCTAAAAAGTTAGCATATGGCTTTTGCAGATGAGACATGTATGTAGAAAATAAGACCTTTTCTGAGATTTTGCCATAAGTGGAACCGGTCGCAAATTTTACAATTTGCCCTATTTTAGGATTTGTTTCTATGGGAAAATATCTACCGCAACTTGCGGCCGGTCAGGGTTTGCAAATACTGTTATTTAAAGATTAGGTTTACTTTGAAGTGTATGTCAAGTGAATTTTTTTTGCGCTTCTTTACAGTTTATTATGTTCTTTTACCGAAATGGCAAAATAAATTTGCTTGAGGAATTAGCAGATTACAAATTTAGCGGTCTGAAGAGACGCGATCAAAATAGTGTCCCGGAGACTGGGAACGAATTACCTGAAAATGACGTCGCAAAGTGTTGGCAATCTTTCTTTACATCACTAAAATGAAGATTTTAGAGGAAGATAGCCGTGTTTATTTTTCTTGTCACGTTTGCCCCCACTATATCTGAAAGGCCTGGAAAATGTCTATCGATTTTGATTAGAACGGAGCCGTGGACCTCGCTCGAAGCAAGATGGCGATCGAAGATAAGGCGTAGGACCTAAAATTGCCTTAAGTCGCCTTAACTTCCACAAAGACGCCTTAACTCGTAATAGTTCTATCTCCTGTTTATTGTTATCCCATAGGGCAAACAAGTCGTCAATAAAGCGTTTCCATATTGATGGTTTGATTCTGCTATGTCCAAGTAATTCTGTCTCAATTTCGGCCATAAGTGTTGGCAAAAGATACTGCCATTTTAGTTCCCATGGCTGTTCCATGAATTTGGAGGTAGTGTGCCTCGTTAAATTGGAACGAGTTTTCTTTGAGAATGAGGCAAAACAGTTCTTTGAAACGGTGTGATGGTATGGGAGGGTTATTGTTGTAGAAACGGTTGTATGCTGTGCATGCTGTAGTGATACCCTCCTTCTGTGCTGTGGTATATTTGTGTACAAGCTTGTGACATCCATAGACACTAAAATTGCATTGCGTGATGACTTAGTGTTTTCTATGAAGTTGTTGAAATCAGTTGTATCTTTGAGATACCATTTCTGTTTAATAGGAAGAGGCTGCAGTAAATGATCCACAAAGGATGAGATTATCTCTGTTGGTCCACTACAGCTACAACCGGTTTCGATTTGTGGATTTTTGTGAGAGTGTAGAATATTGGTATTCTTGGTGGATTAGGGGTTTGAGAAAGCGAGCGGCCTCAAACATACGAGATATTAGAATTCTTCGATTACAGAGGGTGTAACAAAGCTGTATTTTGCTCCAGAGGAAAATAGCCCGGCGAAATAAACGAAATTTGTTCGCCGCCATCGGAAAGGGTACGTCAAGGGATGCGCTTATTGTTAAGATAAATATATTTTTTTTATAAAAAACATTCCGGCCGGTGAGGCCGTTTAATAAATCATAATTTTCCAATACAAATCCTGTTTAGAAGTTCCTTCAAGCCTCAGCTCGACTGGAGAGCCGTCGAAGTCACTGAGGCCTACAAAAAATTAATATACTGACTCGATCGGCACTGACTGGCGAGTAATATAAATGTTTATACGGTATTCCGAATTACAAAATTCAAAGTGCAGCGACGCAAGTGTTCACTAGCAGGCTTCTATTCTGCGGAACATCTATCAAAACTATATCTACATGTACAAATGCGTAAGACTATATTAGTAACAAAATATATCGCGGAATCATCAGACATATAAATGTAAACACTAAAACACGATACTTTGAACTCACTTACAAGCCGCCATGGCCAAGTGGTTAAGAGTGGCTGCATGTAAGGATCGAGAACGCTCCGTCAACGACCCATATTCGCTCATATTTTGTCCAAAGATACCCTTGGGTGATTGCTTCTTAGAAATCATGTTGAAAATTTCCAGTGATTTTTTGTTTTTCAGAAATTCGCGAAAGTTTGAAAGTGCGGTCAAAGCCCGGTTTTTCGGTCGATCAAATGCACAAATTTAGGTGCGAGGACAAAGCGCCGCACAAGCCTTAAAATAAATCCAATTGAAGTCAAACTTTATATAAACTCGGAACAACTACTTTTATTCATTGCTAGCTTTTAAAATATTTCAAATCTTTTGATATTGTGATTTTGCGACCATTTTAAAAAGCACTTTCGAAGAGGGCCTAAAATGGCGGCCAAATTTACGTCATGTTTAACAGCATAAAAATGTTCCTGGTACCCAATTTAAGACAATTTTACTTCGCAGTCCTAATGTATCAGTATTAAACATTTACCACGCCAAGTTTCAAGGTCGAACTCTCAACCGTTCTCCTTGAGAATATCGAAAATTTATGTCATCTGATCGGCCCAAATGCCACAAGATTTATGGACGAAATGAAGGTTAATCAGCTTCAATTGAGCCGATAAAATTCTAAAATTTCGCGATTTGAATCGTGAAACTAGAAAATATCCATTGGCATGGAAGCAACTCCTTCAAAGGCTTTAGAAACGCTTGAAAATCAATTTTGAGTTTTAATCCCTCCACTATTTTCAGCCATAAATATGCCGTAGAATTCCGGCGGGCGTGGATTACGTAACCCGGCTCGTGAATGGCTAGCTACGTTATATGATGCTTAGTTCCCACGTGCAATGTCTCTTGATATAAAGATCCCGCTGCTTAGATTCGTGGCATTTCGAAAGAGATATCCAAGCCGGTAAGGTTTAAGGAATTTTCGGTTTTCTTAACGTCGCGTCGCCGAAGCCCAACCGCGTGTTTCGTGTTTGTGAGCTTACTTTCTCAAGCCAACGCAGATTGGATGACATCATGGCTGTGCCTCAAGAACCGGCTGTTGATCAGTTACGAGCCTTTGCTAATATCGCTCCACCACCACCAGTTCCTGCCGTTGACCCAGCTCCGCCAGCTGCAATGCCACAGCCCGCGGAAGGGGCGGAAGCGAATCAGCAAGTACAGTTAAACGAGGTATTTGCAAAGTGTTTTCTCTTTCGCTCGATTCACACTCGGTTCATGCGTCTAGCTTTGCTTATTTAGCGTCGGTTATTTGGTTACACCTTCGCACGTCGGTATCTAGCATAAATTATATACGCCGAGTGTCGGTTCTTTTGCTATTTTCGCCCGTATGTCTAGCTCAAATTTATAGCGCCGTGTGTCGGCTTTATCGGTGCGTTCGCTTGTGTTTCAAGCGTTTTAACGGTTGCTTGTGTGTCAAGCGTAAATTACTTGGTGGACGCCGTGTGTCGGCTTTAGCTAAAACGGTCGCTTGTGTGTCAAGCGTTTATTGTTTGGTAAACGCCGTGTGTCGGCTCTCGCTAAACGGTTGCTTGTGTGTCAAGCGTAAATTATTTGGCAGACGCCGTGTGTCGGCTTTAGCTAAAACAGTCTCTTGTGTGTCAAGCGTAAATTATTTGGTAGACGCCGTGTGTCGGCTTTAGCTAAAACAGTCGCTTGTGTGTCAAGCGTAAATTATTTGGCAGACGCCGTGTGTCGGCTGTAGCTAAAACGGTTGCTTGTGTGTCAAGCGTAAATTTTCGGTAGACGCCGTGTGTCGGCTTTAACAAAACAGTCGCTTGTGTGTCAAGCGTAAATTGTTTGGTAGACGCCGTGTGTCGGCTTTAGCTAAAACAGTCGCTTGTGTGTCAAGCGTAAATTATTTGATAGACGCCGTGTGTCGGCTTTAGCAAAACAGTCGCTTGTGTGTCAAGCGTAAATCGTTTGGTAGACGCCGTGTGTCGGCTTTAGCTAAAACAGTCGCTTGTGTGTCAAGCGTAAATTATTTGATAGACGCCGTGTGTCGGCTTTAGCGAAACAGTCGCTTGTGTGTCAAGCGTAAATTATTTGATAGACGCCGTGTGTCGGCTTTAGTTAAAACAGTCGCTTGTGTGTCAAGCGTAAATTATTTGGCAGACGCCGTGTGTCGGCTGTAGCTAAAACGGTTGCTTGTGTGTCAAGCGTAAATTATTTGATAGACGCCGTGTGTCGGCTTTAGCAAAACAGTCGCTTGTGTGTCAAGCGTAAATTGTTTGGTAGACGCCGTGTGTCGGCTTTAGCTAAAACAGTCGCTTGTGTGTCAAGCGTAAATTATTTGATAGACGCCGTGTGTCGGCTTTAGCAAAACAGTCGCTTATGTGTCAAGCGTAAATTATTTGGCTGACGCCGTGTGTCGGTTGTAGCTAAAACGGTTCCTTGTGTGTCAAGCGTAAATTATTTGATAGACGCCGTGTGTCGGCTTTAGCAAAACAGTCGCTTGTGTATCAAGTGTAAATTATTTGGTAAACGCCCCGTGTCGGCGTCGGCTGAAACAGTCGCTTGTGTGTCAAGCGTATAGATTATTTCGTAGACGCAGTGTGTCGACTTTAGCTAAAACAGTCGCTCGCGTGTCAAGCGTAAATTCTCAGACGCCGTGTGTCAGTTGTATGCGTTCGCTTGTGTGTCAAGCGTTAACTTTTTTATAGACGCCGTGTCTCGGCTTCAGTTAAGTCGGTCGCTTGTGTGTCAAGCGAAAATTCTCAGACGCCGTGTGTCGGTCAGTCGCTTTACGTTCCCTTGCGTGTCAAGCGTTTATTATTTGGCCTTGCCGTGTGTCAGCTTTGACTTACACGTTCGCTCCAGGTTTGTGGTCCGATACGATTTGAGTTTCATTTTGGTCGTAAATATTAAATGAAATGAAGCACTGATTTATTACTGCTTGTACTCTATAGAAGAGTCAGAAAATAACGAGAAAAGCGAAGATCGATTTCGAACTTAAAATTACATAACTGTTAACAAGCACATACAGCAAAACAGTTGCGTGTTGAGCGGTTGAGTTGAGTTGCTGTTGTTTTATATTTTTTATTTAGCGGGAATTATTTCACCGGCTCTGTTCACCGGTGTTAGATTCTATATGTCAAAGTAAGGAAATATACGGATTTTTTCTTTTTATATAATGGCGAGAAATGAAATGGCGAGGCGGTTTATTAACTCCATGAATCTTTTAAGAGATTTTGAAGCGTCTACCACGCGACGCTTACCACGGGTTTTGGGAGATCTCTCTCATACCGGGAACTGACATGGTTAATCGTTAATCCCTTATCGTCCGTGAAGTAAAGCGGCCTTAGAGCAAACTGTAGACATAACCCGAAATGGAAAGTATTCTGTGAAATTGAATGGAACAAATAGGATAACGTAAAGAGAACTAAGGAGCTGCGAATGCTGCCATTCAAAAAGTGTAGAAGATGAGTGTCATTTCTTTTCCTACTGAGTCTCATATGTTGATTTACGGAACAACTTATTTTGCGACATTACATGATATTGTGCAAGTTTTTAGAATTTAGCAGACGAAGGCCTGATTTTATTTTTCTTCAATAGCATAGATCCCGTGATTTGTAAAAAAAAATATATGAGCCGTTTTATATATGAAGCGTCCTTGAGGTGTGATGAATTGTTAAATTGTTGAATTATTAAATATATTTTAGGCTTTAGATTAATATTAGATATTTTATACTTTTTTTAATATTTTTTATGTGTCCCCAAATTAGTATGGGTTTACCCAGGCTATAAGGCCTTTTGACACTTAAATAAAGTTTCTATCCATCCATCCATCCATCCATCCATCCATCCATCCATCCATCCATCCATCCATCCATCCATCCATCCATCCATCCATCCATCCATCCATCCATCCATCCATCCATCCATCCATCCATCCATCCATCCATCCATCCATCCATCCATCCATCCATCCATCCATCCATCCATCCATCCATCCATCCATCCATCCATCCATCCATCCATCCATCCATCCATCCATCCATCCATCCATCCATCCATCCATCCATCCATCCATCCATCCATCCATCCATCCATCCATCCATCCATCCATCCATCCATCCATCCATCCATCCATCCATCCATCCATCCATCCATCCATCCATCCATCCATCCATCCATCCATCCATCCATCCATCCATCCATCCATCCATCCATCCATCCATCCATCCATCCATCCATCCATCCATCCATCCATCCATCCATCCATCCATCCATCCATCCATCCATCCATCCATCCATCCATCCATCCATCCATCCATCCATCCATCCATCCATCCATCCATCCATCCATCCATCCATCCATCCATCCATCCATCCATCCATCCATCCATCCATCCATCCATCCATCCATCCATCCATCCATCCATCCATCCATCCATCCATCCATCCATCCATCCATCCATCCATCCATCCATCCATCCATCCATCCATCCATCCATCCATCCATCCATCCATCCATCCATCCATCCATCCATCCATCCATCCATCCATCCATCCATCCATCCATCCATCCATCCATCCATCCATCCATCCATCCATCCATCCATCCATCCATCCATCCATCCATCCATCCATCCATCCATCCATCCATCCATCCATCCATCCATCCATCCATCCATCCATCCATCCATCCATCCATCCATCCATCCATCCATCCATCCATCCATCCATCCATCCATCCATCCATCCATCCATCCATCCATCCATCCATCCATCCATCCATCCATCCATCCATCCATCCATCCATCCATCCATCCATCCATCCATCCATCCATCCATCCATCCATCCATCCATCCATCCATCCATCCATCCATCCATCCATCCATCCATCCATCCATCCATCCATCCATCCATCCATCCATCCATCCATCCATCCATCCATCCATCCATCCATCCATCCATCCATCCATCCATCCATCCATCCATCCATCCATCCATCCATCCATCCATCCATCCATCCATCCATCCATCCATCCATCCATCCATCCATCCATCCATCCATCCATCCATCCATCCATCCATCCATCCATCCATCCATCCATCCATCCATCCATCCATCCATCCATCCATCCATCCATCCATCCATCCATCCATCCATCCATCCATCCATCCATCCATCCATCCATCCATCCATCCATCCATCCATCCATCCATCCATCCATCCATCCATCCATCCATCCATCCATCCATCCATCCATCCATCCATCCATCCATCCATCCATCCATCCATCCATCCATCCATCCATCCATCCATCCATCCATCCATCCATCCATCCATCCATCCATCCATCCATCCATCCATCCATCCATCCATCCATCCATCCATCCATCCATCCATCCATCCATCCATCCATCCATCCATCCATCCATCCATCCATCCATCCATCCATCCATCCATCCATCCATCCATCCATCCATCCATCCATCCATCCATCCATCCATCCATCCATCCATCCATCCATCCATCCATCCATCCATCCATCCATCCATCCATCCATCCATCCATCCATCCATCCATCCATCCATCCATCCATCCATCCATCCATCCATCCATCCATCCATCCATCCATCCATCCATCCATCCATCCATCCATCCATCCATCCATCCATCCATCCATCCATCCATCCATCCATCCATCCATCCATCCATCCATCCATCCATCCATCCATCCATCCATCCATCCATCCATCCATCCATCCATCCATCCATCCATCCATCCATCCATCCATCCATCCATCCATCCATCCATCCATCCATCCATCCATCCATCCATCCATCCATCCATCCATCCATCCATCCATCCATCCATCCATCCATCCATCCATCCATCCATCCATCCATCCATCCATCCATCCATCCATCCATCCATCCATCCATCCATCCATCCATCCATCCATCCATCCATCCATCCATCCATCCATCCATCCATCCATCCATCCATCCATCCATCCATCCATCCATCCATCCATCCATCCATCCATCCATCCATCCATCCATCCATCCATCCATCCATCCATCCATCCATCCATCCATCCATCCATCCATCCATCCATCCATCCATCCATCCATCCATCCATCCATCCATCCATCCATCCATCCATCCATCCATCCATCCATCCATCCATCCATCCATCCATCCATCCATCCATCCATCCATCCATCCATCCATCCATCCATCCATCCATCCATCCATCCATCCATCCATCCATCCATCCATCCATCCATCCATCCATCCATCCATCCATCCATCCATCCATCCATCCATCCATCCATCCATCCATCCATCCATCCATCCATCCATCCATCCATCCATCCATCCATCCATCCATCCATCCATCCATCCATCCATCCATCCATCCATCCATCCATCCATCCATCCATCCATCCATCCATCCATCCATCCATCCATCCATCCATCCATCCATCCATCCATCCATCCATCCATCCATCCATCCATCCATCCATCCATCCATCCATCCATCCATCCATCCATCCATCCATCCATCCATCCATCCATCCATCCATCCATCCATCCATCCATCCATCCATCCATCCATCCATCCATCCATCCATCCATCCATCCATCCATCCATCCATCCATCCATCCATCCATCCATCCATCCATCCATCATCCATCCATCCATCCATCCATCCATCCATCCATCCATCCATCCATCCATCCATCCATCCATCCATCCATCCATCCATCCATCCATCCATCCATCCATCCATCCATCCATCCATCCATCCATCCATCCATCCATCCATCCATCCATCCATCCATCCATCCATCCATCCATCCATCCATCCATCCATCCATCCATCCATCCATCCATCCATCCATCCATCCATCCATCCATCCATCCATCCATCCATCCATCCATCCATCCATCCATCCATCCATCCATCCATCCATCCATCCATCCATCCATCCATCCATCCATCCATCCATCCATCCATCCATCCATCCATCCATCCATCCATCCATCCATCCATCCATCCATCCATCCATCCATCCATCCATCCATCCATCCATCCATCCATCCATCCATCCATCCATCCATCCATCCATCCATCCATCCATCCATCCATCCATCCATCCATCCATCCATCCATCCATCCATCCATCCATCCATCCATCCATCCATCCATCCATCCATCCATCCATCATCCATCCATCCATCCATCCATCCATCCATCCATCCATCCATCCATCCATCCATCCATCCATCCATCCATCCATCCATCCATCCATCCATCCATCCATCCATCCATCCATCCATCCATCCATCTATCGTAATTACTCGTGGCGAAGCACACGAGTTGTAAATCCGGCGTTGACTTTTCTTGTTTTTTTTCGTGTCACATTAGCGCATGTAAATTTATGCACGCATATTTAAGTCTATATCGACGACTATATGGCTTTCGGCCATGGAATACATACCGTAAAAGCTCTCCGTGTGTTGACTCGAGAAGCAAGATAAAGAACTACTGCGTACAACTGCACACTTTCAAGACAATTCAAGGCGTTCATGGTTGGATAGGACCGTTTGATATTGTGTTCGCCGCTTATTCCAGTGGGATTTTTGCTCTGGCAAGTTCTGTGTTTTATAGATTAAACTTGCCATTTGCTTAGCGATCGAGCTCCGGGTCGAGCTTAAGTGTCAGCTACTGAATCTAGTGAATGCAGTGTAGTCTTACTTTTAAACCCGTGTATACGTGAAAGCATGATGAACAGGTTATCGGCAAGGGTGTTTAAATAAAATTCACTCTCTCACTCACTCACTCACTCACTCACTCACTCGCTCCTTCCATCAGCTGTAAACTTAGTGAGCAAATGCTTTGTTACGAACACGTTTCGTAACTGGAATTCAACGTGAATCCAACGATAACAATAATTAATTTGATGTAAACGAATGTAGACAACAATAACCTTACAGATGTTTCGCATTTGGAGTTTTTAGTGCAACATTAAAATCGATCTAAAAGGATTTTGCAACCTAAACACGCGTTCTGATGCGTATCTAGCTTAAAATAATAAAATTTAGTTCGTAGGAAGTATGTGCTCTTGGACAGCGCAGTGATTGAGTTTGTGGCTTAGTCCCGGACGGCCCGAGTTCGAATCTCCATAAAGTCTTTTTTTTCTTCCTTTTTTTTTTCTTTTTTCAAACTGGACATTATGAAAGCGATGTACGTTGTTTTTCGTTCGTCAAAAATCCTCGCGTTTAATTTAAATATATATATATATATATATATATATATATATATATATATATATATATATATATATATATATATGTCGTACTGTGTCAGTGTGAGAACGTAAGCTTACATCAATATTGCGTTACGCGTTACGCGTTAGCATTTCTTCTTCTCGGGTTGGCTCTTAGGAGCCTTTGATTAGACATAATTTTAAGCTTATGTTTCTCTGTAAAAGCACTTAAATCACTTGGGAATCAATGCTGCAATGAGTTAAAGGCGCCACGAGTTCAAGCTGTGTACAGCTTCTTGTTAGTAATTATTATATTCATCATTGTTATTGCAATACTATTAATATTATATGGGAATGCCAATAAGACATGTTATCTATTATTTTGGATGACATTTACCAGCGGGTTTTTTACGTAGATTCCTTATGAAAGACTTCCGGCACGGCTAATGGACCTCCTACCGCAACGGCGTTTCTTGTGTTTTAAGCTTTAATTAATTTATAGTTGCCACGTGTCGGCTTACCTATGGCGTCAGTTCGTGCCCCGAACATTGTTCGGCAAGCACGCTGCGTGTCGGCCATAACTTAGTTGTTTGCCTATGTGTCGGGCACTAATTATTTGGCACAAGAGGTGCTTTTGATTTTGCCGTGCGCAGCACTCACGTTAACGACGGAAATTCAATTAAGATTGAGTGCTGGGAAAAAACTATTGCAAAGACAGTCGGTTATTTTCACTAGTTATATTGGCGTAGGCCGCGTGGCGGCTTTTATTGAACATGGGCTTAGGTGTCAAGTTTATTTAACTGGGGTGTTTGTCGGCCTCGAGAAGTCTCGGGATTTGTTTAGCTCTTGTTCAAAATTCTGAAGCTATGAATTGTTTCTATCTATTCCTTTTGTTCTTCACCTCAGCTTGCGTAGTGTATGGTTATGGTTTGTTAGCGCGCAAAGATATTACGTTAATTCCTCATCCGCTTTCCTCTCTTAGTTGGAAGTTTTGAAAGGAGAAATTCAGAGCCTAAAAGATTCAAATGACGAAAAGTCGGTGGACTCAGCCCTCCGATACGTCCGACAACTTCTCTCTCGCCCCCCTTCAATTTTCGATGCCTTTGCAACTTTGGCAGCCTTAGAGCAACTCAGTGATGTCGCCAGGGAGAAAGGTCACGAGCGTGCTAATCGCTACGCCATCATTCTTCGCCAGTCAAGACCTCTTATGGCGTCCCCTACTTTTCAACAAGTTCTCCTCAAGTTGGTGGGCTCAGAAGAAGAGGTCGCTGTAGCCAAAGAAATACAGAAAGCGATGAAGCAGGTCCCTGCCTTCGGGGTTCGACCTGGAACACCCTCAGTACCTCCTCCAGGTCTCAGGGATTCTCGTCAAGCCGGTTACATTGTATGTTTCAATTGTGGCAGCCGGGGACATATCGCTAGGTCATGTTGGAAACCGCAAAATGTTCGTAAGAACCGCGGGGAAAGGAAAATGTAATGTTCCCTTTTTTGGTTGAATAAAAAGTGTTCTTCAGTGTTATGGATATAGTGATTGTGTTATATGTATACGATTACAAAATATAAAGTCCCATTTATTCAGATTTCCCACCTGTTTCGTTTATTTCGGATTTTTCAGTGCCGCTCGTTTTACATATATTTCCGGATAGCCATACCCAAGCATGTCCAATACACCCAAACTGAGTCGATTCGTCTAAGGCAGTTGACGATTCGACTCTCACCGGAAACAGGTCGCGATTTAGCGGACCGACTAACTGGAAGTGTGGTTCCGCAGACCGGAAGTGTGGTTGCTTAAGACAACAACACAACATGAACTTTCCTCGTTCTCAAAACGTGTGCACGAGAAAGGAACATATCGCGACGAAAGCTATCAAGAGTGTGCTCGGTTTGACACGACGGTCTTTAGTGTGGTTGCTTAAGACAACAACACAACATGAACCTTCCTCGTTCTTAAAGCGTGTGCACGAGAACGGAAATATATCAAGCGTGCGCTCAGTTCGACACGAACCATCTTCGAGAAAGTTGAAACCACCGTTTGCGCTCACCGATCGGGCTCACCGGAAATGTGGTCAAATGAAACAATGACATGAATATTTCTCGTTCTTAAAGCGTGTGCACGAGAAAGGAGCATATCGCGCGTGTGCTCGGTTCGACACGAACCATCGGTCGATCCGACTCACCGGAAATTGGTCACGTGTGACACGGCAAGCAGGGAGGGTAGAAAATGCGAACGAATCGTCTCGATTCGACTCGAATCGACTCGATTCGGGGTTCTTGTAGTCGACCCGTCTTCCCGGAAGTCGATTTGCGAGACACTTAGAAAGAAAACAAAACATTTTCACCGGCTGTTATGTATTTACTCGTTTATGGTGTATAGTGTGGTAAAAATAAATGTGTGTGGCCACTGGCGTGTTTTTTCTTGTCTGCTGACCGCTTTTTTGGTACGCAATCTACGCAGGTAGATGACTTGTGTGTTCCCAAGGTTATTACAATCAGGCGTTGTAGCGCGAGAGTTACTGTGCTTCATATGCAGCCCCTGGAAAGCGTTTGTGCGAGAGAGATTTACCAAGTGAAAACACATTCTTTCGAAAGCATCATATGTGCAACCGACTCGCCATTTGGAAGAAGATCATCAACCGTAACCTCGTTTCCAGATTGTTGTGTTATGTCAACAACCTCGTTTCCTAACGCATAAATACAAATTGTTGTATTCAATACAACTAAAACTCGCTGGAATCGCTTCGAATAGACCCCCAAACCACTCAAGACACAAATAAACACACAAAGAAGTTCAGGTGAGCCATTTTCATTGAAATATCGTTCGTAATTTTACGCTCAAATTCGAAGCGAATCCTTATAATTTCGCTATTACGAAACAGTTTTTATTCCACGACGTTCAAACATCACTTGAGCTTGGGGTACCTGTGACCAATGACAAGTTTTTCAACATGACTGTTTGCATTTTGGCGAGCTCATCTAAGAGATCGCAAACTCAACATTTCAAGGAGTTGGATGACGACAAACGACCCAGAAACGACAGCAAACGATTCAGAAGGAATTTCTGGTGCTAAGAAAAGTGATTTTGATCGCCAGATTAAAGCTAGAAGTGAAGAATCGAGGTAAGATGCTGGGTTCATTTGAATTGCACTAGATTTAAGACTTAAGCTTATACTTACAATGAGTACATTGAACTATCAAAAAGTTCTGAAGGTTGGTTTTGCCAATTATGTATTATGACAATACTACCATTTAATCATTTAAATGACTATGATTTCCACCTTGCCCTAGCTGAATTTTATTTAGGACCTTCCAGGATTATAAATATAAAGGATTTTAGTGAGATGACTCCAACTACATTCTAAATGAAAATAATTTCTTTAATCATTCATTAACTAATGAAACTGAACAGTCTTTTACAAAACTTAAGTATAAACACTGATAACTCATTTTCAGTATTACATGTGAATGCTAGAAGTTTAAGTAAAAATTTGGAATGCTTGGAACAAATGATCAATTCTTTATCCATAATACCTGATTTCATTGGTACATGTATTAGTGAAACTTGGTTAAAAGAGGCAAATGATATGATTCAATTACAAAACTATAATTTTATTTGTGAAGGAAGGGAAAACAGGACTGGAGGTGGAGTGGGGCTTTACATTAAAAATAAATCAAACTATAAATTAAGAAAAGATTTGGGATTTTATGATCAAGATGTAATGGAATCACTGTTTGTGGAAAAAAATTACTGAAGACAATGTAAACACAATAATAGGTGTTATTTATAGGGCACCTAATTCAGACATTAACTGCTTTCTTGCAAAATTAACAGGAATAATTGAAAAGATTAATTTTGAAGGCAAAAAATGTTACCTACTTGGGGATTATAACATAAATTTAATTAATTCAAACGAGTCAGACATTGCAAGCAAGTTTATTGACATTGTTTATTCGTCATTTAATGTCAACGCACAGTTGAAAGGCACATATTTTGTGGGAGAAGGTAGGGGATAGGCGTTGTCCAGGACCCAAGTGCTGCCGGTCAGCGAGTGGCATATAAACCATGAGATGGGTGTCATGGAGCACAGCTACTCTGAGCAGCGTGTACCTATGCCAAGCTCCTAGAAGGCCGCTTAGCGAGGGGAAGTGGACGTCACCACCGTTTATCACCCAAGCTAAGGCAACCCAGGCATCGCTTCAGTGTGGGACTGAAGGGTTGTCGCCAGCAACGCTTCTCCCCCAAACCATTTATTCAAACTAAAACCACATAACAGATTACATGTCTACTATAATTTTTGTTTTTTTTGAAACAAACAATAAGTTATAAGCGGATAGGCGAGAATGGCCTACCTAGAAGTACGAAAGCAGAGAGTGATAACAATAACTATATATACTGTGGTGGGTGGGTGGGGAAATAAACGTTTGACTTTAGCAGTGAAACTGAGCTGAATTGGGAGATTGACCGCGACCGATGTACATTAACTAAACAAGGCGAGTTTACGTGAAGCTGATTGGCTGATACTCTATGAGCACGTGCAGGCTCGAAATGTAATTGGCTGTTAAGAATAGGGGGCGGGTAAAAGTACGTGTTTACGATGCAAAGTACGAAAGATCGATTACCGGGAAAAACACTGCCAAACAGCAGGGGGCTTTTAGGTTCAATTGAGCTAAACATTAACTCCAGTTTATGCTTGGGCAGAAACAGCCATTCTGAAACCACTTATAACTAAGCCAACTAGAATAATGTCACATACAGCTACACTTATAGATAATATCTTTACAAATGATTTTGACAATCATCCAGCTTGTGTTAATAGGCTGCTATGTGCAGACATTTCACATAACATTCCTATATTTCATGTTCACATGATTAACAGTTATAATAGTGGTACAAAAACTGAAAGAAAAAGAAACCTAACACATTACTAGAGTCTATAACACTGCCTCTCTGGAAATGTTTATAAACAAACTGAAATCTGTGGATTGGTCAAAAACATAAAGATGATAGGGATCCAAATATTTTCTATAATAATTTCCTATTAAAAGGAATTTACATAATAACTCACATCTGATTTAAAGCTATGGGTAACCAAAGCCTTACTCAAATCAATTAAGAGGAAGAATGTACTCTAGAAAAACTTTATTAGATCTCCAACTACCAAAAACAAAAAGAAATTTAATACTTATAGAAACAAATTAACCAGTCTACTAAGGATATCTAAGAGATAGTATATTAATAACAAGTTGGAATTTTACAAAAACAACATGAAAGAAACTTGGAGATTCTTAAATGGCCTTCTCAACAAAAAACAAACAAAGGATAATTATCCAACACAATTTAATGGCAATAATTCTAAAGACAGTGACTTCTACACAATTGCAAATAAGTTTGGTACATTTTTTCCAACATACACTGTAGGACAAAATCTTGCTAATAACATTCCTGTAACTGATATTATAAGACATACTTAAAGGGCAACTACAGTCGAACCACTCCTTACGGACACCTCTCTAATACGGACACCTCTATTACAGACAGTTCTCTTGGTCCCTAAGATACCAAAATTCATACAATCCCTACCTCTATAATACGGACACCTCTATAATACGGACACCTCTATAATACGGACACTTTGGTCTGTCCCTTTGGTGTCCGTATTAAGGAGGTTCAACTGTATATTAATAGTCTATTTTTCACACCCACCATATTATTATTTAAACACAGAAATTGTATTTTCTTGATTAATCGCCTGAGGGTTCAAACCCTTACCCTTTCATATACTGTTTTGGACACAAAAGGTACCCATTTCGTATAACTTTCATTGAAAATGGTACCTCTTTCATATAGCTTTTATTGAAAATGGTACCCCTTTTATGTAGCCTTTATGTGCATCTGTTTGTTATATTTTGAATGGTCCTTTTTTATAATACTTAAGTGGCAGTTTTCCCTACCTTTTTATACTTCAACTCATGTTTTCCCTACCCTTTCATATATTTCGTGAAATCCCTACCCTTTCATATACCTCCAGCCTAAAAAAAGGTACCCCTTTTGGGCGGAGCATCCCGTATTGCCCATTATAGGGACTCGGGGAGGGAGTCAAACAGTCAATAAGCTGTAACAAAATTTTAACCAAAAATTCAAGTGTTGTTCCCTCCTTGAGACTTCTGTCTTTTCACATGAACCATTTTGACTCAGATAAAGAAATGATGTCACGCCCGCTGGGATGTTTAGTTTTATTTTTACCTTTAGTTTATGCATTTCAAATGAATAACATACATGTACTCCATGATTAATATAAAATGTAAAATTATTATTGTATTATGCTGTAAAAATGTTTTAACTTACCTTTTTTTGTTGTGAGATTAATAGGGTGGAAGTGACACGACTGCAAATCAAGTTGCCAGGAAAAGGAAAAGCCATTTCCTTTTATCATAATGGAAGGCAGCCTTGATTTGCCTGAGGCTGAAATGCACTTGGGCTGCTAGTTTCTTATTATGTTTTTATGTTTGATTATCCCGTTGGGTCGAATAATCTATTGTAAATGATATTGACAGTTTGTCAAAATGTAGCATGTAGTTGAGGCACAATGAAAAGGACATGCTAAAACGATTCAATGCTACAACGTTTCCATGACAAAAACATAATGCATCGAAGAACATTTATGATGCATTTTGCACAAAAGCGTTATAGCATTGAATCGTTTTAGTTTGGGGACTCCCATATAAAAATGCCGGCAGTGCTCGTTGGTATGGTTCAAGAGAAGTTTTACCTCTAAGAAGTACCAGTTCGAAACAACACGTCATATTTCTGTCATATTCTTTTGGCTTAATACCTTAAAAAGTACTACAATAATTCTAACGGTGGTCATTTTAGATTTTCGGACCCTAAGCGGTACCAAACTACAAATTTTGACCCCAAAAAGGTACGACGAGCACCCCTGCAATTTTTATATGGGAGTCCCCCCAGGAGCTACAGTTTGTATATACAGTTAATGTATTTACAGGGCTTGACATTAACTTTTGAGACCATGCACTTTACCCTTTTAATTTAGCTGTGAAATTTACTTTCCATTTTAAAACTTTGATTCCAGTCTCGTTAGTCTCTACATTCAGGATAACAAAATATTTATCACCATGTCTAACAGTTATTAAAGTAAGATGTCCGTCCCCCATTAAAAATTGGGGGCCTCATCCTAGTATCATGACTAGCCCAGTTTACATTGTTTTGCAGTTCAGGTCGAGGGTCAAATTCAGCAATACAGGGTTGTAGAGGTTTGTTTTCATTTTATTTGTACATTTTTTGCTGAAGACTTTAAAATGAAAAACTAGCTTTCCAGAATTGCCCAAGATTAACAGTATTACTTTGCGGATCGGGCAACTATATTCATTTTCTTTTTTCACATTCTGATGAGAAAATGTAATCTCCAGTGGAAAGTCGTTGAGTGTTAGTGATGAGCCCTGACTTGTCTGCAAGTCTGCAGGTGTAAAAACTATTGGCTTAATCGCCGTGGGTTTTTAAACCTGATATTAAAACACAGAACACTTTTGTTCATTCAGTTTTAAACAGTATATGTTCTTGTTAACACTAAGTTAAGCATTACTTTTTATTGGGAAGAGCCATTTCAAAAAAGAAATAATTTATATAATGGATTTATTTGATCCAAGTTTATGACAAAATAGGGTTTTTGTTAAAGCAGAGATCAATGAAAGTCTACTTTATTATGTCATTTCACAACTGTTGGGGTACACATAGAGATATTGATATTATGTACCAATTTTGTGTTTTGTGTGTGGATAAATTTACTAACTATTGAAAGAAGCATTTACTTTTTAATACGAGTGACGTTTTCTCATTAAACGAGTAAACCAGGATGAAATTCTTGTGAGTTGTTTTAACACGGTATATTGAGTAACCCCGCCATACGACCACCTCGTTAATACGACCACCCCGTTATTACGACCACTTTATTGTGGCCCGAACAAAAGCCCACTAATTTTCTTATCTGAAAACCCCGTTATTACGACCAACGACCATCTTTTGGAGTCCTCAGTCGTTATTTTCTTTATAAAATTACCCCGTTAATACGACCAGTCGGCAAAATGCCTGGTGAGGCTGCTGAATGAAAACAGACACCATATGACAAACAATAATGCATTAATATTTTATTGAATGTTTTTAGGCAAAGGTGTTAGTGGTTAGCATGTTCATTGTAGTGTTCAGTAAAAAGGATGCATGAATAGATACTACAAAAGATCTGAAATACTTCACTTTGCAGCATTTCAAGGCTCTCGAAGTTATTTTGCCTTCTTGTTTCTGCTGCCTTCCACTGTGGCTTTTCTCTTCAAGTCCATTTCCTGTTCTTTTCTTACAGATCGGTTATTTGGAATGTCTAATATAATTTATTAAGCATATCAACGTTTCTTGGCGGTCCAGTAAACTTGTAAACGCATGGAGTTTCCATCCCGTATCCTCCCCCACGATTAACGGCTTTCCCAACAACTTGAACTTGTGCTTTTGACCTTATACTCGCATTGTTGGGTATGTTTTACTCAACACTGATGCTTCAGTTTACTCAATTTTTGGCGTCAATCTGGATTCAACATTTTACTCAATATTTTGGGTTGTTATTACTCAACTTTTTTTGCAGACGAGAATGCGTTCGCGAACCAATTCAAAATAAGGCTCTAGGAATGAGCTAACCCGTGAGCCACCGCGCTCAATGAAAACGACTTTTCTTGAGTATGGTACAGTTGATTTTACGGGAGCAAAACGTACCGATACAACTCGAATCAATTCAATTCCATAACATAACATTTGCTACCATCCCCAGTGTAAATAGCCTTTTTGCTGCATTTAATCTTTTAAAGTCTACCCGGCGGTACCAATCAATGAAAAGCAATAATCAATATAATCAATAACAATCAATAATAATCAATACCAATTAATTGATTGGTATTGGAAATCAATAAAAATCAATGCCTTGGAGTTGAGTGAGTATCGATTTTCATTGATTATCATTGATTTCTATTGATTAATATTGATTTTCATTGAAAACTAAAATCTCCGTTTTCGATTCCAATAAACGCCCTAATAAAGCGTTATTGTTCTGATTTGTGACAAAAGTTCGCTTTTGTAAAAAGAATAAATAAATTTTTCATACAACAACAAAATTAACTGAACAACAATATTTTATTACCTATTTAATTGTATATCGATCCGGCATGCGGACAGACACGATTTAGTGTTCGTATTATAGAGGGAGTTATATTTTTAGCACCGTGAAGTTATATTTGCCGGGATAACAGAATGTCTGTCATAGCGAAGTGTCCGCAAGGCGTACAGAGAAAGAACGGAACGAGAACAAGAACGTCACGAGAACGGCAGAGATGGTCAAGGTAGCTGCCGTTTTCAACGCGAGAAGACCTGCTTTCACATATTTTGTAACGGCAAGTGGCAGAGTCGGAAAGTTAATACATTTCCCGTTTGCGGTACACGCGATGGTTATTAAAATGGGTTTATAACTACCTCATTAGAGAGATTAAGCATTGCGTAATTTTTACCAGCGAACGGCAGGGATAGTCACGGCAGCCGCCTTATTTGTAAGCGACGAGTCCTGCTTGTCCTGCTTTTATACACTATAGGACAGCAAACGGCAGACGACAAGCTTAAATTTCCTGTTTGCGCTATACGCGAAGCTCTGACGTTTGCTATTTGTCGTAAGTTTATTTAAATTCTTAAGCACTCTAGCTAGTCAATGCAGTCTAGTAAAAGATAAACGTTTCTCAAACATACCTTACATGCATCGTTTGACAGCACAACATTAAAACTTAGCAAGTAGTAAAATAAGCATTTACTTTTTCAATCTGGAAAAAATGTAAGTCCTTCACATAGAAAGGCTTTGATTTTATCACTTAATGAATTTAGTTCTATGCAACCTAAACGTGCGAAAATTGACCAACATTTACCCGTGCAACTCAAAGAGAAGATAAAATAAGAGAGAGGTGGCCAAGCTGTCCCCGATCATTCAGAACTTTGAACGCGTTTTCGCGTTCTCCCCTCTTCTTACTAACGGAAAACATTTCTCCTTCGTTCACGTGAAAAGGACACTGGTGGTATCCTTTTACGACACAGAATATGGCTATTGCGACCTCTAATTGCTTTAACATCTTCCGTTGAGGCCGCCGGGGAATCAAGGTAACAGTCGCCAAATCTGATCTCAAATGCCTTGAAACGCGGGTTTTTACATTGCACGATCAGTTATTGATTATCTATAAAAATCAATAATAATCAATAGCAATTAAGGAGTCTGGGTGAGTGAGTATCGATTTTTATTGATTGGTTGAACCAATCAATATCAATCAATAGATTATTATTGATTATTATTGATTATATTGATTGGCAATCAATGATTGATTTTCATTGATTGGTACCGCCAGGAGTCTATCGCAAATCGACTTCCGTTGAGTCGATTTATTGCCTTGCAACGTCACATAGTAGTGACATAAGTTCAAGCTTCCAAGTACGAGTCGAATAGTCAACATTTGTTACCCTCCCTAGCGTTCATAGCCTTCTTGCCTTATTTTTTTGTGAGTCTCACAAATCCACTTCCGGTGAGTCGATTCGACTTTACGCAAGACGAATCGCGCGATTCGAGCCGAATCGAGTCGAATCGTCAACATTTGCTACCCTCCTTAGTGTTCATAGCCTTCTTGCCGTATTTTTTCTAAGTCTCTCGCAAATCGACTTCCGGTGAATCGATTCGACTTTACGCAAGACGAATCGCGCGATTCGAGTCGAATCGTCAACATTTGCTACCCTCCTTAGTGTTCATAGCTTTCTTGCCGTATTTTTTTCTAAGTCTTCCAGTGAGTCGATTCGACTTTACGCAAGACGAATCGCGCGATTCGAGTCGAATCGAGTCGAATCGTCAACATTTGCTACCCTCCTTAGTGTTTATACAAATTGCCGTATTTTTTCTAAGTCTCTCGCAAATCGACTTCCAGTGAGTCGATTCGACTTTACGCAAGACGAATCGCGCGATTCGAGTCGAATCGAGTCGAATCGTCAACATTTGCTACCCTCCTCAGTGTTCATAGCCTTCTTGCCGTATTTTTTCTAAGTTTCTCGCAAATCAACTTGCGGTGAGTCGATTCGACTTAACGCAAGACGAATCGCGCGATTCGAGTCGAATCGAGTCGAATCGTCAACATTTGCTACCCTCCTTAGTGTTGATAGCCTTCTTGCCGTATTTTTTCTAAGTCTCTCGCAAATCGACTTCCGGTGAGTCGATTCGACTTTACGCAAGACGAATCGCGCGATTCGAGTCGAATCGTCAACATTTGCTACCCTCCTTAGTGTTCATAGCTTTCTTGCCATATTTTTTTCTAAGTCTCTCGTAAATCGACTTCCAGTGAGTCGATTCGACTTTACGCAAGACGAATCGCGCGATTCGAGTCGAATCGAGTCGAATCGTCAACATTTGCTACCCTCCTTAGTGTTCATAGCCTTCTTGCCGTATTTTTTCTAAGTCTCTCGTAAATCGACTTCCAGTGAGTCGATTCGACTTTACGCAAGACGAATCGCGCGATTCGAGTCGAATCGAGTCGAATCGTCAACATTTGCTACCCTCCTTAGTGTTCATAGCCTTCTTGCCGTATTTTTTCTAAGTCTCTCGCAAATCGACTTCCAGTGAGTCGATTCGACTTTACGCAAGACGAATCGCGCGATTCGAGTCGAATCGAGTCGAATCGTCAACATTTGCTACCCTCCTTAGTGTTCATAGCCTTCTTGCCGTATTTTTTTCTAAGTCTCTTGCAAATCGACTTCCGGTGAGTCGATTCGACTTTACGCAAGACGAATCGCGCGATTCGAGTCGAATCGAGTCGAATCGTCAACATTTGCTACCCTCCTTAGTGTTCATAGCTTTCTTGCCGTATTTTTCTCTAAGTCTCTCGCAAATCGACTTCCAGTGAGTCGATTCGACTTTACGCAAGACGAATCGCGCGATTCGAGTCGAATCGAGTCGAATCGTCAACATTTGCTACCCTCCTTAGTGTTCATAGCCTTCTTTCCGTATTTTTTCTTCTAAGTCTCTCGCAAATCGACTTCCGGTTGTCGATTCGTCGGCAAACCTAGACGAATCGACTCAGTTCGGGTGTATTGGACAACCCTCGCCATACCATCAGTTTTTTCTCTGTTATGTCATCGCTTACCTTACGCCCTCTCCGCTAACCTGACCGCGACCAGAAGGGTAATCTAAGTTACGCCCTATGATCTGTTTACGACGGATCCCTGGTCCGGTTCGGCTAGTGGGGTTTTTCCCTTTTGTTTTTTATCCGTTCTGTTATAGGACTAGTTTCTTTCAATCGTCATACGGATTTTCCCTATCATTTCGTAGGAGTTTTCAAGATTCTGCCATTCCCACCTTAAGCTGCGTCCAAAATCTGTTTTATGGTGCGACAGGGAAGCTAACCCCATTAGCTGGGCCGGGCCTCTCCCGTCGTTAGAAATCGTTGCTGAAGGCCGAGCTTCGCATCCCCGGACATGCTTCGGTTTCGACACCCAGCCTCGTTTGTGGCTGGCAACCTGACCTCGTGTCTAGACCAATGGAATCTATTCTCTATTGGCTACGATAAAAGAGAGTTCGTGCTGGCAATAATAAGAGACTGTGTGGATATTTTTTATTTCTTCACCCCTTTTCTGGTACGTTTCAAGGCAAAACCTACTGCAGCGACATGCCTCCTAGTATGTGCTTTCCTAACTCGTCAACTTGCCTTCCTTCCACCGTCTCGACGCCCTTCGCAGGACCAAGAGCGATAAGCCTTACCAGAAACAAAAATCCAGCCTTCAACACGAACTCGCGCGTTTCCCTCGCTCCCTGCCTTCTCATAAAGCGCTTATTTCCGCCACACCCCAGGATATAACAAGGTTTCTAATTTGGAAAGATCAGGGTGGAAAAACAAAAGTTCACCTTCCCCAATGCAGGCATTTTGGGAGTTCCCAACAAGGCTCGGTGTCCGTGTCCTACGAGGCTGGCGCCGCAACCGTTGACAATCTCATTGGGAAGCTACGCTCCATCTTCATTGAACCGGGACGGGGCGATGTTTAGAATGATATTCTCGGCGTGGGGAACCCAGCAGCTCATTATTCCGTGAAATAGTACCTCGCGTTAGTATGCGAGGAACAAGCAAAGGCCCGAGTCCGTCTAAAACAGGCCATTCCTATTTTCTTTGGAAAAAATGGCTAAACTGTGTTCACATCTTAGAGATCTAGTTTTTTCTAAAAACACATCCCCTGTTCAACGCTATCTCTATGCGAGAGATTTAGCCTTTTTCTGTCTTGATTTTTATGCAGGGGATCGAGGCCCAGATCTGGGCAGGGTTTTTTACGAAAGAAATCGCCGCTCTCCCAAACGGGGATGGGTTTCTATTCCGCCATACTTTCGGCAAAACCTTAAGGGGGGGGGGGTGGGGGCGGAAAATGCAACACATTCATGATAAAGAAGTGCCCGGACCCCAAGACCTGTCCTGTAGCCAACTTGAACCTGTACGTTAGATTATGCGATCTTATGTCCGTTAACCTAACGGGCGGCTATCTGTTTAGAGTATTGAATTGCAAAAACGAAATTTCGGAACATCCCTTTGTAGGTTCTGCCATAGCTAACAGGCTATCTTTACACCTCCGTTCCGCGGGGATCCATAAAGGGGAGACTATGCAAACTTTTAGGAGCGGGTGTTCCATCACTCTTTCTTTGCTTGGTGTTCCCTCCGAGGATATCGCCAGGCATGTTGGGTGGTCGTCTGCGGTCACGGCTGAATATTACTCGCAGACTGGCAAGGTTATAAATTCAGATGCAGTGGCGTCTTCATTAGCACTGAGCACAGCCCCCAATCCAGAAGGAGGAGCCCCGCTCGCCTCTGTGCTTACCCAGACCTTCTCTGAGAAGAATGAAATGACGGCCCTCTCCTTAGCCTTTCCTTAGAAACAAGAAATGCGACTAAAGTTCTCTCGTCTGATTAATGAGTGCCATCATGTTAAGTCAAGAATTCCAAACGTTGTGGCCTTAGCTCTTTACCAGTGGGAAAGTCGACTAAAAATAACATCTTGGGAAAATAAACTATTTTTCTTCGAGTGTTCAGTTTATCTTTAGGTCTGAGGGGTTTCTGAGTTTTGGGAGAAGGTGTCCCCCGTGGGTCCTCTTTACTGTGGTCGTGGGGTCTCTATAGCTTATAGACTGAAGTAGCAAGATGCGCGAGCAGCGGAAGGCCACAATCTTTTCCCATAACTTAACCACGCCAGACAATGAGCGGCATAAGTAATGAATGAAGATGGTTCACTATTTTCAGCCATAAATATGCTGCAGAATTCCGGCGGGCGTGGATTACGTAACCCGGCTCGTGAATGGCTAGCTACGTTATATGATGCTTAGTTCCCACGTGCAATGTCTCTTGATATAAAGATCCCGCTGCTTAGATTCGTGGCATTTCGAAAGAGATATCCAAGCCGGTAAGGTTTTAGGAATTTTCGGCCCTCCCACCTCCCCTTCGGCGACATTAAGCACAGCTAGCGCTTTCGCACCCAGCTGCTCATTGCCTCGGCCACAATCTTTTCCCATAACTTAACCACGCCAGACAATGAGCGGCATAAGTAATGAATGAAGATGGTTCACTTTCACCGCCGCGCGAGGATTAGTGTAAACTCGAATTGTCAAGAACCGCTCGTGACATTTCAAATGCAAGCGATTATAGGGACTTTAAGCATCGGGAACCGGAACGGCAACGGCGACGTCGAAACCGAGAAAAGACTGGGCAGCGAACGCGGTCTTGGCGCGAAGTTACAAATATTTAAGCAAACCAGCTACAGAACCGCAACGTTTGCCAAATGTGCAGCTCGGTAGAGGCGGCTCTTTTCCGAAATGTTCTCGCTAAATGAGGTTAGGGAAATGCTTCTCATAAGCCGTGTCAAGAAAATAATCAACGACGGGCAGTATATGCTCTTGTACGATTTGAACACGTCCAATAATCTTGACCTGCCGTGCGATTCTTACGCCTGCCCACGCAGCTGGTGAATTTTCGTTGGCGCTCTACAGTTGATTATTGAGCCTTTCTAGGAAGGATGTACTTAGTTCAATATTCATTTACGTTTTCGTTTTATTATTTGGCAACTTAGAGGGAAATTTCGCCATGTCAAAATTTAATTTATTGTGATAAATAAAACGAAATAGACCCGAAACATGACTGATAAAAATGTTGTAAGTGCTTCTAAGTAATGTTAACTTCCCGTTGGCTTGTTTAGTCTGTCGTTCATCAGGAGAAAATGTGATACCGATGAATTTGCAAAAAAGCAAAATATCGAAAAATTGAACAAACTTGCAATAAACCGTTTCTACTAATAGGTAATGTGCGTTGGTCCATCGCACCTTGCCTATTGATAGTGTTCATTAATTATACCGTATTCTTTCAAACTTTTCTGTGCCCAAGTCTTTCTAATTAGCACTGTCGGTAAGCTCGGTAAAATTCTCATCCAAACCTTGACACATTTGTTTTAGTTTGACGTGGCATGTCATGAAACAAGTCGGCTTTTCGAACATTCCATTTCCGAAATTCAATTTTTTTATACAATTTACAGCAGGTTGTATCTATGCATGACGGCTCATCCACGCAGTTGCTTTGTTATTCAAGAGATATTCTCAAACTTTGTCGATAAAGAAATTATTGTCCATAGAATAAAAATTTTATGCTGCCACTCGGTTAATATTTAAACCGAACTATTGTGCTGGCTAGGGTATTTCAATGGGGATGCAACATATTGAACATTCTGGGAACCCTCTAGGCGATCTATCCAACCCTCGTGGTTTTGGACGGACTCGACAAAAACAGAAGCGGTTAATCGTCGCCTTCTTTACTTTTCCCACTCCCCCCACCCTTGTTCTAGCCACATATACCTTTCACTATTCGATGCGGATTTTTGCCCTCACCTTTGCTGGGTAGGGCTTCCTTTCATTTGTCTGTAATTGATATTGAACTAAAACGATTATTAAAGCGGCTATGTGGCCATCCACATAGCCAAAGTTTATCCAAAAAGAAATTTGAGTTTGTTGATTCACTGTCAAACACCGTTTCCAGCAAACAGAGCAAGCCCCAAACAATAGTGTTTCTTGTTGTGGTAGATATTTTGGAGAGGGGCAGGATAAATATTCAAATAATTTACTTTCTTACTTTTTACTTCTGTTGGGGAATTTTTGTTGATCTATTTGCCAAAAATCTATCGGTAGCTTAGCGTAAATTAGTTCAATTGAGTTGGTGCGCCATCACCTACGTTCGTTCTTCGACCTTCTTCCATTCATGGGAATATATTGACTCTGCGAAAACGTAAATTAACGACACCCATCGCCCAATCGTTCGTGAAACTCATGTCTCTAATGGGCAACAAATTACAAATGTAAAACATTGCAAGTAGACAGCAACATTATTTTGCAAAATCCGAGGAACTTAAAACCACAGTAGCAAGTTTTAGGAAAGTTTGGGTTTCTCTGCAACGCTTATGAGAATGAGATCGGACGTCAGCTCGAAGGCGCCTCAGGCAATCGCTATATATCGCTAAATATCGGTCCATTGATGACTCTCTTAAACTTCGTTTAGTTTTAAAGTTATGACTTTGTTTAAAGAAAAAACACATTTGAGAAATTGGAGATATATGACATTTGAGATATCGCAGTTTATGAGCAATTTGGCGATGATATGGTCAAACTCAGTTTGACAGCATCGCCGCATTGCCCAAAAAAATGGAAGGTCCGATTCGCCGGCATATGATCCGCTCTTTTTTTTTTTGCGCGGAACGACAAAACTGAAGTCAACGAAAAGGTAACATTTCTTTGGGAGTAGAAGTGTTTATAGCTTTTATATGCGTGCATGAGTCTTATTTCGGGTCTTCTTCGATAAAACCACTTATACCCAATCTGTTTGTGGAGTTTTCCTTTGTTAATTTTGCCTGCCCACGCAGCTGGTGAATTTTCGTTAGCGCTCTACAGTTGATTATTTAGCCTTTCTTGGCAGAATGTACTTAGTTCAATATTCATTTACGTTTTCGTTTTATTATTTGGCAACTTAGAGGCAAATTTCGCGGTCATGTTGAAATTTAATTTATTGTGATAAATAGAGTATGTAAGTCACTAAAACCTAAAGCGCCCAGAGTCGACATGTGATATGTGCGCTATATAAGTCATTTATTCATTTAAAAACACCGGTGAGCCATATTCATGATCATGAGAATACTGGAACCGATTTTTGGACGTAAGATAGATGCAAACGAACATTGTTTAATATTTGTACCTCTTATGGTATTTTAACGGGACAAAAAATCATTATTATATAGCATTTTAATTTGTCGAGAGTATATCCCGACGCCAAACGCGCGCTGAGACAAAATTTTGTGACGGAGCGGCTTCCCTATATACATTTGTTTTGCTGTTAGCTGAAAAGCCTTGCCGGTATTGTAAACCAGGTAGACACCCTGAAAAAAATTTCCACTTTACAGAAAATGGTTTTCTTTGAAAACGCAATTCAGCGAAATCTGTTGGTCACAGTTATTTTAGAAATTCGTTTAGCAAAAACCCCTCCGTATAGAAAAGTACCGCACTCCTTTTGGCCGGAGTAACTAATATTAACTTGTATTGCATAGCATTTGGGAAAAACAATTTACCTAGCATGTATTTTCAAGTGGTCCTGAAGACTTCCTCGTTAAAATTGTCAAAACGGCTCATTAACTCATTTATACTGTGTTTTTGTCCAGTATTTCTAAGAACTCAGTCGAGCCGAGTATATTACAATGTGTAGAGAGAAAGAACGTAAGCCATGTACACTCGCAAGGAGTGGATGTAAATAATCGAAACAAGACGCTCTCCTTTTAGAATTTTTTTTAAAGAATTCGAAGGAACATGTACGATTCGTTCGTATTCGTAGCATGGCTGCCTATGGCACAGACCAAGAGAAGAGAACATGATAATTATTTTCGCTCAAACGGGCTCAGGTTCACCGACAAATAAAATACTTTTAGTGTCCTGGTAAAACACCGACCCAATTTACTTTGACGATCACGTTTTTCGAAGCACCATGAAAATTTAATCTACCAATGGCAGCTAGATTTTGTATACGAGTTAAAGTTGTTTGTTACCTTGTTGTGAAATAGCAATGCAGTTCAGCCAAGCGCCCAAACAACACACTTAGGCCAGCAAGAGCAGTAACACGGAGAAACAACAGCTTGCCATACTTGGAACCGTGAAGTAAACCGTTGTCGATCAGACTTCAAGACTAGGATGGCCACCCGTTAACATCTTGACGTCTTTATTAATAGTTAATTATTCACCATAATTATTTTTCGAACAAATGGCGTATTCAAATTACAAGTCTTTTTGTTATTTCTACCACTTCTACGGTTTCATATTTTTTGGCTCTAATTATTCACTCCCGACCAGTGATAATTCACTATTTGCAGTTTTTGAACGACTGCCACAAGTTTTCGTCAGTAAGGATAGATCCGGTATCTCGCCATTCCTTCATTCAAAGGTCTTCCTTTTTTTATTTTAATTTTTTATTATTATTTTTTTTTTTTTACTTCAGGGAAAATTTATTGCCACTTTGCCTCTCAAAAATTCAGTGCGCTTGCTGAAAAAAATTGCCGAGAGAAGCCGAACTGTTTACCTAAAATCTATATCGGTAGCTTGGGGTAACTTAATTTGTGTTAAGCGCTAAACGATCTCCTGCGCACTTCACTCCCTGTGAATATTTTCACTCTGTGACAATACAATATGACATTTGTTATATAAACAATCGTCAACACGTCCCTAATATGCAGCAAATTTAAAATGGAAAATGTTGAAGGTAGACAGCTAGATAAAATAGCCTGTAGGTTGCCAAACCATTAAGTGAAAACTTAAACGAAGACTTCAGTCAGAATAGCCTGCCTAGAAAGGCGCAATTATCAACTATAGAGCGCAAACAAATGTTCACCTGCTACGTGACTAGGCAAAATTTACACATGGGAGCTCAGCCGCCAGCGCCAGACAAACTGGTTTAAAAGATATATAATTTCACCTTCCTGAGCTTAATGTCAGTCTAGTGATAATTCATTATTTGCAGTTTTTAAACAAATATGGTAACTTCAGTCTTATCATAATTTCTTTCAAAGGTCTGTCGGTTTTTCAGAGCAAATTTGGTGGCTTTGCCTCTCAGAAGTCCAGTGCGTTTTTTATTTCTTTCAAATAGCTGCTTCATTCCTTGTTAAAGATGATTAACCTTTCTATAGCAAGGGAAATATTTTCTTGTTTTAATTAAATATGGATGCTCAAGGTCTTAAAGTCAGGGAACACGGCGTTTTATTTTCGATTTTGTCACCCTTGTTATCGCATATAACTCATTCTGTTATAAATGAGCAATCTGAAAGCAATGGGTCAGACGAAACATCTTCGCGGTATGGCCAATACCTTATGCTTACAGATCTCAAGTAGTTTAAGGCCTGGGTCAAAGGCTTTAATCAGGAAAAAACAGTTTATTCAGGATAACTTTAACACAGGGCATGGAACTGAATCGAAAGTCATATCAATATACAAAGCACCTACCAGCCTAAATATTGTATCATAGATAGAGAAAAAAAGGTTGGTTTTAATTGGATTGTACTGCAGCACATTTAATCTGCATCTGTATGGACATCAAAATATGGGCGAGTGGTCGCGATATATAATTATTTAGCAGCCTATTCTTAACTCCTGAATACGCGAAGCGTAATGAACAAGTTGTAGAGGGCGGAGACAAATGTGCAAATGTTCACTCCGTCCATCCTTCCTTCCTTCCTTCCTTCCTTCCATTGGCTGTAAACTTTCCTTGGTAATTCCGTTGACCAGTGCATAGGGCTTCAAGCTTTCAAGCCTTTTTTTTAGGGGGGGAGGGGATAGAATACATCTTACAAGCATCCTCCCAGGGGGACTCCCATATAAAATTGAAATTTTGAAAGGAACCCCTATAAGGTACCAGAACCCCATTTTCCAGGTGTTGGCTTACATGTATTTTTACCCCTGAGAGGTACCAATTTGTTTCAAAGAGTAATGTTCTTGTCAGCATATTATTATGGCTCATAATAATATGCTGATAATTTTGATTTAAACACCCTCAGTGATACCAAGCCACAAATTTTAACCCCTAAACAATATGACAATCACCCCATCACTTTTACCTGGGATTCCCTCGCCTTGGGATTTGAGTATAGCTTTGGTGGAATGCAGAATATTAGGAATTATATTGAAAGTAAGCGGGATTAAATAACTATCTTATGCTACATAAACACAACGTTTGACATTTAACACTATCTGAAGAACATAACAGTCCTTTAAAACACTGATGTCGTAAAAGAAATATGGTACTCGCTAGATTTCCAAGCGATATACTCACATTCGTATCGTTGCTCATGCATACACTGATCTCAAATCCACTCTACTTTAACAGGAGTACCCAACGAAAAAAAGCCGCTCTGCAGGCTGTTATGGAGCTGGCTGGGAAATTCAACGCTAGAGAGTGATCTGGCTGGGATTTGACTCTGACCGAGGTGTGGACAAAACCTGGGCCCAGGCCCATGGGCTAGCCCATGGGCCACCCTATGGGCTACCCAATGGGCTACCCTATGGGCTACCCTAAAAATAATAATACAATAATAATATCAAAATAATAAAAATAATAATAAAATAATAATAAGTTAATAAGTTAATTCTCAACAACAACTATTATAAATTTAAAAAAAATTGTGAACTTTTTTGTCACCGTCGTGTCCTGCCTTCGCTCCATTTTTAACTTGCTAGTGTGAAGCTATGAACAAGTTTAAACAGTTAGTTGGGATTTTTTTCCGGTTGATCAGTCGATTTTTCGGTCAGTTGTAAACATTTTTGTAAATTCCTCTTTTCAGTGTAATTTGGCACACAATAAATTGTATTGTATAATTCAATTGACCGATATCTTTGATAGCTTTAAACTGAAGGGTTGCCTAAAATCGTGTGCGTGGTTTCCCTCAAGTCCTCGAACAACTCGTTCCCAGGTCTCTCTTCTTCTCGCTCTTCCACTGAGGGAGGAAAGAGGGGCGAGAAGAGAGACCCTGACAACAAAGCTTGAAAATTACGTGTCTGTGAATTGCAGCTCTCCGCGTATTTTTTTCGAAAAACGCACAAAAAATTAGACTTACATATTTTGTTCGAAATAAGCGGCTATTTTCCTGATGTTAGTCTAATTTTGGTGCATTTTTCGAAGCGTTTCACTAAAAACAAAATTATCAGTCACAAAAATACTCTTTGTCGGAATTCCCAAACTAGGAAGTGACGTCATGTTGTCAATTTCGCTGACCTTGCACAGGCAAGTTTACCCTGGGTGCCAGAGGTTTTTATTTTTTAGTGAAAACGGCGAGTTTGAGCGGCGAAGCCGCGACAACGAGGCGCAACGCGCCGAGAAAAAATAAAAACCTCTGGGCACTCGAGTACACAACCTCATTTCCATGCGATTTGTGGATCGGATATCTCACCAAACCGGTTTTAATCCTTGGGGACCAACGCGTGCCTGTTTGTTTACATTAAATCTGGTGACAATATTCCGCGGTCGAGACAGAAATATTAAATCAAATCCACTCAGTGGAAAAGATACATCGATGACATTTTTTCACTGTAGAGTGTTGAGAAAAAGTGGAGACAGAAGATTTTATTGTCCTTGCAAACAAACATTAATCTCAGACAAAGAAGTAAACTTTCTGGATACAACCGTTTTCACAGGCGAGAGATTTAACAAACAAAGAATCCTTGATATCCGCACGCAATTAATCCAGTACACTTATTTCTCTTCCTGTCACCTACCGGTGGTCAGCGAAATCGTTCAGCGAGAATACCTGCAGCTCCAAAGCACGCCACCGTGCTAGAGATAAAAATAAAATAGAGATAACAATTTTCCTCGTTCAAACAAAACTCTAAAGGTCACACTGCACGATAACACGAATTAATAAGTCGTGTCTGGCCTGTCAACACCTCTTTTCAAGACATCCTTGCGCTGAATAGATTTCAACAGCGCTTCTTTCTGAACTGGCTTGAGTTCTCTGATATTTGAAAATTTGGATACTACAGAGTAATCCACAGCGTTTCTAAAAGATCGCGTAAAGCCGCAATCTCTATCTACGTCCGTCATTGTTGTTTGTGTGGCTTCACTTTGGGAAACCGGTTTTTCACGCGCCCGTTGCGAATTGTTTTGGTCCAGCCAATCGAAGTTGCTGTTGCATCATTAACTCCCGGTAGAGTCTGGAAACAAGTAGGAGTAACCAATCAGCGACCTAGTTCAGATTCTGAACTAGATCCTCGCATGGAAATGAGGTTGTATATTCGAGTGACCAGAGGTCCGTCTCGCGGCTTCTTCTAACCGTTTATGCCGTTAATTTTACTCATGATATTCAGAGAACGGACCTCTGGATCCAGGGTGAGGCACGTTTGTATAGCAGTGGGAAATATTTCATTCCATGACGATTCTCAAAACTCTCGGGTTACCGCTGCATTAACGAATTATTTTTGTGGTTTTTCTTTGTATCAACGACTATAGACAGGAGCGTACCTACTTGTAGGCCATGTAAGCACTGGCTTACAAGTTTTTTTTAAATTTAAATTTCGGCTAAACTCTTTATGGGCCCGACGGTAATCACATTGAGAAAATTTTAACAGGTTTTCTCAAGAGTGACAAGTGAAGTCCGGCGGAAAAGTCAGCAAAGAGCTAGGAACAACTGGAGTACTTTTTGAATAGCCGTTACATAATTTTCTTCAGATACGATAAAAAAAAAATTAAATAAAATTTATTTTTGTTCAAGTGTACCTTTCAAAAAAGTTGACATGGAACCCTCGACCCTGGACCCTCGACCCTCAACCCTCGACGAAAAGATAGACTCGAGATTTCGGGTTTCGAAAAAAATTCACAGTTTTCGCACTTAATTCGCAGTTCTCATTTGTAAGGTTTGTAATAAGTGGTCGACCAAAGTTACACAACATTGGAACCCCCCGGTATGCCTGTTGGAAAAGCAGTGAAATTTGTTGCAAAGCCAATTCGCTGTTCAGTAGAATCACCCAACAAAAATAATAAGTGTACGTCACTATTATAAAACTAGCCATCTGTTTAATTAATATAATCCATAATTCTTTGCATACCTTCTTATACTTGTAAGATCCCAATGGTAACTGTGGTTCACCTGCACAATATTCCTCATTTTCCCATGACTCAAAGACTTCAGGCGTTTTCTGAAATAGAAAAAAATATCATCAGTCATGAAGCTCAGTGACCAAATATTACTTATAACATAATGCACTCTCTTTCTTTTGCACAGTGCGAATACTTACCTTTGCACGTGGATAGTTTCCGAATCCTGGTGTTGGTAACATTAACTCTAAGCTCTCGCCAGAGTCACTAATTTCACAAGTCTGAAATTAGAAAAAAATACGGAATAACTTACTCTCACTCTTCTCACATGTTCCCTATAAATATAGCAGCAAACATCTACCTGGCGAGCATCGTTTAATGACTCTGCCAAAGCAATTGTTGTGGCCCCCTCGTCTCCTTGCGTCTGGTACTCTGCCCATTGTTCACTCGGAGAAGAGTATCCTTTAACGACACTGGCGTACGAAACCTCAGGCGAGTGTGGTGAAACCATAATATAGAAGAATATTACAAATTCAAGGAGAGCTTTTCAAAAGTGTATCCAATGCGAACAGTGTGTCACTACTGGTGTGTGCGCTCGATCATGGCAAATTTGCCTATAATTTTTTTAACTCGTCCCCAGACCCCCAATTTGACCCTTAAAATCACTGTGAAAACGCCATTTTTTTAAAGGGAAAATCAAAATTTCGCCCATTTACTGAATTTCTTTTCGGAAATCCACATTCAGATTCCAGTATTTTGGTTATTATTCTATCTGGAAACGTTTAAATATTTTAATAACTTCAAAAAAAAGTCCCGTCATTTTGACCTTGAAGTAAAGGCTTGTATGAAGTTCAACCGCGCGGTCATCGCTTTTAATGGTATAACTCATTTTAATAGGCATAATGTCAACAACCACACTCGATTTTGAAGAGACTGGGATCTTGTGAACATTTTGGTGGGAAATATGATTTAGTTGGAGTGAAAAAAACACCCGTCATTTTGCCATTTTTTCGGTGCACTATGCTTCGACTGAGCCAATTTTGGCTTCTATTAGTCTGTATCTATTCGCATGCTCTTCTGACAATGCATGGCCTGGCAATTTATGAATTAATTACTTTTCGGAAATCCACACTCGGATTCCAGTAATATGGTTATTATTCTATCTAGAAACGTTAAAATATTTTAATAACTTTTTAAAAAAGTACAGTCATTTTTACCTTGAAGTGAGCAATTTCGTATAAAGGCTTGTATGGAGTTCGACCGCGCGGTCATCGCTTTTAGCGGTATAACTAATTTTAATAGGCATAATGTGAACATCCATGCTCGGTTTTGAAGAGACTGGGATCTTGTGAACATTTTGGTGGGAAATATGATTTAGTTAGAGCGAAAAAAATCCCGTCATTTTGCCATTTTTTCAGTGCACTATGCTTTGAATGAGACAATTTTGGCTTCTATTAGTCTGTATCTATTCGCATGCTCTACTGTCAATGCATGGCCTAGCAATTTAAGAATTACTTTTCGGAAATCCACACTCGGATTCCAGTAATATGGTTATAATTATTTCTAGAAATGTTAAAATATTTTAATAACTTTTAAAAAAAGTACCGTCATATTTACCTTGAAGTGAGCAATTTCGTATAAAGGCTTGTATGGAGCTCGACCGCGCAGTCATCGCTTTAAGCGTTCTAACTCATTTTAACAGGCTCAATGTCAACATCCACACTTGGTTTTGGAAAGATTGGAATCTAGTTAACATTTCGGTAGGAAATTTTCTTTGGTTCGAGTGAAAAAACCTCCGTCATTTTGCACTTTTCAGCTGGAAAGATTTCATTTTAACCCCATACATTAGTTATGCATACCGTTCTTAAAACTAAAACAAAAGCCAAAACAATAGAAATCCAAAAGCAAAACAATAGCACATACATAATTATGAGCAATAGTTCATTTTGGTAACGCGCACGCCCAAAGCAAATGTCTCGTCTGAGGGATCAATATTTTGGAATGTTCAATCAAGATGGACAATATCACACAAGTGTCAAATTTATTTGTCACCCGTGCTATACTATCGACAAAAACACAACCCGTCAGATCGATTGAGCCGGCGTACAAGCGCTGTATGTGGTACGATATCTGAAATATTTAACAATCTTGATTGCCCGGTGGAGGGACTCCCAAATAGAAATGACGGGGGTGCTCGTCGTACCTTTTAGTGGTCAAAATTTGTAGATTGGTACCGCTTAGGGTACTAAAATCTAAAATGACCACCGTTAGAATTATGGCGGTACCTTTTAGGGTATGAGCCGAAAAAATATGGCAGAATATGACATGTTTTGTTTTAGAATTGGTACCTCTTAGGGGTAAAATTCTTTTGAGCCACGCCCATCAAACGAGATTCTGGTACCTTTTAGGGTGTTTTTCGTAAATTTCCAACGAGCACCCCCGTCATTTTTATATGGGAGTCCCCCCCCCCCCCGGCTTGATTGTTGTCTCCGAGTTTATTTAACAGGGTAACGAAGATACTGAGGACGTTCCTGCAATAAATTTGGGTCAGTACTAGGGTGGTTGCGATGTTTCTTGCCATCCATGTATGGTACCAAGGATCAGAATGCGATAGATCGATTGAGCACGTACAAGCGCCACATGTGGTACGGTATCTAAAAACAGTCAGTCATTTTTAACCATCTTCATTGCTGTGAGATACAATTAAACAACAACGTTTTGTTTTCGAAAGGTGAGATGTGATCTAGATGCCCCCTTTTTCCACCCTCAGCTAGTGGGGCATGCCAGCATAGTGCGAAAACAATCGCAGAGCGCGGTCTGGGGAAAAAGATCTCGCAGAACGCACTCTGTTTCCTGCTTTTTTTCATTATAATTGTTAAAATCAACTACTGACACACCAAAAAATGTTATAAATTTTCTTAAATTTATTAATAATTAGCAACATAAGACGTTAAAATTATTGATTTTATTATAAATTAATATTATTATCATTATTTTCATTATTTTATTATTTCACATATGTTTTTTATTTATTTTTATTTTTAGGGTAGCCCATAGGGTAGCCCATAGGGTGGCCCATGGGCTAGCCCATGGGCCTGGGCCCAGGTTTTGTCCACACCCCATAAATTTGATCTTTCCGGTTGTCTTGTTTTAATATTAACAGTTGTATGTTTCGATTCAAATCAGAATAGTGCCTCTGAGAAAAAGAAAAACTGGCCTTTACGAAGTAGTTGTGCGTTTGCAGACTTGTATATTTGATTACTTTACCAAAGAAAAGGCGCTAGATTTAAATTCAGGCTAAATAACGCAAACGTAGGAGATGCTCACTCCGTCGAGACGAAGGGAAAATGAGCCGCTACACAAATTAACCCATACGGCATTGCAAGTCGTGACGCATACCGCCTGTTCCTACCCGTTCCTACCCAGTGGGTTTTACGAGTAAACACCGAGCGCTTAGCGCCCGCGCCTAGGATTCGATAAAACAAACGCTTGGTTACCAAGACTTGACGAATGCTGGACTGTAATGTTGGCACTATTTCTGAATCAAATGTAGTGTTTCGAAAGCTTTATTTTGCTAGCGGGTTTTGGGAAAAGTTTGGTTATGAAAGTTTTACTTTAGCGAAAAGCGCACTCGATGGTGAAAATCCCACGACCATTGTTGTCGTCCCTTTACAAAGTATCGCTGAAGAATAGATCAAAACCAACGAGTTTAACCTTCACGGTGACTGGAAATGTCTGGGTTCTTTATGCCTCCGCCGAAGAGGTACTTCACGAGTCGTTTATGGAAGTTTACTGTTTTCGATAAACGCATTTACAAAGGCGCGAGATTCGAAAGAGTCTATCCTTGATACGCACACTCATTTAAACCGACTGAGACCGCTAACTTAACGGCTTCTAATAGAATCACAACCTTTGCTAAAACAAATCTAAACTGTAAAAATCAAACCACGCCACACGCTAGTAGGATTTGTGCTAGACCTGTCAACACCTTTTATTTCATATGCAGGATGGCTTACTCGCGCTCGGTCGTTGATCGGCGCTCTTGGTATTAAAATTCTCACAAACTGTTTTCAAACTGTCCAGACGATGTCTGTGATTCGCTAAGAAGACAATAGACTGCTGGGATAGGGATTTGGGATAGGGGCATTGTTCAAGTGATATATCGTTCGCCAATCACAAACATCGTTTGGACAGCTACGGGGTCGCCCTTTCAAACAACACTTACAAATGAAAAAAAAATCACTAGGGGATTGATAACAGGTTTTCTTTTACTTTGCTTGGTACAGCTTTCGTGGGCGTACGGCCGCTCATTTCACATCGCTGCTTCGAATACAACACAATCGGAAACCGGATGTTGACGCATGCCGCAGACTATGAATTCGCGAGAAAAAAATAATATACTGTGGTTCTGTGGCACTCGGGGTAATGCGTCAAAAGTAGGCGGAGGTGTGACTGTCAAGCGTAGGCGTAGGTAAGAAGACAGTGTCATATTTTTTCTTTTCCTCGTGCTGACGCCCTCGATCCACGCGCCTTCGCGCACGCGTGCTTGCTCGACTAACTGAAAGAAAAATAAGAGACGGCTCGAAGTCTGAGGTTGAAACAACACCTGCTATCCCGAGTTTCAGTAGCCAATCAGAGCGCTCCAACAACGCTATCCACTGTTTTAGTATATACTATTACGTGTTTTCAAATGAATGTTGTAACGGCCAAAACCAAGTGACCATTTTGGTCCAAATTCAACGGCAACTCCAGCCAAAGGCAGGCAGCAGCTGCCATGCTTAAAGCACTGGTAAAAGTAAGAGAACGAGCCACGAAAGCCCACGATTGGTTCAGTGGCAAACGTACTACTGAGTTTGAATTTGTCAAAAAAGTGGCGATACCTTCTGTAACCAATGACAAAGCGTAGTGTAAGGAAACCGAAACAAACGTTTATTACTTTTGACACTCAATTAAGAACCTTTTAATACAAATAAACTATCTTCTCATGTCTACAATTCGGAACGTTCTGTATGCGAAATGGATTTCAAAATGCCATTTCTTTCTTTAACAGATATGTTTCATTTAACTGACAACATTTCATTGGTAATGTTTTTAGTAATCTTGCAGCGGTCATGTTAAAACGCAGATTACAGACCGTGCAAACCATGCAGAATGTGCAGACTGAGTTTTTTTTTTATCCTGATTATTTTGTTTAATTTAAAATCATTTTAGAACGGTTTTGCGTCAAACAGTCCCGTTTGACCTCACACGGGAAAATGACACTAATGCTTATCCGTTAAACGGCTAAAAGCATTAGGTGTCCGTTAGATATCCGTTAAAAAATTTCCTGAAAAACGTTAAAAGCTTTCACCAAACCGTTAGGCGTTAGTATTTAACCGTTAGCACGAATAGCGTATCCGTTAGGCGTAAGTATTCAACCGTTAGAACAGATGTCGCATCCGTAAGGCGTTAGCTTCTAACCGTTAGAGCGGATCAGTAGCGTGTCCGTTAGGCGTTAGTATTGAACCGTTGGAACGAATACCGTAACCGTTAGCAAAGAATAAACATCCGTTAGCTAAAGTTTGACATCCGTTAGGACTAGCTTGAACGTTAAAATTATCCCAGCACCCGTTCAATGGTAATCACAATCCGTTAAGACAGGTTAAGAGTGTTGGAAATGACTGTTCTAGAGGTGATAGCGCTTTTCGTTTTATTATATAAAATGTTATTGAAATGAATACTCATTTCGATGAGACTGGTGCGATCAGGGAGCTTTAGTGACCACGACGGCAACGCCAAAGAAAACGTCATTGAAAAAAAAGAACTTTTGCGCTCATTTAAGTAATGGTCCTAGTAAGAACTAGGCAATCTAACGGCAAGGAATGCAGAAAGGTGTTAATTGATGCTGTTGAAATCGTCCACCTCATTGGCTAAAACGTGAAAATCTATTATACCATCACTTAACCAGGTAGTGCATTTATTTCTCTCTTGTTTACTAATTGTTCCCTTTTAGTGAAAACTATTCTGAGTTTTAATGCAACCAAAATTCTATGTGGGAAATATGAAAATCCAGCTATTATATAGGAATTTATTAATAATTAAAAATGTCCTCTTTAAATATAAAATAGAGAAGTTAAATTGATTATTTTCTCTTTGATCTTTTTCCCTTTGTTGAGTTTTTTTCCCCTTATCCTTTGTACATTGTCTTTGTTTTGTGTTTTACTGACCGGAGAGTAAAAAGTGTTTAGTTATTATTTTATGCTGTAATAATAGTTGCAACTGTTACCTTGTATATTATTTGTTGGAATGTAAACTTTAAAAATGTAAATAAATAAATAAATTAGAAAAAGAAATGTGGGGAAACATGTAAAATTAGAAGCCTTTCTTGGCCATTGTTTTGGGTTCTTTCTGTGTGTATGGGAGCACAGATGACGTAAAACAGAAGGAACAAAGAACGACAATAATACAAATGCAAATTAAACAAGCTGACCAAAAATACAATACCTCACAAACAATAGAAGACAGTGAGTACCGGTACAAGCAGAACGACCCTTATTTTCGTTCATAAACCTATTGTTTTGTGCCACTCTTGTTGCCATTGCCTTCGTGTTTGCTAAAGCTCCCTCATGAACCTGGTGCGACAGCGTGAAGAAAGTTTATTGTGGGGGTACAATTGTATACCAAATTGTATAAAACATAGTCTACAGTTTAAATAAATATGGCGTTCAACATCAAGTAGCAACATCAAGATGCAAGTAGAACAAGAAGGACTGGACCAAGTCCCAAACTACTATAATTATGGGATGCAGACTACCCCATGTGCTTTTCTTTTGGATTCGCTGCGCATGTGCAATCGAGAAATATTGATAAAACAAAGCCTAGTGGAGTATAAACAAACACATTCATAAGCCATACTGAAGAATAGTGTCGGAACGAGATAAAGATTGGTTTTGTTTGCTATTGTTTTGTGGATACTTGCGAAGAGACGGTGTCTTCGTTTCGAGCACCCACTCCCCTCCTCTTCCCCCTTCCCTCGCTGAGAACTCAAAATAAAAAACTGCTCTCGCGAGTATCCATGAAGCACCTAGAAACAATGAAAACAATCAGTGGTGGCTTGCGCATGTGTTTGTTTATACTCCACTAGGCTTTGTTTTATCAGTATTTCTTGACTGCACATGTACAGCGAATCCAAAAGAAAGCACATGGGATTGTTTGCATCTCATAATTATAGTAGTTTGGGACTTGGTCCAGTCCTTCTTGTTCTACTTGCATCTTGATGGGGGACTTCCACATAAAAATGACGGGGTGCTCGTCGTACCGTTAGGGATCAAAATTTGTAGATTAGCACCGCGAAGGGCGATAAAATCTAAAGTGACTACGGTTACAATTACCGCGGTGCCTTTTAGAGCATTGCGCTGAAAAAAATGACAGGAACTGTTTGTCACTCAACTGTTTATTATTCTTGTCTCATTCGTGACTCATCAATAAAAATTGTCAAAATGTCAGTTCATGTTTCTTTTAATTTGTACCTCATAAGTAAAAATCCGTTTAAGCCACGCCCATCCAACGAGATTCTGGTGCCTTTTAATGTGTTTTTCGAAAATTTCCGATGAGCACCCCGACCATTTTTTTAAGCTTGCTTTATTATCTTGAAACAGAAAGAAAAAAAACGCCAAAACTGATGAAAGCAAAGACGTATCAACCATAAAGACACAAATATGAACCATATATGAAGTATGAACCATACAGACAAAATAATGGAAAACTACAAAAGGTCAAAATTCCACAAGAATGACAATTTTGATTTCTTGATAGGCGGTCAAAAAATCAGATTTGATGAACGGTAATCCACTTCCATCCGTGCAATCCGATACTTTTTATCCAAACTACTACTTCCTGTCTTGCTTTATATAATCTTTGTATTCAATTTAGTTACATGTTTGGTGGCACCTTCATTATAACGTGGAAATTAAGTTAACACAATTTCGTTATTACGGCGTGACAGTGTCCCTTCAATGCTCCTTAAGTTTGGATTGTGTACATGGATTTCCTTTCAAGCTGCTAATGCCGTTAATTTACAGTCAAACGATTTGTTCATTGGTGATCGGTTGCCAATCCAACCAAAAACGGGATACTGTTCACTCCTTTTTGATTTGTGTAATTTTGGTTAAGAGTTCACTGATACTAAAAACATTATCAGGTTGCTCAAAGGCGAACATCTCTTTCCTGTGTCTTGTTATGTGACTCTTTAGACCGCCAGCACGACTAAAACATTTCCCACACTGGTCGCATTCAAAAGGTTTCTCTCCACTGTGTGTTTGTTTGTGTTGCTTTAAACCTCCTTCTAAAGTAAAACATTTACCACACTGGCCACATTCAAAAGGTTTCTCTCCACTGTGTGTTCGTTTGTGTTGCGTTAGATTTCCAGCAACAGTAAAACATTTGCCACACTGGTCACATTCACAAGGTTTCTCTCCACTGTGTGTTCGTTTGTGTTGCTTTAGATGTGCTGCTACATTAAAACATTTGCCACACTGGTCACATTCATAAGGTTTCTCTCCACTGTGTGTTCGTTTGTGTCGCTTTAGATTTCCTGCTACATTAAAACATTTGCCACACTGGTCACATTCAAAACATTTCTCTCCACTGTGCGTTCGTTTGTGTCGCTTTAGATTAACTGATTGACAAAAACATTTGCCACACTGGTTACATTCGAAAGCTTTCTCTCCACTGTGTGTTTGTTTGTGTTGCTTTAGAACTCCTGCTCGAGTAAAACATTTGTTACACTGGTCACATTTATAAGGTTTCTCTCCACTGTGTGTTCGCTTGTGTCGCTTTAGATGTCCTTCTAGAGAAAAACATTTGCCACACTGGTCACATTTAAAAGGTTTCTCTCCACTGTGTGTTCGTTTGTGTCGCTTTAGATTTCCTTTTTCAGTAAAACATTTGCCACATTGGTCACATTGAAACGGTTTCTCTCCGTTGTGTTTTCTTTTATGTCGAGTTAGACTTCCTGATTGACTAAAACACTTGCCACACTGCTGGCATTCAAAAGGTTTCTCTCCACTGTGTGTTTGCTTGTGTTGCTTTAAACCTCGTACTTAAGAAAAACATTTGCCACACTGGCCGCATTCAAAAGGTTTATCTCCACTGTGTGTTCGTTTGTGTTCCTTTAGACGTCCTGCGAAATTAAAACACTTGCCACACTGGTCGCATTCAAAAGGTTTCTCTCCACTGTGTGTTCGTTTGTGTTGCTTTAGATTTCCTGCTTGAGTAAAAGATTTCCCACACTGGTCACCTTCAATAGATTTCTCTCCACTGTGTGCTCGTTCGTGTTTTGTTAGATTAGCTGCTTGACTGAAACCTTTCACACACTGGTCGCATTCAAAAGGTTTTTCTCCACTGTGCGTTTGTTTATGTTGCTTACGTGTTTTTGCCTCACTACACCATTTGCCACACTGATCACATTTAAACGGTTTCTTTCCGTTGTACATTCGTTCATGTTGGTTTTGGCCTTTTACTCGACTATAATACTTGGCGCAGTGAAGGCATTCAAAAGATTTCTCTCGGCTGTATGCCATCTTGTGCAACCTCAGATTAACTGCCTTTTTTATCTCATGGCTTCAATTAAAGGTTTGACTACCTTGATGTATTTTGTCACCTCCACGATTCATACATTTGCCACAGTTCTTGCAATTTAAAGTCGCCTCTTTAATCTGAAATAACAAAAACTTTATTTAGAAACACTTTATAATTAACTGGTTAAAAATTAAATTAGCAACACACTTAAATGTCAGGAGTTGCGTTTGAAATAAAAAGGCTTAGGAAAATGAAACTGTATTAAAATACCTAACGCGTCCACAATCTTGTTTTACATCAATTTACATAGTCTTAAAAATGTTAAAAAGTACTTTGGGTGCTACAGAGAAAATACCGCATCTTAAATGTTTGACAGCCTGTTCTTGCAACTATTACCAACACATAGGCACTATTATAAAAACTCTCTATTTCACTGATGGATCATGCATTAAATGTAAGGAAGAGAAAGTTGAGACAGCTCATTCACACAAATGCCACACAGTGGAGCGGACAGCTCATGCATACATATACATTGTACATGTATGCCATACAGCGGAGACAGCTCATGCATGCATATGCCATACAGCGGGGACAGCTCATACATGTTAATGCACACAGCGAGGACAGCTTATACATGCAAGTGCCAAAGAGACACCTAATGCCAGTGGAGACACCTTATGCATGTAATTGCCATACAAATACCATGAAGTGGAGACTGCTTATGCATTACAAATACCACACAGTAGACAGCTTATGCATGTAAATACCACACAGTAAAGACAGCTTATGCATAACAAATGCCACACAGTAGAGACAGCTTATGCATAACAAATGCCACACAGTAGAGACCGCTTCTGCATAACAAATGCCAACACAGTAGAGACAGCTTATGCATACCAAATGCCACACAGTAGAGACAGCTTATGCATGTAAATGCCACACAGTAGACAGCTTATGCATAACAAATGCGACACAGTAGAGACAGCTTATGCATAACAAATGCCACATAGTAGAGACAGCTTATGCAATGTAAATGCCACACAGTAGAGACAGCTTATGCATAACAAATGCCACACAGAAGACAGCTTATGCATAACAAATGCCACACAATAGAGACAGCTTATGCATGTAAATGCCACACAGTAGAGACAGCTTATGCATAACAAATGCCACACAGTAGAGACAGCTTATGCATAACAAATGCCACACTAGAGACAGCTTATGCATAACAAATGCCACACAGTAGACAGCTTATGCATGTAAATGCCACACAGTAGAGACAGCTTATGCACAACAAATGCCACACAGTAGACAGCTTATGCATAACAAATGCCATGCATTAGAGACAGCTTATGCATAACAAAATAATGCCACACAGTAGAGACAGCTTATGCAATGTAAATGCCACACAGTAGAGACAGCTTATGCACAACAAATGTCACACAGACAGCTTATGCATAACAAATGCCACACATTAGAGACAGCTTATGCATAACAAATGCCACACAGTAGAGACAGCTTATGCAATGTAAATGTCACACAGTAGAGACAGCTTATGCATAACAAATGCCACACAGTAAAGACAGTTTGTGTATGTAAATGCCACACAGTAGAGACGGCTTATGCACAACAAATGCCACAGAGTAGACAGCTTATGCATAACAAATGCCACACATTAGACAGCTTATGCATAACAAATGCCATACAGTAGAGACAGCTTATGCATGTAAATGCCACACAGAAGACAGCTTATGCATAACAAATGCCACACAGTAGAGACACAGGGGCACCCAACGAACAATCTTTGGTAAAATGTATTATTTTACTCAATTAAATTAAAATAATAAATAATAATAACTTTATTGTTTATATAGCGCAAAATACATTTGTATATGATCTAATGCGCTTTACATGATCATAAAAAAAAGATTCTATTCTAACTAATATATACTACAAGTTATTAAATATTATAACAAATGACATTTCTTATGTGAATATATAAATTATATCATTAATAAATAAAAAATAAATGATATAAAAATATTTCCAGGTGTTCTTCTACGATGCTGGGAAAAATATATGTGTTCCTTTTTCCTAGCATAACACATAGGGAAATTCCCAGCCAGCTGGATTAAAAAGATGTCTGTTTCCCAGCCAGCAATTAAAAAAAATGAATAAATGTAAAAAGAATAATACATGTATTAAGTTACCAAATGGGGCTTGGGAACTAATAAAAAAAAATAATAGAAAACTATTTGAAGCTTTTTGTTTATTGTTTTGTACATTTACAGCCGTCTTGAACTTAACTTGTTCGGGTATCTCTAAGTACTGCTTAAATTTGTTACTACCCTTTTAAGCCTCAAAGTGTCCTCCGATTTTCTTCGATCCAGTCTCTTTTTGATCTGCTCAAGTTAGCCAGCACAGCAAAAATGGTAATTAAAAAAATATGTACAGGGTATTTAGCCAGCCAGCAAGAATTCTGCTGGAGAACAGATAAAGTGAGTAACAGATTCGTTGGGTGCCCCTGGAGACAGCTTATGCATAACAATCGCCACACATTAGAGACAGCTTCTGCATAACAAAGTCACAGTAGAGACAGCTTATGCACAACAAATGTCACACAGTAGAGACAGCTTATGCATACCAAATGCCACAGTAGAGACAGCTTATGCAATGTAAATGCAACACAGTAGAGACGGCTTATGCAATGTAAATGCCACACAGTAGAGACAGCTTATCTTATGCATACCAAATGCCACACAGTAGAGAGAGCTTATGCATAACAAATGCCACACAGTAGAGACAGCTTATGCATGTAAATGCCACACAGTAGAGACAGCTTATGCATAACAAATGCCACACAGTAGAGACAGCTTATGCATAACAAATGCCCACGGTAGAGACAGCTTATGCATGTAAAATGCTACATAGTGGAGACAGCTCATGCATGTAAATGCTACATAGTGGAGACACCTTTGTCCCTACCCATTACACTTTGCACACCTCAATGCACTCTCAAATCCATACTTCTGAGCTCATTTAAAAAACAAAGTAATAAGCGACTGAAACAAATAATAATAGAGTCTGTCTTGCCTCGCCTGCTGACAGAAATTTCCAACAAGTATAAATGGTTTGAATTGACAGAAGCTGGATCTTTAATTGTAATGACTTTATTGTTTTCTGTTCTTAATTGCTGGAAAACGTCTAACAATTTTGCCTACTTTTAACGCTTTACTTTCTTGAGTGAAATTTGATCCTCGCAGTATGCTATCAACTTAACTGAGCAGTTGAAAAAGCAACCTGAAAAAAATTAAGGCTTGGACAGGATTCGAACCCATGACCTTGCAATACTGGTGCAATGCTCTATCCACTGAGCTATCAAGCCACATGGATATTAGATAGTCACTTTGCTTTCTGTGGGGCATGAATCAGCTGTAATGGCTGTCTGACAACATTACAGTACTTAAAGTGCACATGAAGTGAAACTTCACAACCGTTTTGTTTTAGGGTTTTCTGTTGTTTATATCGCCTTTATTTCATTTTCAGTCATTTTCCTCCTTTGTGCAAAGTGGATCCACTATTTTTAGCGGTTTGAAGACTCCCACCGGGGCCTGAAATTTGCAACATTTTGAGTGCAGCCAAAAAGGTATTTGTGATGTCATTCGTGCGTTCGATCACAACAAAACATGGCGGAGAAGGGGACGAATCTAGAGCTAAAATACCACATTTAATGGAAATAATATTCTCCCACAAGTTGCCAGAACTCCACTGCAAAAATGAGTGATGCGCTCTGTTGTAAACACAGTAATGACATCACTAGAACCCACAATCGGAGACAAAATTGTTGAGACATTTTCCTTTAAAGGAGCATGTTATGGAAAAATAGCAAACCCAAACCCCCAACCAAAGTTACATTTACATGTATTGTTGCCCACAGACTATCTGATCAATGGTACAACATTAGATAGAGGGTGGAGATGAAGATAACTTTTTGAGGTACAATGTAACCTAATTGTTAATACCGTTACGCTACGACTCGAGGAACACGCGTGATGCCACGCACGCTTTGGATTACCACCCCACAATACTTTGCGAGAGAACAAACCATGTGCTCAATCGAAAGGTCTTACGGTTAATCGCTTTTGGAGCATAGTTTTTGTCAGTTTATCGTATTTTGCAGCTGTTATCAGAGGACACAAACGTAAGTTCTAGTTTGTCTTTCTCTTCGCTAGGTATTTCTAGTATTTATTGTTATTTACCTTTTGTTTTAGTTTTCGAAACCGTACAAATCGTACAAACCGCACAAAGTGTATAAACTGTACAACCCGTACAAGTAAGGTCAAGCAAGTACAAGTAACGTGAAGTATCGCACAAGTATTCACCGTTGTACAAGTACAAGTTTATAAGCCATCGCTTGATTATCGTTCTCATCGCAAGCTTTGGTTATGGTCATCGAATTAAGTCTTGAATTCTGTACGCGTCTTCGAAGTGTGTTTTCCCTGTGAGTAAAGCATATATATCGTACTGTGTTGTTTATTGACTTTGGATCGCTTATATGCACTCACACTAATGGCATGAAAAGGTAGCCAAAAGTCATTTTGAACAAAGTGTCTCAACTAATTTTGATGGCAATTAATTGTAAGTCTTTGTCTAACATGACCAATTTGTGTCACTTGTTAAAATATGTTCCTGCCACTTAAAGGGACTTATTTTCCCATCAAAATAATTCTTAAAACACCTATTTTCAGATGACCAAAAAAATGTTACCATAATGAAAATTAATTTCACTTCATGTAATAATAACATAATATTATAACAATATTTATACAGGATAACCCCGTCAGTGTTAAAACACGGGTATCAAAGGGGGTCCTGTTAATTACTAAAATACAATAATGCTAGAATAAAAGTTCCTATTAAAATGTATAAATATATTTGAAACTACTAGAATGAAAAGTCCCTAAAAGTCCTTAAAAAGTATAAAAATATTAAGACTATTTACATCGTGACAAATTACAGATAATGTTAACATTCAGTATTAAGAAAAATGTGTTTGAAACCTTCTAAGAACTCAATAAAAATTTCTTAGACTTAATATGAAAAGGTAGATTGTTGAATTCAGTGGCTCCAGTACAATAAAAAGATCTTTTGGCAACTTCCAGGTGGACCTTAGGATGTGAATATCATTAGCTCGCCTCGTTGCAATTAATTAATGTGCAGGGTTCTCCCCAGGATTTTGAGAATGCCAGGGGATATTCTGACTTGCATCAAATGGTTGTGTGAATAATTATGAACTTTTGCTGAAGTCCAAAATATCTTTAAACATGGTGGTACATTGTATCTTTTTTTAAGCCTGGGGGCTTTTAATTTTTCAAAAATCAAGCCAGAGGGCCCTCCTGGCTTGAAAGGGCTGAGGAGAACACTAATGTGAAATTTTCAATGCTACTGGCTAAAAACCAGCTTGATTCTTTTGCTTCTGGTAGTCAGTGTGCCAATGGGCTAGCTACAACTTTATGCCACTCGATTTAATTCTTGGTTTGCACTTGACGTCATAAAAATTCAAAAATTTAAATTATACATCCTACAAAACTGTTTCTGGCATGGTATGTGGATACCAGTGGTATAATCTTTCACAAAAAGTTTCAGGCTTTAACAATGTTATGCTTCTGATTTGTAAGGGTTTTAAATTTGTCACGCAATTCGTCATGCTATTAATTCACATTAGTTGTGAAAATAAACAAAATTGAACCAGTTGAAAGTTATTTTTGCATATTATAGATACCTATAAACTAAGCTGATTAAATATAACTTATAGTCACTGTGAATACAATATTTTGTGATGAGGTTTTTAGTGTAATTAAGACTTTGAATGTTGGCCACCATGTTAGTGCCCCTAAGTTTGGCACCAAGATGGCTGCTCCATACATTTCTTACTAAAAATGTCTAATACTCATTTTCCTATAACTCTTGAATGAAATGCTCTTATGCTTGAAAATTTGGTGCAGATGTGTAGTTTTAAACTCTCCAAAATTCCATAAACATTTTGGAATTGGAATCTGTTGTTTAATGCTTCTGAATTGTTATATCATTTGATGTAAGTGAAAACCCCCCAATATACCTGAATACTCTAACGAATGGAGAACATTCTGACTAACATGACAACTTTCGGGGGATATTGAATGTGATGTTGAAAGTGACCGCAGGAGGGGAGGGAAGATGGGTTATGTGACTTATCCATTGAATTATGATCTGAACCTATTTGCTTTCCACTTCTGGGGTCACTGGCATGCATATCACTATTACGCCCCTTATTAGTGTGTGAATTCTTAGAATACTGTAACTGCCACATAAGCTCATTTCACTTTAGTCAAAAATAAAACTGCTTGTTGGCTTCGTCTGATTTCAGTATCGGAGTAGCTTATAATCTTAATGACTATTTCTCGAATTCAAAGCGCTGCTTAGCAGCAAACATCGATGTAACAAATGCAGTACCTTGAAATTCATGTGGAAGGAGTCTGACACAAAACTGCTGGATAAGTTTTGAAAATTGTTGAAAAAACACAACTTTAGAGATTTGAGTCGGTGTTGAAGCATTTTACAATGTTTCTGGGACTGGTAAATACATTACAACTATTTGCCATTTGGAAATACTAGCTTGGCACTCAGATTTAGCAAAAATTGGGAAGGCTTCTTCCACAAATTTGGCTTTGTGACTTATTTTGTCGAGGGACATCATGTATAGAAAATTTCAAGAGAATTTCAAAGCTGAATTTAGATGGCCTCAATACCTCTGCAATTCTGTTCCACCAATTTTGTTGAAACTTGGTTAGGGTAATATGTGATAATTCAATATAAACTGATTACAGAAATTTAGCGTATTAAGGTGGCTTGAAGTAGTTTTTTAAGGGTCCCACTTCCCTTTTTGAATGCGCTTATACATAATCTTACTTTAGGTCAATGAATCTGAATTTCATACCAGACATTACATGTAGGCTTGGATGAAAGTTTTGGAAGATGCTCTTTTTATGCTAATCAGCATTTACATAGCAACGGTAAACAAATATGGCGAAAAACAGTTTTTCCTAAATATCTTTTGATTTTGGGCTACCTGCGACAAGCGCATAAATGCGCTATAATCTACACATCGTTGCACACAAAATGGGAAAATTTCAAACAAATTAAACTGTTCAATTTTGAATAAATCGCAAAAACATTTTTTAACCCTTGGATGTACACGCAAACTTATACCCCCACCGTGGTACAAGGGGGGGGGGGGGGAGGGGGGAGGGGGGTGCAACCACCCCTTCGGGTTTTTGCGATGTTGCAATATTTCGGAAATATTTTACATCTAATAGATAGGCTCCCGCGATGTGCGCTACAAGATAAGGTAAATATTATGGGTTGTAATGCTGCTGGGGGTCCGTGTCGTCATCCAAAATGGTCGCCAAGACGGCCGCCATCTTGGATTTTACTAAAAATTCAAATTTATTGGGAAAATGTGGAAATTGCAAAATTAATATTATTGTTTGCTAGAGTTGCAAAATAACATACATGTACAATTAAACATTTTGATGCTTTTGGCAGCATTTTACTGTGTTTTTCACTGAAAAAGGTGAAATACACACATTTTTATTCAAAAATGGCTTGACCACATGTTACTTATGACATCATATCTCGTTACCACAGCAACAGGTTGTCGCCAAACTTTACCAAAATGTGTCTCAAGGATAAATGAAAAGCTACTGAAAACGGCATGTGCTAATCGTAAATGGCTTTGAAAATATCGGAGAACCCCCCTCCCCTTGTACGTCCGAGGGTTAACATGTGTTTTTCATGTTTGAAATATAAGCGTTCAAAACATTTCGTAGGTCTCACAAATTATCATTAGATTTCCACAGAAAGTTTCCTTGGACTTAAAATATTACTCCCTGCAAATAGCTCTGACTAACTCCTCGGCAATAAGGGAGGGTTCATAATTTATGTAGAGGGGGGCTATGTCGATTTTTAGGGAGGGCCATAATTTTTCCCTGTTTGGTTTTAGGGTGGGGGGGGGGGGGGGTTGTCGAAAATTTCTTCCAATGTGAAAGAAGGTATAAGGGGGGGGGGGGGCATCAAAAAAGATTCAGTATAAACCGCCACCATCAGTTTACTCATTTTTAGCAGGAGAATCTGTAAATGAAGTTTTAGTATACAGGTAGCTGTAGCTGGAGAATATAAATGGCAGTCCATGTCAATTAATATAAATAAACACCTACTAATGCTTGCTTTCTCAGAACATTTACTTGTAATTCCATGTTCCTCTCTCCTCCACAGAGGTCTCTTTGTGTCACTAGGAGGCTGGAGAGAGGGGAAAAGGAAGCATGCAGGGGATGATTGGACAGGAAAAGAGAGGAGGGAGACCGCCCTGTTCGCTCTTCCCATCGTCATACACATTACATACATAGTTTATTTGGTAAAGCAGGTTATAAATAAGGCAGCTAAGCTGATGTGGACCTGCTATACTATCTAAACATTCTACTAATTACAAAGTTATAAAATTGAATGCATACAGTAAATTCCATATTAAAGTCCATAAAAACATTAAAAATTTATAAAATTATGATTCCGATTATCAGAATTCTTATTTGAAATAACACAGGCCTCCTTGAGGAAACTAATATTACTTATTAGCATTTGATTTTTCTTCAAAGATGAATTAAAAATACTTAGAGAGGTGGCCTGCTTTATACTATCAGTAATAGAGTTCCAAGTCAGGGGTCCCCTATATCTTAATGATGTTCTGCCCATATATACATGTAAGTTGAAACGTGGCAGATTGAACTTAAAGCTATTGCAGAAATTAAAACTGTGGCTATTATTATTATTATTGCAGTAAAACTATCTGTATGCACAGTGTTATAAAAGCAACACAGGGCGCAAAGCGTAACCTGTGCGCAAGAGCGAAACTTAAAAAACTAACTTATTATTATTATTATTATTATTATTATTATTATTATCAAAAAGGCTTATTATGTTATTGGGTAACTGAGACCTATAAACCTTATACATAAGCAGCAATAACTTCTTATACATGGCTCCCATCTAGTTAGAGCCAAAGCTTCTTGATCAGTGACATTATCAGGTAACCTATGTATAAGGTTAGCTGCTCTGACATATATGTTCAATTTCATTCAGTGAAGAGGGGGAGCAGGTACCCCAAACTAAATTACAATAAGTGACTGTAGGTAAAATAATTCTAAAATAAATTGATTGTAAAGTGGCCTTTGTTAAATACTTACATGTAAACTTCTTTAACTGATTTACTTTCTGACAGAAAGATTTACAAATAGATTCAATATGGCTATGCCAGGATAACTGATTATCAATTATGACACCTAGGCATCTAGTTTTCCCCACGCACTTATTTATTTTTATTTAAAATTTTATTAATGGAATACCAGTGGGAGCCTCTGCCGAGGAGAGAGTCTACGTTCTAAAGTTTACATTCCAATTGGTGGTGAACCTAGATGGCCTCAAAATGTGCCAACTTGTACAAGACTCAACAGAATGCAAAACTTATGGCACTCAGTCCACTTCTGGTACTGCACCTTCTTTTAGCTGGTGATGATGGAAGTTCAGTGTCACTACTATCACTCTCATTAACACCCACACTGTCACTATCTATCGTCATCAGGGTATTTCTTGATGGTGGTGGTGGTGGTGGTCGGGGGGGGGGGGGGGGTCATGGTATTTTGCCCATGGTTGTGGGATATGTAATGACAGGGGGGGGGGGGGCAGGAAAAAACACACCAAATAATAGGGGGCTTCCAAAAATTGCACGAGAAAAATCTGAAATCGACATACATGTAGCCCCCTCCCTCTACATAAATTATGAATCCTCCCTAAAGAGATTGAGCTTTTCATTCATGCAAATGCAGTTTTGCTTGATGTTTTCACTCTTTAAAAGTTTCAAGTGCATTTGCATATAAATTCAAAACGAACAAATGAAGATGTTTGATATCTTCCCAGTATGTTTTTAAATATATAGACAATAATATTTCCAAGCTTCAGTCCAATTGATTCAGAGGAACATTCCGAAAAGAACCGTTGAAGTTCAAGTACGAAAGCAGCGACCGCGGGATGAAAATCCAGTACAACGAGCGTGACATCGCATGTTTATTTCACACTAACCCACGGTGACAAATTCCTCTTTGCACGCTTGCTCTGATTTGAATGTTTCCATATTGTAATTATTCAAGTATTTTTTCATTTTTTCAAGGCTGTTGCGCGATGGAGACTTAATTTATATCTTCCAAAAGTAATGGACCTTCATTGCAACTATAGCACGTCTTCAGTCCTTCGATTAAAAGTTTTAGATTGATAACATAACTTTCATTGAGAAACATTTGACTTGAGCGAAGGATAGGAATATTTCTTCCGGCTTTTTCAGGTGGGTCACTTATAGGGGGCCGTCCACTCCACCGCTTTTCTCTTTCTTTTTTCAAAGCATCTCTTTGGTTGAATTTGGAATTTCGTCGACGAGTACGAACCATGATGTATTTGAAAACTCATGTGTATAATGAAAAAAATGCTTGAATAATTACAATATGGAAACATCCAAATCAGAGCAAGTGTGCATAGAGGAATTTGTCACTGAGTGCTAGTGTGAAATAAACATGCGATGTCACGCTCATTGTACTGGATTTTCATCCCAAGGTCGCTGCTTTCGTACTTGAATTTCAACGATTCTTTTCGGAATGTCCCTCTGAATCAATTGGACTGAAGCTTGGAAATTTATTGTCTATATATTTAAAAACATACTGGGAAGATATCAAACATCTTCATTTGTTTGTTTTGAATTTATATGCAAATGCGCTTGAAACTTTTAAAGAGTGAAAACATCAAGCAAAACTGCATTTGAATAAAAAGCTTGATCTCTTTATTGCCGAGGAGTTAGGCAGAGCTATTTGCAGGGAGTAATATTTTAAGTCCAAGGAAACTTTCTGTGGAAATTTAATGATAATTTGTGAGACCTATGAAATGTTTTGACCGCTTATATTTCAAACATGAAAAACACATGTTAAAAAAATGTTTTTGTGATTTATTCAAAATCGAACAGTTTAATTTGTTTGAAATTTTCCCATTTTGTGTGCAACGGTGTGTAGATTATAGCGCATTTATTCGCTTGTCGCGGGTAGCCCCAAAATCAAAAGATGTTTAAGAAAAACTGGTTTTTTTGCCATATTTGTTTACCGTTGCTATGGAAACGCTGATTAGCATACAAAGAATATCATCCAAAACTTTCATGCAAGCCTAATAACTGGTATGAAATTCAGATTCATTGAGCTAAAGTAAGAAGTAAGATTATGTATAAGCGCATTCAAAAAGGAAAACTGTGTGACCCCAAAAAAACTACTTCGAGCCACCTTAATAATATAACAGCAAATTTTTTCACTGGGTGCAATCAAATTTTTTCATTTCATTACTGGATGATAGTTGTTAGTTTTCCTAAGGTTGTAAAACCATACGTTAAAGCCAAACAAGTTTTGACCCAAAGTTTGCCATAGATAAAGTGTTTCCAAAATTAACTGAATTATTTTAACCTAACTGAATTATTTATATACAGGTAGAAAGTCTCCCTGATTAGTAGGGTACCTGTTTCCGGCTATAAGATTTTGAGACTTTATTATTAAGAGCTTATTAAGTGGGGTGTTGCCATACTGTATATGGCAACATGCCCAGTTCATAAAATTCTGACAACTGTTCTTTCTAGGTGACTTTCCATTAAGTTTGACAAAACAATGTGTCAATTCATGACAAGCAATTCACAGGACACTTCTGTAAAGGTCACAAAAAAGTTAATGCATTACATCATCCAGGTCTCTCTCATTTCAACTAATATGCATATTTATGTCACACCAAGGCATGCTTTTTAAATGCATTGTTTTAGAAACAAAATTTGGTTTATTTGAACCTTTACAAATGGGTAAACCAAACGTCCTTGTGAAGTCTGATGGCTACTTGTTACTTTTGAAGCATACGGACTACTTGTTGCGAAGCAAGCTTAAGTCTTCGTACGAATAGGAGGTTTTCACCTGAAGTCATGCTGGCGTATGAAACAAAAGATGTCAGATGTCAGATGTCACATGTGTAGTTTGCTTCTTCTTTAAGACATTTCCTCCACATACTCTTCAAATGTAAAGACACAGAGCCATAGAGTTGATCAATCAAGTTTTTATATTTTTGCTATTCAGGTAGACTGCGGCAGGTTCAAGGTACTGGACTTCTATAATATGTGCTTTGTACTGGAACTGGTCATTGAGGTGAGAATCATAAGGACTACATGTATGCTGAACTTAATAAATGCAAATGAATATTATGACAAGTCTATATCTATATGTTTCTCTGAAGTCTGATGAAATAAGCCTCATTTTAATGCTTAGTAAATGTAATTTTTTTTTATTAATGCCACAACACCGTAATCCTGTGGCCTTAACCCACTGATGGTCATGATTTTGTGCATTCATGAACGCATAGTCCCCTACCACTAGAAGGTACATGTTGTTTGGTCCCCTATTGTTACAAAAGGCCTTAGATAGGATACACCAATCAGAATCTGTCTGCTGCACATATATTTAGTGGTTTTAGGGGGGTACTACTCTAACAGTGTTCCAGATAAGAGAGGGGTCTCAGGTCAAAAACCCAACAAGGCTCAGGCTACCTGACCTGGCAAATCAAATGGCTAACTTAAGAAGATTTAGAGAGACCCACAACCCATTGACCCCTTAATATTCATTGACTCCTGTCTTTGAAAGTTAACTACTGTTAACACTGTACTAGAAGAGAGCAGTTTGTCACTCGGACAGCATATCAAAATGAAATTCTACCAAAATGGTTCCCATGCTTGGCATGTGCTTAGTTTTCAAAACCACAGTTTCACATTATCGGAGTAATAACTAGCACATACATTTAAAAGATCCAATGGAAAGAAAATGTTTTAAAGAATACTCAGAAGCCACTATGATGGAAAAAGAAGACCACCTTTAAGCTATGAAATATTGCTTTGAGGAACTTCATATGGTAATGGTAATGCAGGGTGATATTTTTCCTTCAAAAGTCAGAACCAAAGAAGCGGAGTTTGAAAGACTTTTCAAGCAGCCGAGGGACATTACAGTAAACACAAATTACATTTTTCAATGGGAAAATACACTGTATGTCAACTTGATATAAATTTGTGATAGACTTTTCTTTGTGTTTTTGTTAGTTTTTTAGAAATGTTTATAAACGTGCCCAAATTTGTCAGATTGACATCTTGGATTTCACCATGTGCTTACAGTAGCCAATTTTGTTCCAACAGTTCCTTGATGCGCTAACAGTACCACTTTGCTTTCAAAGAAAAACTAATGGATATTTGTTCATTCATTATACAGGTTGAAAATCAATTTCATGTAAACAAAACAAGACATGCATTTTATAGTTCTACATCTACATTTGTAACTTCACTCGAGTCACCTTATGCAAAGATGTCTGACAGTGTGTACATTGTGTTGTATTTTTTTTGCAATTTTGATTTCCAAATCAGTTTCTTGGACAATTTTCAATTATCAACTGGTGTATCTTATTCAGAAATTAATCATACCAGGGATGTACATGTAAATAATAGCCGGAAGGCGGAAAAAATAACCACCTGAAGACAAAATTTTCCGCCTGTGCTGAACAAAATTCACCTGTTGGATATCTTAGCTACATCCCTGCATACTAGTTATTCTAGACTGAGAAAAGTTGTTTTTGAGCATTTTTGCATTTAAATGTACTGCACAGGCATTCGCGTAATACAGGGCTTCTGATAGGGTTCGATAAAAAAGTAGAAAACATGCAATTTTTTCAAGGCAAATTATCGATAAGAATGGACTATTGTGCGGAAAATTATGCAAATAAACAAATACACACTGTTTGAAATAAGAGAGAACTGGTTATGCGCTAAAGGTCAACTGTCATATGTCAGTGGATCTGTTCCTCAAGTGAAAATAATCATCCTTACATTTTGCTACTGAATAGTGTATGCAGACCTTAAATATCACACATATCATATGGAGGATTACAGTATTTCACAAGATATTGAGCCATGTTTATAATTTAAACATACTGTACATTGTGTTACGCGTTGAAAAGAAATTTGGAAATCATATCGCAAGTCTTAGGGTCTGTTTATATGGTCTCGGGTACCAGAGACAACCCAGACAACTTTGCCGAGTGTTTACATGTTACATGTATGAGAAATGTTGTCCCGGCTGACCGAGACAAAGTTGACCCTACTTAAATATTCACAACGCTGCGTAAATATTCAAATCTAAATACAGCTATTGTATACCTGTTCTTTTGACTTTTTTTTCATTCATTCGATCACTGTGGGCTTTGCTGACTTACATTTTACTTTTTTATCCGAATTTGTGTTCTTAAACCTAAAAACTTGACTTTCCGTGACACGCGGAACGCCGTGAGTTGTCCCGGGTAGGCGAGTCAAAGTGTTTATATGAGAAAAAGTTGTCCCGCCTGCCAGGGTTACCCTACCTGCCGAGGTGAGACAACTCGCCCAACCGAGTTGTCTCGCCCCTCCGAGACGAGTCACGATTCTCATGTAAACGGTTGGTTGAATTTTTCAAAGAAATAAGTGAAAAGTTAGCTCAGCCAGGGTAACTCGGGGGGAGGGTTGTCTCGGGTACCTGAGACCATATAAACAGTCCCTTAATTAATGCAATAAATTAAAGCTTCCAAGAAATCGAGTGTCTCAACCAAATCGACTAAGCACGTGCACATGTCTAAATTCAAAATTTTCTATTTGACTACATTTCGACACCTTTTTGTAAGGAAGGGTCGCCCAAATATGAGCCAGCGCTGTGTAGAGCATCCCTTATTCATGAGTTGCCTCACATAAGCCTTTGATTACCCTTCGAGGACTGCAGTGCAGTATACATGTAGGCAGCCGAAAGCTCAGATTTTTAAAACTTTTTAGCCAGAGAACGTTTAACATTCACTCATTAAAACTGGAAAACGTTTAGACGCGCCTGGAAAAACTACGTAATGTCCTATAACAATTTCTCGCGTAGTTTGCTTACCTTAACTGCAAACAAAACAGTCGATGAAGGACCATGAAGTGAGCTGCGAAGACTTCAAACCAGCTTCAAACAACGATGAGAGCAGCCATTGAACACACTGGTGCCCAGCCTGTTCTCCGATATTGTTCTATCTGACTCGTCCCCAGTCGTCGGACGCAACAGGGATAGACGCGGGACGAGAGAAGCGCGACCGAAGGGGGTGATGGGAAGTAGGAAAAGGAAATCAACCAATCAATCAATCAATCAATCAATCAATTAATCAATCAATCTTTATTACAAAAATCAGAAGCTCATGACAGAAAATATGTGATAAGCTTCTGCCCAAATACATTAGGCCGGTTGCCCGGTTCTGAGAGACTTACGTTTCAATAGGCCATTTGCACGATGATGTCATTTGACTACTACTACCAGAATCCTTCAGTTTTTTGTTTTGTAGTGCAAATTAGAGCTATTGTTATTTAAACCGCACTGGGATTACAAAATTTAAATAAGAAAGGAAAAACGAAATGAATTCTGGTAGTAGTAGTCAAACGACGTCATCGTGCAAATGGCCTATAGAAGCACTCATCTGATTTATTTACAATGTATCAAAAAGGTAAAGATAAATATCAGTTGAGTGCAATTGAAAAGTTAAATAATTTGCAGTAGTAGGTTTTCTAAAAGCTCCATATTTCCCTTCTTTTTTTATCAAAAGGTCTTTTTGAATGGCACGTGCCGTTGTTTTGTGCGGAATCACCCAAGTGTAGCTCGCGTACTTGGAGTGTGAACGTTTTAATGACCGCACTTTTTGGTTTCTTTGTTGCCCTGGCGATATACGTAAAACAAAAGAATCCAAGTAAAGTTCAAAGTCAGGTCTACCCCTTACTTGCGAGCGCACTTGACCAATGACAGTGAAGCCGTGTAGCCGTGCTGCTAAAAGCATGCGGGCGTGCAACTTTGAATTACACAGGAAACGAGCTCTCTCTTAAGATTCTGGAGTCACGGGCGACTTAAAAAAGACTCTCAAGTTTTACTTTAGCTGTTGTATTGGAAGGCGTATTTCAAGCCGACTTAGGCTAAAAAATTCTACATTGAGAACAGAAAGGTTGTAGTCTAATTCTCAGGCTTAGCCAATCAAAAACACTTCAGCCATGTGCGCATTCAATACTCATGAGATACAAAAACATGTTTTTAAGACGAACACAAAAAAATTCCCAAAACTTAACAGAGTGAGCATAGTATTACACCAGGCTCTGAGACGCTTTTTTGCTGAATTAAGTTCAAATAAAACTTGACTTGACAGGAAAAATCATTTTACTATCGAATTAGCGTTTTATGCATACAGTACTTTAGTCCTGCAACTGTGTTTATCAAGGTAATCAACTGCATACCAACTCGTGCTCGCAAGTAATTTGCATCAAAACACGCACGCTGTGCGCAGTCATGCCGTCTTTCCAAAGTAGACCTCAAGTCTACTTGATTTCAAATGCACTCCAAGTGCACTTTGGTCCTTGGTGTAAACCGGCCTATTAATTGCCCCCGCAGGGTTTTGTACGGTGGCCCACATCTGCCACGGCAAAACATACTTTTTCCACGGCAAAACAAACTTTTTCACGGCAAAACATACTTTTCCACGGCAAAACATACTTTTTCAGGGCAAAAACATACTTTTCCACGGCAAAACATACTTTTCCACGGCAAAACATACTTTTCCACGGCAAAACATACTTTTCCACGGCAAAACATACTTTTCCACGGCAAAACATACTTTTCCACGGCAAAACACACTTTTCCACGGCAAAACATACTTTTCCACGGCAAGACACACTTTTCCACGGCAAAACATACTTTTTCACGGCAAAACATACTTTTCCACGGCAAAACACACTTTTCCACTGCAAAACATACTTTTCCACGGCAAAACATACTTTTCCACGGCAAAACATTCTTTTCCACGGCAAAACTTTTTTTCCACGGCAAAACATACTTTTCCACGGCGATCGTACAGGAAGGGGCCTGGGACAGGATTAAAACAGAATCAAGATAGAAATGTGTTTGTAGTGGGCGAAGCGTTCTCGATTTGACGGTGTTTGGTGTTCTCGGGTAATATTTTAGCAAGCGCGCACGGTGGTGTCGGGTACTTGCAACCACGAGGTCGCGTTTCGTCACCTTCGAGCTTCGCCATGCATCTTCTAGCAGCATCTTGCAGCATTTGAAGGTCTTGCATCTACGAGTTCGCGTTTCGCCATCTTCGAGGTATTTTGCACTTCAGTGATTTCTTTGAATTCAAAAGCATTCAACAGTACTGAATAAATTTGGTTTGTCAGACACAAATCAGCAAAAACTGGGTCGACAGACTCGATCCAACGGATCGCAAATATCTCAGAACAGAATGATGAATCACAACTCAAACGCTTGAAACACTGAATACTCAGAGTTGCATCGATATTGTCAGAAAGAGATATAACGTTTGTTATATCAATTTCCTTTTCAATATGTCACTCTCAAAGATAAACAAGTCGGTGGTTACAATTCGAAGAGGGCACTTTATGAATTCTGTTTTTGTTAACAATACTATATGATTGTAATATATTTCATTGTCAAATTAACAGATAAATATGTCGACTACTTACATGGATGTTAACTTCAATAAAATGCTTGAAACGTTAATTTTTCAACAGTCGTATGCACAGTATTTTTATTCAATACACATTCCATAAATAGGTTATCAAAAGCGGGGGCAGCTATAGTGAACACTATTTTAATTTCAAAACTGTAGGCACCGAAGGTAGCATCAAGCTAATCGCGGCGGGTGGTTAAAGGTTTTAGGAAAGGGAAGACGACTCACTTCTTTCCTCCTTCCCATCACCCCTCGCACTCCTCTAGGCCGCGCTTCAACATGTCCTCGAGACGAGATTATCTCATATCAATAACTGCTATTTGACACCGAATTAACGATTATAGTTAATTCCGAACACTGTTTCCCAGGACTTTTCAGAAAAGAAGAAATAAAAAAAAACATGTTATTTGGACTGCGGGATTCGAACTCGGAACTACCGCTACTAGGAACGTCTTCTTACCACTAGACCACCGAACTACAAGGCGGTGGGAAATTATATTTGCAAGATATTTATTTGAGTCTTGCATAGAATATCATTGATCTACAGTGATTAGGCCTAAGGGTTAGCTTTTTGTTGAGGTTTGTGATCAAGTTTTTCCATTTACTTTCTAAAATTATTTTCAAACGAGTGATTTTCTAGGCTTACTACAGGGTGTAGAATAAGCGCATGAATTTTATTATGTTAAAAAATTGAGGTTTGCTCAACCAGCAGCGTGGTGGTCCAGTGGTTAGACGAGAGGATAAGTCGGCGAAGGGTCGTAGGGTCGTAGGTTCGAGTCCTGTCCGAACACTAAGGATTGTCCTTTTTCAACAAAAATGCTGATTTCCCAGAATTCCTTTCAGACTGTCAGTGTTCGGAATTAACTATAATCGTCAATTCGGTGTCAAATAGCAATTATTGATATGAGATAATCTCGTCTCGAGGACAAATTGCTCAAAACATTCTCGTCCCCAGAGCCGCTTGGCCCTTTTAACCGCCGGAGCCTGAGTACGACGACCACGGAGGCCAAGCGGCTCTGGGGACGAGAATGCTATCAAAACACAGGCTTAATACGGTATCACAAGAAAAACCAAAACTCCAAAACTCGCTAAAATACCGTTTAGAAGCCATATAGCCGCCAAGAAACAACATATAGACATTATTTAATGAGGTATGAACATTTTAATGGCTGTTTTATATTTTGATATATATATATATATATTTTTTTTTAAATTCACGATAAAATCCCATACAAATCTTTATATTTTATGTCGTTGAAGATTCCTGTTGTGCGCCTCGTCCCAGCTGTGCTACCACAACATGTATCATGCATGGTGAAGCCAGTTGAAAGAAAGTCACCTGCACAGTTTATAATTTTGCTTCATCCACTTCATCCATATCTACATAATAAACAGCATATTACAACACAGGTAAACCAAGCAAAATGAGCAGGTAAACTGGATACTAGAATTGACTTTTAGAGCTTTGGTTATAAACTTTGCAATATTTGCGACATTTTCTGCACGAAATTAATAACCTTTCTGTTAAAAAGTACAAATAAAGTTCAAAATAAAGTGTTAACATGTAATCTGGTGTCTTTGTTTGTTCCTTATGTCCCTCCGTGGCCTGTTTTCGAGTATTTTCTTCCATGCCGCTCTATCACCGGCCGCGATTTTGCGATAATTAACACACATTTAAAATATTCAAAATTGAAAGAGAAAGCTTTAAAGAATACTCAGAAAAGAAGAGCTTTACAGCCAAATTCGTTGTATCGCGATGCGCAAAATGCAAACTTCGAAAAATTTTCTGCTTTTTCTGCGTTTTCCGTTCCGTCAATCATCTCAGTGGGAGGCGGGGTTAACACGGAGCGAGTTTTTAGCGCGATGAGAGATTCCCGCAAGTTTGATTCGGGAAGTTCAATGGCGATAAATTTTATTCGAAGAGCTGATGAGAAAGAGAAAGGATGCTTAATCGAAGAAGATGGATACAGGAGAGGAATTCAGAAAGTTAATTTTATCCGTCGATTTTTACCTTAGAATTTGTGTCTTCGCTTGTAAATCTGATTTGCATCGTGCATATTAAATTAGTGAGCTCCGCCGTCGTTGGACGTTTTATCGGCTTCAAAAGTTTGCATCTAAAAAAATTCGACGACCTAGAGATGGGAAAAACTTTCTTCAACTTCCATGGAATATTTCATTTATATGCTAGCAAAATCGACTCCGCTGGCGAGCCGAGAAGTTTGAGCTTTTTCTGTTGTTTACAGTTACGGTCGACCGATCATGCATCAACGGTAATAATAAATATGCAAATGTAAACTGACAGTATGTATGCAGAAAACGAATGTAGTAACGACGGAAAATAAAAGAAAATATACAAAAACAAGATGCGATGTGATTGAATATGAACTAAATATTTGAAAGAAATCGTCTTGAAGATGATTTTGAGATGAAATCATTGACAGAATTTTCGGCTATAAGTTTGTCTTACGTACGGTACACTCTTTCGACTCGGGCGCAGAAATTTGATCATAATTCCGTTTTGGTCTTTTAATCACGCCGATTACAGGTATTTTACAGTTTCCAGGTATTTCTAGCATTTAGCTCGTTTAATTTTTCATAAATCGATCTCATGTTCAGTCTTTAATTAAAACTGCCCAAGCAAATGCATAACCCCGCCTCCCACTGAGATGATTGACGGAACAGAAAACGCAGAAAAAGCAGAAAATTTTTCGAAGTTTGCATTTTGCGTATCGCGATACAATGAATTTGGCTGTAAGCGATGAAAATCTTTCTGCGAGGAACTGCATTTTCCCGCAAAGAAGCGGAGGGACTTAACGGTAAAAAAAAAATTCATTTTTCTATGGGAATTTATGTTGATATCAATTTTTTATTAGCTTTTTCTTTGCGTTCTCGTTAGTTTTGGGCAGCACGCAGCTCTTACAAGGTCTTCTAGTTTTGGAGAAATGTTTATAAAACATGCTCCAATTCAGTAGGATTGACATCTTTAATTTCGCCATGTGCTCAGGCAGACAGGTCCTCAATGCGCTAATGGTACGCTTTTTGCTTTTAAACATAAACTAACGGATATTTGAAAAAAAGATTTTCAAAAGAATATTTTGTTGTCCATTTTTATGTGTTTGTTCATTCATTACACAGGTTGAAAAGCGATTTTATGAGAACAAAACAAGACTTGGATTTCAATCGCTATAAGTTATAGTTCTAACTTCACTCGCTTCGCCTTTTTTTTAATTTTGATTTCCAAATCAGTAGTCGGGCAATTTTTGATACGCAACTGGTGAGTTATATATATTCGGAAATTAATCATACTGGTTATCCTAGACCGAGAAAAAGTTGTTTATGTGAGCTTTTGTGCAGTCTAAATGTACTGTGCATGCAGACGGTCGCGTAATACTGTTTTTGAGAATTGCTAAAATTGAAAACTTAGCCCGGCATCAATCTGAATTCTAATTTTTCTTGCTTCCGACCTTTCACCTAAGTTAAGCTTATCATCACCGTTTCTGTTCAGAGAGCTCCGCTGTTAGGCTAAGCCTATCTATAGTATATTATCCTCCATATAACTAGCAGTGAGATATTGCTGTATAAGCAACTAGAAATTATACTTTAGCCCAGACAAGTTCCCTAGTAGTACTGTAGCTCTTCCAGACCTCTATTTTTATTGGCCCCGTAGTACTGTAGCTTCTATTGTGTTTAGGTCTAGGGCTATTGTTTCTGTTGTTTAACCTATTGTTTCGTTAACCAGTCACTGAGCTTGTTTGGAAAGGTACAGTCTCTCCCAGACAAGTTCCCGAGTCTCTACTTTAAACGCAAAACCCAAGGGTGTTTCAGAAAACTTCAGAGTTTTACGTGGACTATCTGGGCAATCGTAAGTAGCTGTTAGCCACAAGTTTTATCGGATTGTAATTTGGTTTGTCGCTGTATTTTTTTTTTGTGATATTTTCTTACAAACTTCACTGAGGTCCGTAGCTTCACAAACACTGTCAGTTTCCAAGGCAATGCAAACCGGAAGTGTTGTCGTCTTCTTGCGTTTCACCGTGGGTAAGGCAGGGAGGGAAGAGAGAAAAGGGAGAATATATGCAGCCATTTCTCAGAAATTTGAATGCCATCTCTAACGACCCCGCCGAGCAATATGTCGACAAACGGAAATTAAGTTCCCTTTTAACCTTTTGACATTTTAGAGACTTTACCTTCCTAGTTCTTGTTCGGCTTCTTCCCAGGCCTTTACGGTCATGCATCATTTCCGTGACGAATCCGAGAGGCCGAAACGCATTGACCGCGGCGAAATCATGCGGCCTAGGTACTAGGCAAATATTTTATTACCACATGCTGTTTGGAGGATGCGTGATTTCATCTTTTCTATCGTTGCGTATTTCACGAATCAGTGCGGCAAGTTTTTGACCGGGCTTTTGAACAGGTCATTTGTGACCTGCAGGATATGCTGAATGTTCAATGCAAAGACGTTTTTTTTTCCTGTTTCTTTTCAATTCGTCAGCGGTTGGTTTTACGTTCATTACACCATCTTTTCACACCGAGGTTTTAAATTACCCAAAATGATTTCTCTTTAAAAGTCTTGAAAACATCCGTAAAATGTCGCTTATGAGCTTATATAGGCCACCAGTTTGGTAACAAAACATTATTCCGGTTATCCCTCTCCTATATGTATACGCACAGCACACCACAGCTCGTTAACGGAAATTCTTTGCAATAATTTAGATCAAATAAAGTAAAACAACGGTCCTTCAGCGCAAAATTTTTCTTCCCGGCCAAAAAAAACTTACGAAGTTGTACAAGCACAGAGCTTATAACCGGCATTTTACGGTACTTTTAACAACGTTAGCAATGACGAAAAGGACGGAAAGCTTCCAATAGTCAGTACCTTTTTGGGCTAAAAACACCGTAACCCTTCCTAAATCTAGTCGCTCTCCCCCAATATGGCGCGGAAATACGGCTTGCCCTTCTCCTAAACATTGTAGCCCCCCCCCCCCCTCTATCAAAATAACGACCGGTCCTTAGTGACACCGAACCATTACAAACTGCAGCGATATCATGATTATACTTTCTGTTGAATGGTCGTTGAGATGTTAAGTCTAAATTTAAGAATAAAGAAAGTTTACTGGCCACCTCTCATCAACGGGCAGAAAGTTCTGTCAAAAGGTGGCCGTTGTAGATAGGTTCGACTGTAAGACAAATAAAGAGAATGAAAACGTTTAATTTATGTCAAGGTAATAAGTGGGGTTACACGGTGCACATTCACCGCAGTAAATGATCCTTTTACCACCGAAAAGTGCGTGTATTAAAATAGACCTGGAATTGCTTGTTTTGCCATTGGTTTCTAAGAAACGGTTTATCATAGCAACAACAGCTTATGTGTACTGAATGAAATAGCAGTCAATTAAACACGAAGTTCCGGTATAGAAATCTTAGCTCCTCCCCCATTTCATACCTTTTGGGTGTGAAATGCAAATTAAGACGTCTTGCAGTCACAAAACGTGGTTAACTTGCGCGTCCTTTAAATATAATTTGCTTCAACAATCTAATAAACCAATATTTTACCTAAGCAAATAAAAGAAATAGAAGTTCATGAAGACTTCTGATATAACTTTCATAAAGTTTTTCCAAATAGTGTTTGCAAAGGTCTTAGTAATGACGCATGTTGTTTGTCAGTTGTTAATGCTTCAGTGGTTGATTGACGACTGGAGCTGAGAATAGCCGGGCCAGGCTCCTTTTATACCGAAACTTCGTGTTTAAAGGCCACTTTCACCAAAAAGACGTTGCGGTCGTTTGTTTTTGTTTTGAAATGCTCCATTGTTCATACGCTAATCTGATTGGTTGCACGCATTCAAGCGTGAATTTCGTGTTACACGAAATTCAGCACGAAAGTGATCGCGGCGCCCACAGCATTTTGGGTAAAGGTGGGCCTTTAAAGACGATTTTGCAACATCATGCTCTGTTCACATCAACACCGAAACACGTTTCCCGTAAACATGTTTGTAATTTCATTGTTCACATTAGTTGTTAATTTCAAAACACGTTTCACACCTGGTTCTATAATTAATATTGTTCTGGGAAGCAGACATAAGCTCGCACAAAAACTTTATAATTACACATGAACCGAAACATAACTGTACAACTGACATGTTTCGCCCTAGTGTGAAAACACCATAAGACCGGCACTAAAATGATACATTTCGATTCAAAAGAACTCGAGTATAAATAAATCTATTCTTTTGAAGTTTGTTAAGTGCCGTTTTCAAGTAAATTAAGAGTCAATCTTTACGATTAGGTGTGGTTGCACACTCCACGGTACATGACATTTTCCATGGTAAATGATCCCGCGGTAAATTGACATGACATGACATAATCTTTATTTAATCACGGTTTCTCCGTCATACATATGCTCTTCCTGAGAGCCGTGCCTATAAATTACCTAATTTAATGAAAACTACTCGGGTTTTCGTATCGTTGTTAATGCGGCTACATTCGCTTTCATTAACCATGATAAATGCTGGGTAATTCACTTTACGGATTCCTCTAGATGTCAAACGGACCATGGTAAATGTTATGAGCAGTTCCTTAGTTCTTATTTTATGTATCCATGGATAATTTACCAAGATAAATTTACTGTGGGGAAAACAGTCACACGGAATACTGCAGCCCTAATGATTACGATAGATCCTCTGTGCAAAATATCATTTCCATTGTATCAGTTATAACTCGTGCCGGTACGGCAGTGAGTTAAGGTTTGCCCTCCGTTTTTCTGTTTTTTTTTTTCTCTCCGTGTTTTCGCATCTAATTTTCAGCGTCGCGTTAGATCTGGGTACGAGAATACGCACGCATGCACTACGAGAAATTTGGACCCCACGGTACTTGGGATTCGGTGTGACCATCGGCGTCGTTTTGCAAGCAAAAGTGAAATTTGTCTTCAAAAAGATTTCAACGATTGAGATACCGAAGTCTTCAATGCTCCATCGCTATGTTAGACCTTTTATGCAAAATCACAGCTCAACAATGCAGTTGACCTCTCCTATTTCCTCTGAGAATTTGATGCAGTCAAGATTAGGTGAAATTAAGATTTGGTATTTACAATATGGCGGAATAATAACAGTGAAGCGACTTTAAGAGTTTTTTTTGTCTCTGATTGTGAATTACGTCAGTATTAGCCTCCACAGAACACGGGGGAGGGGTGCAAGAGATTAACTATATTTATGCAATCCAGTGTCCCACTGGGCCCCGGTAGGTTCCACGTAGTGGTTCTAGTTTTATAAATACTTTTTATGTCATATAACCTTTTTTAATGCACCTATCAATGTTAAGCCCCAGGGTGGGTGGAGGGGGGCTACCCACGGGAAATTGACTGAGGGAGCCTTGACATTGATTGAGAGAGCCTTGACATTAACACGTTGCCCCAGGGTCGGGAATTTGACATAACTGCCATCTTGGAAGACCGAGAGAAATTGGTATGAGTCATCTGCCAACTTGGTAATACCCAGAAGTCAGCAGGGGCAAAACACCTCTCTGCTTTTCTTCAGAGCATCAACGCAACACGAGCGAAAGAAAGGTAAGCAAACCTACGGTGGCCCACAACTGTCACGGCAAGAGCAAAAGACTCACGGCAAGAGCAAAAAGCTCACGGCAAAAGCAAAAACCTCACGGCAAAGCAAAAACCTCACGGCAAGAGCAAAAACCTCACGGCAAGAGTGAAATCTTAAGGAGACTGGGAACTATGTCGAGATAGCGGAAGGCATTCTGGGAACGAGAAACTCTTGGCGATTTCGACGAATGCGGTAGAATAGTCTATTAAAAAGATGTTTTGTTCATATTGCGGGAAAGATCTATCGCAAGTATTGTTTCTTATGTTTACGTCATCTGTGTGTGGTACACAAAGTAAAAGCCGACCATGTGACTTCAAATATTTCTCAATGTTTCATTCCCATGGAAAATTACCACTACTTGAATATCTGTTTGTTTGTTTGTTTGTTTGTTTTTTTCGATATAATTCCATTAATTTTCCCATTGCCGATTTACAGAGAATGTAAGGGGAAAACACAGTTGAGAATAAAATTCAAAGGAACGGCCAGTCTCAAAATTTGCTTCTTTGCAGTCATATGTTACATGTAGATTTTCTATGGAGAAATAACTTTATTAACATGTGTTTTAATCTAATTAACAATGATAGTAAACTCATTGGGGACATTCAGGTGTATAGTTTTTGGCTTTCAATTTTCATACAAACCTTAATATTTAACACCATGTTGCCCCAAATACCCATGATACACTTAATACTGTGAAAGGTGTATTGTTTGATTATGATGCTTAAAGGCTGGGGCTGGAGAGGCCTCACAATAATAGGCAAAATACAAGTCATCAAATCTTTTGCGCTACCGAAGATTTTATATAGGCTCGCGATGATCTCAAATAAAAAAGAATTCATAAAGAAAATAAACACCCTACTTTATTCTTTTATTTGGAAAGGTAACGATAAGGTTAAACGCAATGTCTTAATTAGTCCAATTGAAAAAGGTGGGCTCAAAATGCCAGACTTAGATTCGATGATTGCCGCCCAAAGAATAATTTGTATTAAGAAGTATCTTGCTCCTACCATAGCTAGCTGGAAGTTTATTTTGGAATCTTATTTAAAGAAGGTGGGAGGAAAATTCTTGTTTCAATGTAATTTTGATTATTCAAAATTATCTTTAATCCTTCCAGACTTCTACAGAGAATGTATTTTGACATGGTCGTCCTTAAATAATAACATTCCTTCCTCGTATACTGAGATATCTAATCAAGTTTTGTGGAATAACAAATATATTTGTATCGAATCTCGTTCAGTTTATAACCAAAAGCTGATCAAGTTCGGATTCATAACGATTCGCGACCTCGTTGACTCGAATGGTTCTCTAAGAGAAATCAGGGAACCACTTCGCTCAATTCTTTCACCTGTCGACCATTTTCTGCTTTTTAGTCTAGCTAATGCCCTTCCGAAAGAATGGCGCAGAGTGTTAAAAACGAATGAGACTCCTGGCCCTTCATGAAGAATTCGTTGATCTCACTAGATTCTCATTATTTCTTGAAGGGAAGAAAGTAGATATAGAAAAGGTCCAAGCTAGATCAGTCTATGATCATCTCATTTCTAAAATATCGACAACGCCGACAGCTATGATAAAATACAATGAAATCTACAATACAGCAAACTATCAGCCAGACTGGGAAAAAATTTATTTGCTGCCCTTCCAAATAACGCTAGACACTAAATTAAGAGAATTTCAATACAAGATACTTCATAGAATTTGTTATACAAACAAAATGCTTTTCAAATTTAGAATAGTTGATTCACCGCTATGCTACTTCTGTAAGGAAGAGTTAGAGACGATAGAACATTTCTTCTTCCGGTGTGGAATTGTGTCTCTTTTTTGGAATGAAGTAAATAACATCCTAAAATCGCAAAAGCTTATTTCCGCTCCTTTCGACATAAAGGATATTTTCTTTGGAATTGTCCGTGCGATTAACAACAATGTTCTTATTAACTACATCATTCTCGAGGGTAAATACTTTATCTACCGTGCTAAGCTTAATAAATCCCCCCTCTCCATTAGTCTGTTTTTAGAAAAATGTAAGAGAACGTATCAAATCGAACGTTTTATTGCGAGAAGGAACAAAAATTTTTTTCTCCACAACAAAAAATGGGAGCCCTTCCTCCCTCTTTTGGAACAATAGCTAAAACTTTCCTTCTTTTCGTATACAAGCTATAAGGGTTTAAGTATGTTAAAAAATATTGTTTAGTGTGAGTATCGTTCTGTAAGTATTGTAAGTATTGTTTTTGTAATTAGCGTAAGTATCGTATTGTAAGTAGTGTAAGTACCCGACTGTAAGAAGTATATGTATTGTTTTGTAAGTAGCGTAAGTACCGCACTGCAAGAAGTATACGTATTGATCATATATATTGATTTGTAAGTAGTGTAAGCTTTGTATTGTGAAATAAAATGTTTATTCAAAAAAAAAAGGAGGAAGTTCTAAAGTACTACTTTAATCGTGGGTTTAGTTATCAAGAGATCCTTCTCTTTCTCTCTGAACGCCATCAGCATCCGTTGAGTTACAGTACTGTTATTCGACTACTGAAAAAGTATGGTTTGTCAAGGTGTGGTGTTTCAGACAAAGAAGGATTTAATGATACCTTCTGCAAGGTACAGAGGCGCATGGCTGAACTAATAAGCGGCCCGTGTTCATTGGCGGGGTATCGAGCTATTTGGCACATGCTCGAAATGGAAGGTCTAAGGGTCCCCAGGATAATTGTGCAAGACTTGTTAAGAGAGATGGATCTAGCAGGTACAGAACTTAGAAAAAAGCATCGCTTGAAGAGAAGAAGATATTATAACCCTGGGCCAAATTATGCATGGCACATGGATGGTTATGATAAGTTAAAACACTGGGGTTTTCCCATTCATGGTGGATTCGATGGATTTAGCAGAAAGATACTATGGCTCAAGGTTGCATGATCTAATAACTCTCCTCATAAAATAGCCGCATATTATGTGAAGACCGTTTCCGAGCAGGGAGGGTGTCCTGTGGAACTAATTACTGATTTGGGCACTGAAAATGGGCTAGCAGCCTCCATACAGACCTTTTTTCGTGGCAATCCAAATGCCCATCGATATGTTGCCTCACCAAGGAATCAAAGGATAGAAGGGTGGTGGGTCGTTTTATTCAAAAAGCCACTGCACATGGTGGAGGAATTTTTTCAATGATTTAGAATTTCAAGGAACTTTAGATACTTCGTCTGAGATAGGCATGGAATGCCTATGGTATTGTTTTAGCAAGGTTCTACAACAGAGTTTGATGCTGTAAAAGAGCAATGGAATACCCACCGAATTGTGGGTCTGGAAATAAAACAGTACCCGGACGTCCTGATTCTCTCTACCTCTTGCCTGAGCTCCATGGAGTGTCAGACAAACACATCCCAGTTGCAAATTCAGAAGTACACTATGTCTCCCAACCTAATTGAACATGACCAAAGTGAGAACAATGACTATCAAGATTACTTTAACTATACGAGAACAAGGCTTTCTGTTCCTTTTCCCAAAAAAAATGGGAAGATGCTCTTTTCCTGTACAGGAAACTGATGGATGTTGCCGTTCATGGCAACACTCCAAATACATAGCTTATCAAAGTAAGGGTGTGTAAATTAATCCGTAATATTGTGATAACTTTTGCCAGTTTGTGAATAGCAGAGAAAACTGCTATTCACAAACTGGCAACTTTGTTCCAGACAAATTGACACATAATCCAGCTAAGTGATGGACATGTATGCTCTAACGGTTGTCCACAAAGTACACATTAAAAACTATGTTGAGGGCTCAATAAGTTTGATATCACAATTGACACAGTATAAACACGAGAACAAAACAAACAATAAATTAAAAGAACTTTGTGACAAAAACTGTCATTTTGTTTTCAACTCAACTATTCCAAATTATCTATACTTTAACATGGTATTAAACTGGAACTGTAGTTGTAGTACAGTATGTCATTTCTAACAGAAATGTCAACAAAACACTTTTATTACATGTAACAATGTTTTCTCTATTGTGGTCAAAGTCAAAAGGTTTGAGGTTATGATTGTACAGTATCTTATAGGCAAATATCTCCTGACCTCATTGTTTACATTTTCTCATTAGCATACGCAATTACATAGAACAATTGTGCTAAATACAAATTGACTTCAAAAGTTGAAAGAGCTTGTTAAACTTAGTAATCTAGTAATCTAGCCAATGTTTAGCTCTTTGCATGTAATATTTAAGGAAATATCAGCTGTCTAAAACTGCATTGAAAATTGCTGGGTGGATAGAGCCAGAATGAGCCATACTGATTCTTTGTAAAATTTTGAGTTTTGAAAACAGCATTGCACGAAGAGCAACCAGTATATCGGGCTCAAATTTCCAGGGAAAGCTTAATGTGCTATAACCTTTCAATATTCAAATTGTAGTTTTTGTAGCTCAATTAGAAACTAAGGCACATATGCTAATGAGGCACAAATTGTAAACAAGTATCAGCCTATTGCCTCGCAATCATAAAATATTGTAAATGACCATACAAAATGTAAACAGTTGATTACTATTATAATTATTATTACAGTGTGATTTCTATAATCAGAGCAGAAATATAGAGAGAATTTGAACGTCATTAAAATTCACATGTTAAATGCACTGGCACTAACTACAAGCTCAAATGAGCAAAGTTCTGTTCTGTAACAAGACCGGTTTAGTTTTCCTAAGTGGCCCAGTCAAAAATGAAACAGAGTTCTATAAAGTAAACAACTTGTGTCAACATAGTTTTGCTAAAATTAACATTCGCTCTACTTGGTATCAGAGCAAACCAAGGTCTGTACCAGGTTAAAGCCAACATCGGATGGACATTGGGCACAATGTGTTTTAAACTGTAACAGGTTCAACAACGTTTATCTATTAGCAAATGTCTGTCCTTTACAATAAGCAAGCAGAAAGACTCGCTTGAAATCATCACTATCTTTCATGTGAGCTACTGGTAAAGTAATGACTCGACCACATGCTCCAACCGTTGGAAAACAAATGCTGTGCTTGTCATTTCGAGCCATACAATCATGGTCAAACTTAACAGCGATTGTAAGTTTTTCTGCATTCACTGGCTTGTGTTTTTGACCTGAAAGCCACCCTAAGACACCGGAAGGTGTAAGGTCAGCTTGTGATTGACACACTTCTTCCCGCTTCTTCAGGGGTTTCAGCACCATCAACTCCTTGTTGCCAGGCAAGGGCTTCTGAATAGCCACTTATTTGCTCATCTTCCAAACTCATGAGAAAGTCTTGAAAATGGTCAACAAGGGTTTCTTCTACTAACCTGCGGGAGCTCCCCTCTGCTGAATAATGTGGAAGTAGGCAGGACACTAAATAGTTGGAGTCAACTGTTCGGTCTCCGCCTCTTACAAACAGCTCCTTGCATAACTGTGCATTGGCCTCAATAAGTGTTGCAAACCCATAAAGTTCAAGGCCTTTCTTGAACTCCTTCAGATACATTAGTCGTTTGCTTACCAGGCTAACCATTACTGTACCAGTGATGTCCTTGACATGGTCCTCATCAATCTTACCCGTGTAGTCATGTTCCAGGATTATCTCCTGGAAGCTAGTTGGATCACCTTCAATTGATTCCAGTAATCTTTGTTCATTTGATGTTAAATGTTTCTCGCACTCAGGACATTCATATCAACTTCTTGATTTACAAGCATTTCATAAATGCATTCTTCCAAAAAACATGGGGGTGGTCCTCCCTGCGAAATGCTTACTGCAACAACTTGACCACATGCAACAAAAGTGCCATTATGCACATTCAACATCGAATTTATGGACTACCGTGAGGAAATATTGTTTTTCCTATCATGTCTATTGCTGAAGTCAAGAATTCCTTCGCCATTGCTCCTGTGTCGATTCCATCTTCTCCAGCAAAATGAACCCGAAGAGTCTTTTCTGGGCTATTTTTTTTTGCCTCTCGCTGCCATATGTTCAGTTGCCTTGCTAAACTGCTTCCTCTCCTGATGACAATGAAAAACTGTTCTGTTTTGCAAACCCTTTCTGCCAGTTCTTGAGCTATATCTGCACAACTCTGATACTTCTGAGTCTGGTCTTGAACGGGCTTTCCACTTGAAGTGTTATCTTTGTCTGGCTCTTCTTGTGATGCACTGTCTTCATTTTCCTGAATGGTCATAACTGTGCCTTCTTCGTTCAGCCCACCATCAACAGCAACTTCATTATCAAGCCGAGCCTGCAATTGCCTGGCCAGAATTTCATCATTATCAATTTGACACTTAGCTATTTTTTGTGGTGACATTTGATTTTCATCATCTGAGCTCTCATAACTTTGCTGCTCACGATTCTCACCCTACTTAGGTCATCTGTGGTGCAGAGATACATTACAATTCGTTTGTAATCCTTCCCTGTTTCCTCTTGATATCTCTTAAGGCTGAAAAATTCTGTTGATCCTGGAAGAAATTGTGCCTCCTTTCCACTTTTCGAGTGACCGTCAGAGCAAATGATAAAGCTTAATAGTCATTAGTTGGCTTCTTACCAGAGCCAAAATGTCACAGATACATCTCGATTTGTCATGAGGACAAAAGGACTTGAAAGTCCATATTTCAACCAGAAATAAATAAAAAAAGCATGAAACTTTCTTACCTTGTCCACACTGTACACGAAAGTTTGCAAATTGCGATAGATCTTTCCCGCAATTTGAACAAAACATCTTTTTAATAGACTATTCTACCGCATTCGTCGAAATCGCCAAGAGTTTCTCGTTCCCAGAATGCCTTCCGCTATCTCGACATAGTTCCCAGTCTCCTCAAGATTTCACTCTTGCCGTGAGGTTTTTGCTCTTGCCGTGAGGTTTTTGATCTTGCCGTGAGGTTTTTGCTCTTGCCGTGAGCTTTTTGCTTTTGCCGTGAGCTTTTTGCTTTTGCCGTGAGCTTTTTGCTCTTGCCGTGAGCTTTTTGCTCTTGCCGTGAGCTTTTTGCTCTTGCCGTGAGCTTTTTGCTTTTGCCGTGAGCTTTTTGCTCTTGCCGTGAGCTTTTTGCACTTGCCGTGAGCTTTTTGCTCTTGCCGTGAGCTTTTTGCTCTTGCCGTGAGACTTTTGCTCTTGCCGTGACAGTTGTGGGCCATCGTACAAACCTGTTTTATTTTTTCGTACACATGGACCATCAATTTATTTACTCTGTACTCAAGTGCTTGCAAACAGGAGTGCTTGTACTAGAGGGGGGAATGTGACACTCAGTAGGTGCATGCCCAGGGATGGGTAATTTGACTCTGGCTTTCATGAAAATGTCAAATTCCCCTGGGTATACCCCCCCTCCACCCTGGGGCTTATCATTGATAGGTGCATAAGTTTATTAAACTAATCAAAGGGCTCTTAAAGCCATCTCGTTAATGCGTTGTTGTCAAAGGTATTAGGTTGGGTTGTCTTCTTGACTATATTTACCTATCAAAGGCACTCAAGTTTTCCAATTGTTCTTCTTTTTTTTATTTGGTAAAAATGCTGTTGTAGCGCACCTTTAGAA
>JAJGOT010000548.1:0-30000 GCA_022457155.1 Cladopsammia gracilis
AGGCTACAGTCTTTCTCTCACCAGTTCAGGAATAATCAGCCAAATTTCATTGTACAATAATACTGAAAAACAAACTGAAGCATGTGAAAGAAACATGTAATGCTTGGCAGCTTTCATTTGAATGGTCATACTTGTGGATTTCATTCACGACCCAAAAGTTGGAACCACTTTGTGCAATATAATAAACAGCACCACAGGAAAGTACTCAACAGTTTTCATTTAATGGTCGCACTAGGATTTCATCCACAGACTGAAAAGTTTGAATTAACTTGTACAGCATAATAAACAGTACCACAGGAAAGTACTGCTCAGTAGCTTTCATTTGAATGGTCACACTTTAGGATTTCATCCACAGACTCAAAAGTTAGAACCACCTTGTACAGCATAACAAACAGCATCGCAGGAAAGTACTGCTCAGTAGCTTTCATTTGAAAGGTCACACTTTAGGATTTCATCCACAGACTCAAAAGTTAGAACCACCTTGTACAGCATAATAAACAGTACCACAGGAAAGTACTGCTCAATAGCTTTCATTTGAATGGTCACACTTTGGGATTTCATCCACAGACTCAAAAGTTAGAACCACCTTGTACACATAATAAACAGTACCACAGGAAAGTACTGCTCAATAGCTTTCATTTGAATGGTCACACTTGAGGAGTATCTGAGTTATTTACAGACTAGAAAGTGAGAATATCACCGTATACCCTGTACACAACCTCTTGCCCATGTAAAGATAAGGTTGTCATTTGTTTTCATTTCAGATGTCTCATTCAGCAGTCACTGCACTCTGCCGATCCATGAAGCTGGCCTGTGAGCTGTACCCATCTCGTGACATCGCAGTTTGCCTTGATCCTTACTGTGGACTGGGATTTCTGCTCTGGTGTTTAACAGGGTAAGTGTAAAGACATATCATGACCGATAGCATATTTATTTGGGGGGTGTATACATGCACCTTTTTCGATGGTTTAACAGATAATGTGCGCGGATATTTTACGAGTTGTGAGGGGCTTGAAAAAATGCGAGTGATGAGTAAAATGCTGATTTGCGAGACATAACCTCTTCTCTGCTAATAGACCAAAGCTGGTAACCACAGAACAGCTCAAAATAAAGTAGAGTTAGATTTCCGTCGCTTGTTCTTGTGTATTTTTTACTGATATTTCGAGCGACCAATAATTGCACCTTACATGTAGGACGGTCCCACATTAGGCGAAAATTCGACGAAAATTGAGCAAATTTTTTACCATGAAATGTTCAAAGAAGCACCAATACACCAAAACTTCTCTTCATTGTAGCTTTCCAACAAGGTGGAAATTATGTTAGGAATCGGAATTCTCCTATACAGGATATTATCTTTTGCCTTTCTTTTGGTTTGGCCTATTGCGTGTTTTGTTCACTTTTTTTTTCGTTTGTCATTTCAGGGTCTATTCTGGTCATCACACAATCCTTATACCCCCGGGGGACCTGGAAACGAATCCAGCCCTGTGGTTATCAGTAGTTAGTCAATACAAAGGTAAGAACTATTTCTTTTTTTACACCCTAGGAAATAGTAGTGAGAATCATCATCATCGTCATCATCTAGCGGTCACAACCGAGATTTCATTCACAAAGTCACGCCAGTAGTCTTTATCCCTCATTATGTTTCCAAGGTCCTCTACTTTGTGTGTCCCTGCCAATCACGTCGACACAGTTGAGAGGTCTACGTCCTCGATTAGGCACGGGAGTAATAATAGTAGTAGTCAATTAACGTAGTCATCAGGAATGATCTGTTTGTTGATGGTAGATTTGATTTCATTATAAACGTTGCGCCTACATGGGTGCATGAATTCAGAAATTAACAGGATCAAAACATTGCAAACATGTGCTTTGATCATTGATGACACTTGGAAAAAAAGTCAGCTGACATATTCTGTGTTTCAGAGTTTTTTTATACAGATGTGTTCTGGGGTAACAAATGTTTTTTTTGTTTTTGTTCCCAGTTCGCGACACGTTCTGTTCTTACCCCGTTATGGACTTATGTACCAAGGGCCTGGGACAGTCAATACCGGCACTCAAGGTATGATAGGCACATTCTGCTCACTAAATTTTTCAAGACTTAATTAACGAACGTAACATACGCTTAGTAAAGCTGTAAAAATCATAACTGTCTTCGAATCTTTGAAAACGCAAACAAGTTTGTTTATGAGAAAGATGTAACGTTCATCGTGTCACGAGTTTCGGACAAAGAAAAAATTCTGAGGACCAATACAATACAATACCTTTATTTCAGCGCGGTAAAAAGAATCATCAGGCACACGAAAAATAATTAATAAACTGCTAACTAATGCTAATATCCAACAATATAAAATCCTGTTAAAACAACACTAATAATACTCTAATTCAGTTAATTGTTAAAAAATGCCTGCTTTCCATGAATGCCGTGCAATACAAGGATTATCGTTCATTTTGAAATAAATCACTGCAGCTGGATTTAAAAGAGGAGAGAGTTTGCGCTTGCCGCAGCTCAACAGGTAGACTATTCCACAGCACCGAACCTCTATAAGTGAAACTGTTTTTGACAAAGTTGGTTCGGGGCAGTGGAGTAGCTAACTTGCCCTCTGAGTTCCTAAGAGAATTATTAGTGATTTCACTTCGATATGTAAACATCGAATGCAAATATTATGGAGCGAGGCCATTTAGTGACTTGTAAACCATAGCCGCTGTTTGAATATTCCATTGCATTTCTAGTTTTTTAACCCAAACGGATATAAAAAAATCGTTAGCACTGGTATCATAAGGAGAGAAGGTCAAGATACGGCGGCACGACAGGATTCGAACCTATGACCTTACGCTGCGACTGCTAGAATCAGCAATGTCGAAAGCGTCATGTGTGGTGACCGGTGTGCGGAAGGTCATAGGTTCGAAACCCCTGTTGTGTGTCACGCTCATGACATGATAAACATTACATATTTATCATTTATAATAGAGCGGTTTTACGGCCCCGCTGACGCAATCCTACAGAAAATAAAATCGCAAGGTGACTTGAGCGGGGCCGGACGGGTTGACGTGAGCCGGTCCGGAAAAAGCCGTCCGGCCCCGCTCGAGTTCAAGTGACCTCGCACTGCACGACTATTCTTGTACTTTCTAGTCATATTATAAAATACTTATTGACTGAGTTATGTCGGGCCGGACGGGGAAATATTTGGCTCGAGGTCATGGCGTAGGGGAGAAGGGGTGGTGTAGTGGTGAGAGCACTCGCCTCCCACCAATGTGGCCCGGGTTCGATCCTCGGACCCGCCGTCATATGTGGGTTGAGTTTGTTGTTGGTTCTCTCCTTGCTCCGAGAGGTTTTTCTCCGGGTACTCCGGTTTTCCCCTCTCCTCAAAAACCAACATTCTAAATTCCAATTCGATCTGGAACGCACGTACACGTTGTAACGAGCTCCTGAGCTCTTAGGTGTTACGTGGGTAAATAAATTTCGTTTCATTTTCGTTTCGTTTTGCCATGACTCACTCAGTCAATAAGTGCATATTCTTTACCGAGCTTAACATTGACCATCATTCTTTATTTATCAAGTTTGTTTATTTCTCTCTTACAGACCAAGGGCGTGAACCTAACCTGTGTGAGAAACTGTGTCGTGGTAGCTGAGGAGAGGCCCAGAATTAACCTAACCACAGCGTTCTCCACTCTATTCTCCGGCTTGGGACTCTCGCCTCGTGCCGTCAGCACTTCGTTTGGATGTAGAGTCAATGTCGCCATTTGCACACAGGTTAAAATACTCACCTTTCAGTTTGTTTTAAACAAGTCACTGAATGATACTTGATAGTTAAAGTGGTTTTCAATTGAGTGTCAAAAGTTATTTCGCGTTTGCTTTGGTTTTGCGTTGCTACGCTTTGTGATTGGCTAAAAAATCTCGCGCCACTTTCTCAAACAATCAGAAGTAAAACCAAAACCAATCGTGACTTGCTCGCACACGTTTTCCCGCGCTTGACGCAGGCTACATGTATTTGCTTCGAGTTCTGATTGCTTCATTAGATTGTCTACGCCTGTTGTGATTGGTTCATTAGATTGTCTGCGTCTGTTGTGATTGGTTCAATGGATTGTCTGCATCTGTTGTGGTTGGTTCATTGGATTGTCTGCATCTGTTGTGATTGGTTCAATGGATTGTCTGCATCTGTTGTGATTGGTTCATTGGATTGTCTGCATCTGTTGTGATTGGTTCATTGGATTGTCTGCGTCTGTTGTGATTGGTTCAATGGATTGTCTGCGTCTGTTGTGATTGGTTCATTAGATTGCCTGCATCTGTTGTGATTGGTTCATTGGATTGTCTGTGTCTATTGTGATTGGTTCATTGGATTGTCTGCATCTGTTGTGATTGGTTCAATGGATTGTCTGTGTCTGTTGTGATTGGTTCAATGGATTGTCTGTGTCTATTGTGATTGGTTCAATGGATTGTCTTTGTCTGTTCTGATTGGTTCATTGGATTGTCTGCATCTGTTGTGATTGGTTCAATGGATTGTCTGTGTCTGTTGTGATTGGTTCAATGGATTGTCTGTGTCTATTGTGATTGGTTCAATGGATTGTCTGTGTCTGTTGTGATTGGTTCATTGGATTGTCTGTGTCCATTGTGATTGGTTCATTGGATTGTCTGCATCTGTTGTGATTGGTTCATTGGATTGTCTTTGTCTGTTCTGATTGGTTCATTGGATTGTCTGCATCTGTTCTGATTGGTTCATTGGATTGTCTGCGTCTGTTCTGATTGGTTCAATGGATTGTCTGTGTCTGTTGTGATTGGTTCAATGGATTGTCTTTGTCTGTTCAGATTGGTTCATTGGATTGTCTGCATCTGTTGTGATTGGTTCAATGGATTGTCTGTGTCTGTTCTGATTGGTTCAATGGATTGTCTGTGTCTGTTGTGATTGGTTGATTTGATTGTCTGTGTCTGTTGTGATTGGTTCATTGGATTGTCTGCGTCTGTTGTGATTGGTTCATTTGATTGTCTGTGTCTGTTGTGATTGGTTCATTGGATTGTCTGCGTCTGTTGTGATTGGTTCATTTGATTGTCTGTGTCTGTTGTGATTGGTTCATTGGATTGTCTGTGTCTGTTGTGATTGGTTCATTGGATTGTCTGCGTCTGTTGTGATTGGTTCATTGGATTGTCTGTGTCTGTTGTGATTGGTTCATTTGATTGTCTGTGTCTGTTGTGATTGGTTCATTTGATTGTCTGCGTCTGTTGTGATTGGTTCATTGGATTGTCTGTGTCTGTTGTGATTGGTTCATTTGATTGTCTGTGTCTGTTGTGATTGGTTCATTGGATTGTCTGTGTCTGTTGTGATTGGTTCATTGGATTGTCTGTGTCTGTTGTGATTGGTTCATTTGATTGTCTGTGTCTATTGTGATTGGTTCATTGGATTGTCTGTGTCTATTGTGATTGGTTCATTTGATTGTCTGTGTCTGTTGTGATTGGTTCATTTGATTGTCTGTGTCTGTTCTGATTGGTTCATTTGATTGTCTGTGTCTGTTGTGATTGGTTCATTTGATTGTCTGTGTCTGTTGTGATTGGTTCATTTGATTGTCTGTGTCTATTGTGATTGGTTCATTGGATTGTCTGTGTCTATTGTGATTGGTTCATTTGATTGTCTGTGTCTGTTGTGATTGGTTCATTGGATTGTCTGTGTCTGTTGTGATTGGTTCATTTGATTGTCTGTGTCTGTTCTGATTGGTTCATTTGATTGTCTGTGTCTGTTGTGATTGGTTCATTTGATTGTCTGCGTCTGTTGTGATTGTTTCATTGGATTGTCTGTGTCTGTTGTGATTGGTTCATTGGATTGTCTGTGTCTGTTGTGATTGGCCAAAGTAATAACTTTGGTTTTGTTTTTACGACACTCAACTGAAAACTGTTGTAATGTTCTACAGTTGATTAAAAGGCTTGGTTTTTACATTTGACAAAAAATTTAAAATATTGTTTTATAGTTTTTTTAATAAAATGTCCCTAACGTTTTTCAGGGTGCGTCAACCCCCGAGGCATCAAGCGTGTATGTGGACACAAGAGCTTTACGGAACGACAGGTGAGATTAATCACTCGTGTTTATGGCCCCCCTCCACCCTTAGCGTTTTCGATCGTTTATAGTTAAAATCGTTAGCTTGAAAAACCCGTTTTTGGAAAAGGCGTTTTTCAAATCGTTTTGCGTCAACAGGTGTGCGTATTTTATTGCATTACTGTTGAACCTCTCCGCAACAGCCACCTTGGGGACTGAGTTTACTGGCCATTATAGAAGGGTGGCTGTTAGAGGGAGGTATAAGGGTGTAATATGACTTACCTTAACTTATCTTACTACTTACCTTTGGGATTTCGAGGTAAAATGCGGTAAGTGTGGTTACACGCGCTTTTATTTACCACCGACGGTAAGTCCTTCGTAATTCACCTGGTGGATTCATCCTGATATCAAACAGAGCATCCTGATTGGTTCATTTTCCCCGGGTATCCAAACATCCTATCTTTTTACCACAGTAAATGTCATGGGTGCTTCTTGATATTTTTTATGCACCATGGAGCCCGTGGGGGTGGGGGGAGGGGGATGGTGACTCCCATATGAAAGAAATGGGGATGCTCATCGGAAACTATTAATTAAACCCCTAAATGAGACCAATGTGGGTGTGGTTCAAGCTTTATGTGACCCCTAAAAGATGCCATTAACTGCGATAAAGACTTATCGATTGCTTTCATCTATCAATAAATTTTAAAAGCATTGTCGTCAATCTCCGCTTGCATACCAATTGTATTTTCCCATGGTCCTTGTAACTGCACCTAATGATAAAATGTATCTTTCTTTGTAGGGTGACTCTTGTCGAGAGAGGAAGTCCACACAGTTTATGCCTCTTGGAATCCGGCAAGGTATGAATGCTTGGCTGGACTATTTCAACATCCTTGTTAATTTTTTCACTCTCAGTTTCACTAAATGATGACTTTCATCAAAACATCTTTTGCGTCAGTTTTACAAAGTGTCGCATTCACATAATCCTTCAAAGGGGCAATGTAGCCTATTTTTAGTATCACTTTTAAACAGCCTAAAAAAGCATATTTGTATAAAAAGAGACCTTTAAATAATGGTCCTTTTTTGCTAACAAATATTATCCTATTAGTGCACAGAAAGTAGAATTTATTATCTTTGGTCAGGATGGAAATGGATTGAAACTTGAATAAATTGGCCATTTTAAGAATCGTATATGCCTCTTTAATCATCGTATATGCCTCTTTAATCATCGTATATGCCGTAGTTATTGTGCATACACAGTTTGGCCTAACATAAGTTGTTATTTTGATCAGATATTGCCTGGTGTCAAAGTAGTGATTGCAAATCCAGAAACAAAGGGAATGTGCGCAGACTCGCATCTTGGAGAGGTACGTCGTGTTATTTTTTCACGAAACGAGTTTCGTAGTTATGACTCAATTTGTACAAACAAATCCCAGACAAATAGAGCAGTTTTCAATTGAGTGTCGAAAGTAATTACACAATTGCTTTGGTTTTGCATTGCTACGCTTTGTGATTGGCTAAAAAAATCTCGCGCCACTTTCTCGACCAATCAGAAGTAAAACCAAAACCAATCGTGACTTGCTCGCACGCGTTTTCCCGCGCTTGGCGCCGCCGACATGTAATTGCTTCGAGCTTTGATTGGTTCATTGGATTGTTTACGACTGCTGTGACTGGTCAGAGCAATTACTTTGGTTTTGGTTTTACGACACTCGAATGAAAACTGCTCTATCTGGCTTCAACGAGTTTTTAACTTACGGCCAATGAAGTAACGCTACAGATGCCTTACAAACTGGGCAATGACGTTGTTGAGAGTTGGGTTTTTTGGTCAGTAACGAGTCCCATTTCGTAACTTTTTTTGTGTGTGTTTCCTCCTCATGATTGGACGCGCGAGAATCCTGGTGTGCATAAGCGTTTCACACATCCCCAACGAACTTTAGAGGAGTTTGCCTTGGCTTAACTTGCGCTGAATTGAAGTTTTCTGTTTGCAGATCTGGGTGAACAGCCCACACAATGGCAGCGGTTACTTTATGACTGGCGATGATTCACACACTGAGGATCGGTTTAACGCTCGACTCACCACAGGCCCCGCGGGGGATATGGGCGTACAGTACGCAAGAACGGGGTGTCTGGGATTTATTAAGAGAACAGATTTCACGCAAACGGATGGTGGTAGGTTTACTCTTGTTATTTCTGACTTTTCTATTTTACGGAACAGTTTTTCAGTGTCTTTCAAATATATGGGTTTTGCTTTTGATCTTTTTTTTCCCACACTTGGCACCGATTGTATGCTTTCCTTCACTTGCCATCAATTGTACGTCCCGGCACCAATTATTTGTTTTTCCGCCCTCGGCACCTGCTGCATGTTTTCTATGCTTGGCACTTGCTGGACATTTACGTTTGATAACAGCAATCAGAATTGGATTGGTCCATTGCATTATGTGTATTTATTGCACCGAAAACAGCATGACAGATTCATAAAATTAATTAATCTATTTTTACTTTGCCCGTTGCGCATTAAACATGTCTTTTTTGTTTCTTTTCAGCACGGCATGATGCATTATTTGTTGTTGGCCCGCTAGATGAGACTATGATACTACGTGGTATGCGTTATCACCCTGTAGACATCGAGAACACGGTCACAAGGTGCCACAGATCAATATGCGAGAGGTTAGTACCACTGAATAAGCAGCATTAAGATATCTTCAACGCAGTAATTTGTCAGTTATCCCAACTTGCAAGAAGCTGACCAGTTAGTGCTTCGGCAGACGCGTATTTCTGCAAAGTTCTGGAATCATTATAGGAAACGATAATCCCTTTTTTAACTCGTGAATACGAGAAGCGTAATGAACGGGTTATCGCGGACGGTGGCAACTATGCAAATTTTCTGTCCCTCCATCGCTCGGCTGTAAACGTTTCTTGGTAATTCCGCTTACCAGTGCCTAGGGCTTGAAGCCGTGGAAAATTAAAATCAATCTGCGGACTTCAAAGGAATTTTTCAAGACTGAGGAAAACGCTACAGCACGGTAAATTATGGTTTTAAATATGTTACGTTTCGCTACCATGTGTAAGTTCAAATAATCCATTTTTTTTTTCATTTCATAAACATTTTTATGAAATAAACAAATAAACAAATACGCATTGAAAAGGCATAAAGAAGCCGGATGATGCAATATTTTAAATTTGTTTACTTATCCATTTTTGGACTGCTCTGGAAACAACAAAAAGCTTAGACTGAGTTTTGTAAACATTAATCTCGGGATTTTAAGACGCATTTGAAGCGGGCACCTCGGTAAGGCGGACACTTCTGTGAGGTGAGCACCACTGTACATGTATGGAGGATACCGGGGCACCCCTGTGAGGTGGACACCCTTGTAAGGCAGACAGCTATAGCTGGTCCAGAGGATTTCTGTCTTAACCCTTAAACCCAATAGTGATTGGCATCAAATTTGTCCTTCTAACTCCGCCTAACGCCTTGTTCTCTCCCTTCACCTCGCCAGTGCGGTCTTCATATGGACTAACCTCCTAGTTGTAGTTGCCGAACTGGACGCTGAAGACGAAAAGGCTCTCGACGTTGTGCCACTTGTGACGTCATCCGTGCTTAATGAACAGCAGTTGATCGTGGGGGTGGTAGTGGTGGTAGATCCCGGCGTGATACCGATCAATTCTCGCGGCGAGAAACAGCGCATGCACCTGAGGGACGGATTCCTGGCGGATCAGTTGGACCCTATTTACGTAGCTTATAACATGTAGATGGTGCAGTTTTTGAACCCTTTCACGGCAACGAGAGTCCGCGCTCAAACTTTCAAATAAAGTCCTGATTTTTATTTTGCAGAATAGTGAAAAACCAAGCGTAAAACACGGAAGTACTGCTCAGTAGCTTTTATTTGAATGGTCACACTTTTGGATTTCATCCACAGACTCAAAAGTTAGAACCACCTTGTACAGCATAATAAACAGTACCACAGGAAAGTGCTGCTCAATAGCTTTCATCTGAATGGTCACACTTTAGGATTTCATCCACAGACTCAAAAGTTAGAACCACCTTGTACAGCATAATAAACAGTACCACAGGAAAGTACTGCTCAGTAGCTTTCATTTGAATGGTCACACTTTAGGATTTCATCCACAATAATCTACACCACAGGAAAGTTGAATGGTAGCAATGTATTATTTTGTCGTCAAAATCTGAAGTTAGAACCACATTACATGGCTCACAATTCTCTGTTGCTAGTGAAAGGGTTTAGCAACATTTAAGACCCAATGGCAGAACTGCCTGCTGTTTTGAACGTTTAAGAGTCCGCATTTTTATACCCCAAAGAGGGTGATTAGTGCAGTTTGACAAAATTTATAAAAAATGTTCCACTTAGGGAATAGTGAAAACCAGAAACATGGGACTCACAGTGGGAAACTGTTCGTTATCTCTCATTTGAATGCTTCCGCTGTGGCATTTAATGAAGAACTTAAAATTCAGAGCTGCCCTCGATGAGTAGATTAGTACTGGAGTGTCACGCAATCCTGGGTTTTGTCGTGACGAATATTGTGTAAATAGACATTACTCTCTAGTTAGCTGTAACGGTTCCTTTTTTGCGTAGATAGACTCAAAAAGGAAATAACTGATGACAAGAAATAGAGATTGCCGCTAATGCGCCCATGTGCGCGAACAACACTAACATGAAAAATTATTTGTTGCGTTACAGTCACAGTGCTGGAAAACTGTGTTGCGTGACTTAAATAGGTTGTTTCGTTGTCTTAGCCAATCAAATGCGTTGTTTACATAGAATGAACTGACATGCACGTTTTGTATTGTTGCATCAACTTGTCACGCAACGATTTCCTTATCGAACGTTGTATAAATAATTTTGCCATCTTGTCCCCAAATGCGTAGCCTGTGTAGCTGGCGTTTTATTTTTTGCGCGCGCAATGCTAAATCGCGAGCCGTGAGGGGAGAAAGACTTCGCGATCAAAGACAGGTTTTAAGAGACGCTGCGGACAAGTTGAATGTTGACGTGCAACAGCACTTGTAGGTTGTAATTAAACATTCGTGTCAGTTAGCGGTTAATCATCGCTTGGGATATACAGTAGCGATTTATCAGTGGTGTTTTCTCGTTGTAATTTTGTCTTCCCTTGTTAATGAAAAACCATCGCTTGGATTTTGATAAGCAACTTATGTAACGGCCGTTATTTGTTATGTCACGCAACGCTCCTAATCAGCTGAGAAGTTTTGCGTGACTTTCCTTACAACGGAAACTTTCGTAGACTGTCTTAGATGCTACGATACAAAAAAGGTATTTGGTCTGGAAAAATTTTCTCGGATGTAGTGAATTACAAGGGGGAAAATCGAGCTTTGGATAAGTGTCCGCCCAGGGAAAATAAGCTGCTTATTGACCTTGCGAGTAATAAAATGTACTTGTTTTTCGTATTTTATATTGTTTTTAGACCAATCGTGCATGCAATGTGCAGTCTTATTTTCGGACTATAAAAATTTAAGGATCGTGACCATAATGAATACTTAAGTTAGGTAACGAATATTTTTTTTCGTTTGCGTCGGTTGTATTTTCAACAGCCTGTGCAATACGACATTTATCTAACGGTCATTAGTAGATCATTGTGCTTCACAGAACAGAATTAGTTGCCAAATTTGTTAAGTATTATGTAAAAAGGCAACGAAAGTTGCTTATTATATTTTTATGTGTAAATAATAAAGACACGAGTAGAAATGGTTTCTTGCTTTTTATTATATCCTAGTTCCCTAGTAGACTGCCTGATCTCTTAATTCCATTTGCATCACCAATACTTGAGGGTAAGTCTAACCTTCACACAACTGTTTCAAGGGCGTAGCCAGGAAATTTTCAGAGGTACGCACGATCACTGTTTTCCGGGCAATCCCCTGGTGTTTATTCCTTAACCAATTGTACCTCCCCTCCCACATACAGCATGTACGCGCCCAACAGTTCGCCTTATTCAGGCATATCCTGCAACTACTGGACGACCCTTTACACCCCGACACAAGACGCGAGGGGAGTTAAAAACACCCAGGCCGGCACGTTATAACCTACAGTGATAGGGATGGACTGCAGGCTCAGTACAGTACTCGGTGAAGGAAGCCTTGAGGTCGCTTTTGTTTGAGACTGGACACCCAGCATAATGTCCTGTTGTTGGGCCTGCAGGGCTACATTTGTAGGTCTGATAGTTTCAAAAGTGAAAATAGTGTGAAATCTCCCACAAGAAAAGGCCAGTTGTAATTACCACTAGTGAACAAGGTGGGCACAGAAGGCTTAAAACGATGCAGATATTCTGTCGTAACAAAATGGCTTAAATTTATACAACTTCGAAATTTCACAACAGCACAGAACTCATCACTTTCACAAATTGAATATTTTTTGTTTTTCCATTTTTGCAGTTTTGGCGGGAAAATGACGTCATAAAGTTGGCGCCAAAAAAATTAACTTAGTATTATGGGATATCTGACGACAATTTCTGAAAGTACTCGCCACAAGCATGTCAAAACTGAAAAAATCTTGTAAATATGTTGATCCGATCAAAAGATATGACGTTTCAAAATTTGAATTTCCCGCCCATTTTTTGCTGGGATCAAAGGTCATTTAGAATCAAATCGACTGAAAAACTAGCGCTTCAAATAACTTCCAACAGTTTTGAACCTAGGAAGCTGAAATTTTACAACAATATAGAAGTTATCATTCGCAAAATTCCTGTTTTTTGTTTTTCAAAGTTAGGTATTTTGGCGGGAAAATGACATCACAAAGATGGCGCCAAAATTTTAAATTAGTATTATGGGATATCTGATGACAGCTTCTGAAAGTATACGCCATAATAATTTCAAAAGTGAAAAAATTTCGTAAATATGTTGTTGCGACCCAAAGATATGACATTTCGACGTTGGAATTTAAGCCATTGTGTTACGACGGAATATATGCATCTTTTTTAGCCTTCTGTGCCCACCGTGGAAAACTCCGGAAACTGATCTTATGAGCCTCGAAAACGTTTCTTTCAAATATTTCGCCTGTTGTCAAGTAATGTACGAAATGCCTTGGCCTTTTATTTTAAGAAGTTGTAATTGCCACTGGTGGTCCCCGTAAGTAGCCAAGGTTAGTTATTGGCATGAGAGTGTCCATAAGAGTGTCACTATAAAAAATATAGCATTTTCCTAATTCCAAAGAAATCTATTAAGAAAGGAAGTTACAAGCAAACAAACCCCATTAGTATTTTTTTTGGAAACCTGCTACAGACGAAGTAGTCGCCACAAGAGGAGTGTGGAAACATGGACCCCACAAGTAGCCAGGGGCGCTCGTGTGTGTGTTTGTTAGTGGCGGATCTAGGGGAGGGGCTCAACCCCCGTTATATTTTTGGTCTGTAACATTTTTACTCCGGGTCCCCCTTTATTCACTCCGGCTGACCCCTCCCCGTCACCTCCCCCTCCCCCCTCCCCCTCCCCCCGCCACCCCTTACGATAGAGTGAGGATCCGAGTGTGATAGAGTGATAGAGTGTGGATCCGCCACTGCTTGTAGTTTTTTTTTTTTTGCGAAATCTGTGGATGAAGCCCCAAAATATTTACTCAAATGAAGGTTACTGAGCCTTCATCATTAATCAACGCATTAATCATTAGTACATTAATCAACGCACGTGACGTTGATTAAATTTTCATGTTTTCATGGGAGGGGCGTTTATTAGAGGGGGTGTTTATTAGATGGGGGCGTTTTTTTTTTTTTTGTCATTTCCACCATAGATACATGCATACTTTATTTGATGTGTAGGTCAAACTGGCAACTATATAGCTGATGTGGACCTACCTAGGTAATAAAACAATTAATAATAGAAAGTACAAAATAACTAATACATAATGCAATAAAAAATACAATAATTATTAATAAATAAAATTGTTTACATCTTTACATCTCTACAAAGACTTCTGGTTGGTACACAACCTTGTACTACATCAATAAAACGTAAAACTAGTTTCATTCATGCGATGTATCAAGTCTCTTCACTTATAGATGTATTTGTATGGCTCGTATTTTTCAAGCTGAATTTGGTTCTGGGGGTGGAGGGGCGTCTATTAGAGTGACCATTCAAATGGAAATTCTTCAACCGTACTTTCGTATGGTGACATTTCTTTTTCAGTATTTTTTCAAGATGAAGTTTAACCGTTAGCCGTAAAAGCCACCACCCCATTGAGACCCTCAATAATAATAAATAAACTTTATTAAACTGTCAATAAAATCACACAGCAGAATGAATCCACTGGGGTCACTATATTGAAAAAGAATTTACAAGCAGTCGCAGAGTAGGAAGTCCAGCTATTTTATATAGAGAGAGATCGTCTTTGACCATATGAAAACCAGCCTCCTTTTTAACCCGTGAATACGCAAAGCGTAATGAACGGGTTATCGGTAACGGCGGCCAATTCACTCACTCACTCGCTTGCTCGCTCGCTCGCTCGTTCCATCACTCAGATATTAACTTTTTCCGCATATCTACGTTGAAGTAACAAAATTTGACCTCGCTAATTTGTCAAATCCTAGGTGGCGCAGTGTGTAAGCGATCAGACAACAAAGTCGGAGATCGCGAGTTCGATTCTCGTCGGCACGGTTTCTTTTTCCTTTTTTTTTTTTTTTGAACTGAAAATTAGTTTTTTTTTTGGTTTGTTTTTTTGCGTTCGACAAAAGTCGTTTAAAAAACCCTCGCAATATTACGTTACCGCTCAATCGTTCCATCACTCAGCTATAAACTCAGTACGAATGGATTTTTCAACATAGACATGAACTGGATATTAAAATGTAACCTTTCCGGTTACTTGTGTTAGCGGTGGTGCAGTGGTGTAAAGCGCGGTATTGTTCAACCTGCGCTACCAAGAGTTCGAATCCTGGAAAAGACGTTGACTAACTTTTTTTCTTTCTTTTCTTTTGAAACGGGAATTTAAAATTTGAAGATGGCATTTAGAGCGTTTTGTATCATAGGAGAAATGCGTAATGAACGGGTTATCGGTAACGGCGGCCAATTCACTCACTCACTCGCTTGCTCGCTCGCTCGCTCGCTCTTTCCATCACTCAGATGTAAACTTTTTCCGCATATCTACGTTAAAGTAACAAAATTTGACCTCGGTAATTAGTCAAATCCCACGTGGCGCAGTGTGTAAGCGATCAGACAACAAAACCGAAGGACGTGAATTCAATTCTCGTCGGGACAGTATTTTTTTTTTTATTTTTTTTTTTTTTTGAACTGAAAATTAGTTTTTTTTTTGGTTTGTTTGCGTTCGACAAAAGTCGTTACATTTAATTTCCCCCAAAAAAACCTCAGCCATAAACTTAGTACGAATTGATTTTTCAACATAGACATGAACTAGATATTAAAATATAACCCTTTCGGTTACTTGTATGAGCGGTGGTGTAGTTGGATAAAGCGCGGTATGGTTCAACGTGCGCTACCGCGAGTTCGAATCCTGGAGAAGACGTTAAATAACCTTTTTTTTTTCTCTTTCTTTTCTTTTTAAACGGGAATTTAAAATTTAAAGATGGAATTTAGAGCGTTTTGTATCATAGGAGTCTTTAATTTTTTAAGCGAACTGTTGCAGTCACAAAAACAAAATCATAAAGTTAACAAGCGAGAAGTCCTTTTTCGCATCTATGATTCGCTCACTGAAAAAGCGTGAACAATAGAATCGCGTCAAATCTGTAGCGAGCTTGACAGTGATTGGCTTCTTAGTTCCTAATCCATATTCATGTAACTTGCAAAACGTGTCACAAGCCAAGCAAATCTTAGTTGAGTGAGGACGCCGAGCTGTTCGGATATGGTTGTTGTCTTAAAGGAGCGGGGAGTCACACGAGGGATAAGACAGAGATGAAGCGAGGAAAGAAGTCTTCAAACTTGAAACGCGTACGAGTACAATGGAAGGTGAGTACTGCTTTGAGAGAATATATTGTTACAATTTTTTCCCGAACACTGAAATAATTTTTATTTCTTCTCAAAAGGAGAATTTGAAGCCGCACGAGGGAAACCGAGGAGATGAAGCAAAGAAAGAACTTTCGACAAATTCAACCAAAGGTGAGCAGTGGTTTCAAACTATATTATTTGTTAGTTTTTCCAGCATGCTAAAACAATTTTCAAAACGCTGCTCGCAGTATAAGTATGACCACGTGCATTTTAAGCGTCGCTTTCTTGGCCGTAAAACAGTTCATTAGTCGTATTTGCTTCACATAGTGCACTGAAATGTAGCAGTCTTGCTTCTAAGCTGTAACGAACGTTGAAATATGTTTTGGCCCTTAAAGTTTGACTACGTCTGTAAAATTCGTAAAAGCAGCCCCGCGCATAGCTCGTTCATGTCCATCTAAATTTATATGGGAAGCTTTACAACGCGTATATAAATTTTCGAGCTTCACTTGCGGATATTTTTAAGATGCATAGAAATTAGAAAGCAAATGAACATGTCCTCACCAATGAATTGTTTCTTTCTGTTTTCAGGATAACTAACACAGTGGTGTGGAAAAGAGGAGGAAACAACAAAGACAATGGAATCACTGAATCAGGAGAAAACGCTACAAAGATAAGAACTTTAACATTTTAATTATATTGCACTGTAAAATGGTGGCTGACAAAAATTTTTATTCAGACGCAGATTTATCAATTAAAGTGCTTGGTGCAAAAGAGGCTTATAACCCGGATTTAGGATAAATGTGAGAAGAACACTCCAAATTTGTCCATTTTTGCATGCACTGGGAATTTTATGTGTTAAACGTTGATTTGTTTTTATCTTATTGCATAAAGGCTAAGTTCTAAGCTTTTAGTCAAAGCAATAGCAATTTTTTAAATACTGGCCGTTTGCTGTGGCTAAATCCTGAGAAATAAAGTCTTACGCACAAATTCAACACGGATCTGCGTTTAACACACAAAATTCGCAGCGGATGCAAGTTAGGTCACGTCTGGAGCTTTTTTCTTATATTTTGACTGAAACCGTGATACATGCCTCCTTTGCTGCAAGCCATTCAGTCTTAAAAATACTGAATCAACGAAGGCACAAAGCTACAAATTATAAAGTTTTTCTTTTCATCAGCCACTATTTTATAAAGACTAGTTTCCAAAGGGCAATAAATCTTAAGATTATTAAGTCTAGAATTGGTCGTGATCGCTCAAGGTTTCTGCCATTGGCACGCATAAAATCACAAAGCTCAGAACCTTTGGTTACTATAGTTACATCTTTAGTTGGTGACGCAAGGAGATGATTTCTTTTAAGGTGGCTCTGTAAGGTTTAATACCCTTTTAGAAAGCGCATAGTGCAAATAGCCGTGCATTTTTTTCATTCAAGTATGAAGGTAGAAAATTAACGACAGCTACATGAACATGACAAATGACTTATCAGCATTATTAACAGAACAAACAAACAACAGACTGAACAAAAATGCAAGTTTGACTTAACAATTCTTGGTGTTCATTGCTTCGCATTAATTAAAGATCCAAACACAAAGGCATTAAAAATAGGTAAACAGAAACTATTTTTTAAAAAAAATTCACCTCTGCAGTAGTCTTCACAACAATTAGTTTGACACATTTACAATACAGTTTTTGAACATTAAAACGAAACGCAAAAATATTGTCGTTTCGATCGGACCGTCACAAATTTGATGAACTTTAAAATGCTATATTTCTAAAATTAAGAATTCATTGAATATCAACATTTCCAGGACGATTTATATCACTGATGATTAAAATACATAAAACGAAGAGCTTTTATGGTGGTCTTACTTTAAGTTTTAGACCTTTTGTCACATGAAAACCAACAATAGACAAACAAAAATTACACTGACACACGTAACGTCGCAAAGGACCAATCACAACAACAAGACACTTAATTACATGTAGCTTGGCATCAACTGACGATATACCATCCACAGGACTCTTACTTCCGTTGAGGTTGTCGACTCGTCAGTCAATATCAACAACAACAACAGTTCTTTTCATAACTGCGCTGATAAATACAACTACAGATCAAACTCGACAGACTAAAACAACTTTGTCGACAAATACGTAAGGTGAAACATTCTAAAATTATATTATTTCGCAGCCTAGCGCCAAAATGCATGAAACTCATAGCAAGACGAAATTGTATACGATATAGCTTTACAGTGCCACCTTAATGATTCACAGCTTTGCACCATTGACTGATTGATTAATTAATTAGCTATTCAACAAGAGAACAGACTTTTTCAAGACAAATAACATTATTCATCGTTAATTTAATTTCAACAAAAACGTTATTTTTTTGTCTTCGGGTTATTTGGGGTGAAAGGATCAGTGTGAGGATTTCAGTTTTTAAGGGCCTTTGTTCTCTTGTTGTCTTGGAAGCTTAGTTTATAAAACCCTCATGTATGGTTCAGGGAAAGTTGGTATTTATAGTTAATTGGACCAGCTATACAGACCACAAAAACACAATCAGGAACGATTTCGTTTTGCAAATAGTTCTGTAGATAGTTCTGTAGATCATCAAGCAATGAACTTGACAATATAGTTTGAAGATTTTGAGAACCTTTCGAATGATGATGAATTCGGTCTATCCTGTCTTAAGTATTTTTCCGTTTTAAGATGTTTCGATACAGTTTACTGGAGACCATACCTACATTTTTCAATCGGCTTTTAAACGATGTTCTAAGTCTGATAAACGTGAAATTCTCACCACTAACTTGTTTTGAATTAAAGTTCGGCAAGATGTATTTTCTGGTGAAATCGATATTACCATGAGGACGATAAACAAGAAACTTCGAAATTAGTAAAAGTGAAATTTTGTGCGTTTAAGATTTCGCATTGAAAATCCCACATAGACATCTTAAAATAGGGTATATGACATACACATTTTGCAAGAATAAAAAATTCTGTATGTTTGATTTCAAATAAATCGCAAAAACATTTCAAACATTGATATTTTTATACTGGTAATAAATTGATCGAGAGATTAACACTGATTTTGTGAAATAACTTCAAGGTAGTGTCAAAAAGTAGCTTAATGATGTTATGTTTGCACACCAAAAATTTATATTTACCTTCTCTTTTGCGATCTTGAGAACTACCTTTTTTACTAACATCGCTCCATGTGCAATTTTTGGGTTATTTTCGATTTCAACCGCTTTTGCAGAAATCTGAAGAACGGCTAGATGGATTTGTTTCAAATTTTCACCACGCATACTTACCGATTTGAAAAATATTATCTCAAAGTTTCATTGACATTGATTTACTGGAACGCCTTTAAATTTAAAGATTAAGATGACGTACGAACCGGCCGAAAAAGTTTTCGTTACAAATTCACTGTTTTTAATTTTGCTTAGTAATGAATTCAAATCGATGCGCATTACGTTCCACCTTGACTAGAACTTTTCAATAGATGCTCGTTGATTCAAATTTCTTTGCACTGTTTTCTTTTGCGTTCAAAATGTCTGCTGTGAAAAACGTTTTAAAACGCAAAAGGGCATTTACTGCTCAAAACAATCCTAAAAAGAGGCTTAAAGGAATCTGGAAAGAAATTAGAAGAGTAATACAAAGAGTAAGGTTTGAAATGTTATTGCGATTGATTTGAAATCAAATATGCAGAATTTTTTTATTCTTGCAAGATTTATTTGCCACATGTCATAAGATGTCTTGGTGGGATCTTCACTGCTAAATCTTAAACGCGCAAAATTTCACTTTTACTGATTGCGAAATTTCTTGTTTATCGTCACCATGGTAATGTCGATTTTACCGGAAAAAACATCTTGCCAAACTTCAATTCAAAACCACTACTGATGAAAATGTCACGTTGATCTGACTTGTAAAACACCGCTTAAAAGCCGATTGAAAAATGTAGATATGATCTCCAGAAAACTGTGTCGAAACTCCTTAAATTAGCGTTATTTCAAATTGCTAAAAGCATAAGATGGCTCGTAACATGTATTGACGCAGAGGTTCCATTTTATAAGCATAACTTTTGACCTGCAATCTTTCATTTCAATATTTTCATGTTGTAAACCTGAAACTAGGCAGTGTCTTTTGTATATTTACTGCATTTTATATCACACTGAGAAAGAAGGTAAAACAAATTGGTATACATTTTTCACAAGTCAAACAATTTGAACCAAGATCTTAAAAATCAAAATAGAAAAATAAGCATTCGACTATGTGCAATTTCTGGTACACTGGATAAAATAATCGAGGATTGGATTAAATGATAACTTTTAAATCCTTTACTAAATCCCATTAAAAACGGCAACATAAGAGACAAATAAATTTCACAAAACCTGCGTTGAGACCATGAAAAAGGCGTGAACGTACGCGCGACCGATAGATTTTCTTGCCAAAAATTCACCCTGATTGTGCAATGTTTATATTATTAGCAAATAGATTTTGTTACCAAGAAAAGCCTTTTAAAAACGGTGCATACAGTCCTTTCTACAAACAGAAACGTAGTTCCAAAAGATTTATGTTATAAACTGGAAACATTTATCCGCAACAAGAAATCATGAAGAAAAAACGTTCTTGAACGCATCAAAGCTTATTTATTTATTTTTTTTTTGTTCATATTTATATTCACAGTGATGGGAAACCTTTGTGAATTATAGTATTAGATTAGATTAAAGCTGATGTAGCGGTATTAACGCGGTTTACTTGCAGAAATTAGAGTTTATAATAAGATAAAATACTGCAAAAGGATCGAAATGGATTTTTTTTTCACGACAAGTAATACATGAATCCTTTAAGGTGGCTCGACTGGGTTTTTGAGCGACGATACCGTTAAGCTTTGAGAAATTTGTGTACTACCAGAAACGATCCAACGGAAAATCGATTGCCACAACTGTACTAGAGAAAGATTAAAGTTTCAGATGAGAATAGTTTTATGGAAATCGGAGTTGCCAAAGCAACGTTATGACATCACTTCCGGTTTTACATAATACCGAATTACTTGTCATCAGGAGATAATTTTGGAAAACGCTCTCTGGATCTTCGACCTGACGTACTTGTCCTTAGATCTACAAAATTTTACAAATTTCTATGGAAGCGTTTTCGAAAAAATTTCGAGTGAAGTTTTAAGTTATTAAAATGCAACAAAAACAAAACAATTTAGAAATGTTATTAAAACTTATGTCTACAAGGCTTGATGAAATAATGTTTTGGTCTGACATGAATTTTATACCATCCAAATACATTAGGTGAAAATCTCAAGGAAATCGCTCTTTTTGGATTTCAGAAATATTACCTTGAATATGAACTGGCCTGGAGTGTTATTTCGCTTTTACATCAAAAGTTGACCCTACACTTATTAAAATTGCCATGAATTAAAAAAGGAATGATGAATTTTTTTAAAACTTAGTCCTCATGAAGATTAATTAATGTTTAATACAATCTCCAAGTTTCAAATTCATTGAAACATTCTAAGGCTGTCAATTTTTAGCGCGAACTCAGGAAAATATTGAGCTGATTTTCGCGCTTGTGGCTTGTTGTTTCATTATGCATCACCATTGTATCAAATCGCCGTGGAATTGTAGCTTTCAGTACATCATGAATTCATGTAACACTTAAAACAAAGCAATGAAGTGTCTACGAATTCATTAAGTAATACGGTATTATGTAAAACAGGAAGTGACGTCATAACGTTGCTTTGGCAACTCCGATTTCCATAAAACTAACCTCATCTGAAACTTTAATCTTTCTCTAGTACAGCTGTGGTAATCGATTTTCCGTTGGATCGTTTGTGGTGGTACACAAGTTTCTCAAAGCTAAACGGTATCGTCGATCAAAAACCCAGTCGAGCCACCTTAAAAAAAGTATCGGAAGAATATTCCTCCGTGATTTGTAGTCTGTCGTTTGTGATCGTCCGGGTTGGTGTAGTTCTGAAAAGAACTGTTGTTGTTGACATTGACTGACGTTTTGACAACCTGAGCGGAAGTCATCTTCAGATTCATGTGAATTGTGAATAGTCAGTTGATGTTATATAAGTCTAGTTAGACCACTTTGGTTACGTTACGTTGACCACATCTCAACAGACAAAACGCTGACATACAATTTACTAGAGAGGTTGAAGAAAATGGTAGGATATCGTTTGTAGATTGTCTAGTAAGCCGAAACGACAACAAACTACAGAATACTATCTACAGGAAACCGACTCATACCGATAGATTACTAGACCAGTCATCGTACAACACTGCATCTCACAAAGCGACGACCATACGAACTTTCACAAGACGAGCGCAACTAGTTTGCGATTCACCTGACAGCTTAACCGACGAAACCAAGTATCTTGATAACGTTTTCAGTAAGAACAACAACAACCCTACTTTTTGTTAAACGCAATGTTTACAAAAACAACGAACCTGACACAACTAACGCAAAACCTGTCACCACGGCGACAGTACCCTACATCAAGGGCACTTCTGATAAAAGTGCACGGATCTTACGACCTTGCAACATCTGTGTCGCTTACAAACCCATTACTACTTTACGACAACTTCTCACCAACGTTAAAGACAAGGACTAACCAACGACAGACAAGGAGCAGTATACAAGATCAAATGCTGCGAATGCTAGGCCGAGACTGGCAGAAATCTGAACATACGACTGACTGAACACAAACGGGCGACAAAAAATGGTGATGTCAGAAATCACATTGCTGAACACCATTTACACACGAATCACAGTATTGACTGGGACTCTGCCGAATGCGTTACTTCCAGTACGAACTGCTAGAAATGACCCACTCAAGAAAGTTGGCTCACTAACTTAGAACAGACACCACTGAACAGATGCCAACAGCTACACTGAACTCACCGACAATTTGACTAAAATACGACTACGGAAATTACACTAACAATACACGGATCGAAACGCACCTATCACTGACTTGAGTCTCTACAACCATTAATATCATGGCTGAACTGACCAATGACAGCTGTAACCAAACGTATATACCATCAACAGACCATTCACAATTCACATGACTGTGAAGATGACTTCCGCTCAGGTTGTCGAAACGTCAGTCAATGTCAACAACAACAGTTCTTTTCAGAACTACACTCATTTCATACAAGTCAATTTTTTCATGTTATAATTGAAATGTCTGTCGATCATGTTAAAATTAACTGAATAATACACTTTGAATATATCGAATGATTATGAATTCGGTCTTTCCTGTCTCTTTAGTTTCATTATAAATTAACGTTATTTCAAGTTGGTACAATCAATATATAACATAGCTCGCCACATGTATTGAAGCAGAGGTTCCATTTTATAAGCATAAATTTTGACTTGTAAGCTTTCATTTCAATATTTTTTCATGTAATAAACCTGAAACTAGGCAGTGTCTTTTGTATATTTACTGCATTTTATATCACACTGAAAAAGAAGGAAAAACAAAGTGATATACATTTTTCAGAAGTCAAACAATTTGAACCAAAATTGAAAATAAGCATTCGACTATGTGCAATTTCTGGTACACTGGATAAAATAATCGAGGATTGGATTAAATGATAACTTTTAAATCCTTTACTAAATCCCATTAAAAACGGCAACATAAGAGACAAATAAATTTCACAAAACCTGTGTTGAGACCATGAAAAAGGCGTGAACGTACGCGCGACCGATAGGTTTTCGTGCCAAAAATTCACCCTGATTGTGCAATGTTTATATTATTTATTAGCAAATCGATTTTGTTACCAAGAAAATAATACATCGTTCTCAATGGTTACAACTATGACGAAAAGCCTTTTAAAACGGTGCATTTAAACAGTCCTTTCTACAAACAGAAACATAGTTCGAAAAGATTTGTATAATATAAAGAAGGAAACATTTATCCGCAACAAGAAATCATGAAGAAAAAAACGTTCTTGAAGGCATCAATGCTGATGTAGCGGTATTAACGCGGTTTACTTGCAGAAATAAGAGTTTATAATAAGATAAAAATACTGCAAAAGGATCAAAAGGGATTTTTTTCACGACAAGTAATGCATGAATCCTTTGAAAAAAGTATCGGAAGAATATTCCATCCGTAAGTCCTCCGTGATTTATAGTCTGTCGTTTTTGATCGTCCGGGTGAGTGTAGTTCTGAAAAGAACTGACGTTTCGACAACCTGAACGAAAGTCGTGTTCAGAGTCATGTGAATTGTGAATAGTCATTTGATGTTCTATACGTCTGGTTATACTACTTTGGTTACGCTACGTGGACGACACCTCAACAGACAAAACGCTGACATACAGTTTACTAGAGAGGTTGAAGAAAATGGTACAATTCCTTTTCTTGACTGTCTAGTAAGCCGAAACGACAACAAACTACAGAATACTATCTACAGGAAACCGACTCATACCGACAGATTACTAGACCAGTCATCGTACAACCCTACATCTCACAAAGCGACGACCATACGAACTTTGACAAGACGAGCGCAACTAGTTTACGATTCACCTGACAGCTTAACCGACGAAACCAAGTATATTGATAACGTTTTCAGTAAGAACAACTACAACCCCACACTTTGTTAAACGCAATGTTTACAAAAACAACGAACCTGACACAACTAACGCAAAATCTGTCACCACGGCGACAGTACCCTACATCAAGGGCACTTCTGAGACCACTGCATGGATCTTACGACGTTACAACATCCGTGTCGCTCACAAACCCATTACTACTTTACGACAACTTCTCACAAACGTTAAAGACAAGGACGAACCTAACGACAGACAAGGAGCAGTATACAAGATCAAATGCTGCGAATGCCAGGCCGAGACTGGCAGAAATCTGAACATACGACTGACTGATCACAAACGGGCGACAAAAAATGGTGATGTCAGAAATCACATTGCTGAACACCATTTACACACGAATCACAGTATTGACTGGGACTCTGCCGAATGCGTTACTTCCAGTACGGACTGCTAGAAACGACCCACTCAAGAAAGTTGGCTCACTAACTTAGAACAGACACCACTGAACAGATGCCAACAGCTACACTGAACTCACCGACAAACAATACGACTACGGAAATTACACTAACAATACCCGGATCGAAACGCACCTATCACTGACTTGAGTCTCTACAATCATTAACATCATGGCTGAACTGACCAATGACAGCTGTAACCAAACGTATACACCATCAACAGACCATTCACAATTCACATGACTGTGAAGATGACTTCCGCTCAGGTTGTCGAAACGTCAGTCAATGTCAACAACAACAGTTCTTTTCAGAACTACACTCATTTCATACAAGTCAATTTTTTCATGTTATAATTGAAATGTCTGTCGATCATGTTAAAATTAACTGAATAATACACTTTGAATATATCGAATGATTATGAATTCGGTCTTTCCTGTCTCTTTAGTTTCATTATAAATTAACGTTATTTCAAGTTGGTACAATCAATATATAACATAGCTCGCCACATGTATTGAAGCAGAGGTTCCATTTTATAAGCATAAATTTTGACCTGTAAGCTTTCATTTCAATATTTTTTCATGTTATAAACCTGAAACTAGGCAGTGTCTCTTGTACATTTACTGCATTTTATATCACACTGAGAAAGAAGGAAAAACAAAGTGGTATACATTTTTCAGAAGTCAAACAATTTGAACCAAAATTGAAAATAAGCATTCGACTATGTGCAATTTCTGGTACACTGGATAAAATAATCGAGGATTGGATTAAATGATAACTTTTAAATCCTTTAATTACTAAATCCCATTAAAAACGGCAACGTAAGAGACAAATAAATTTCACAAAACCTGTGTTGAGACCATGAAAAAGGCGTGAACGTACGCGCGACCGAAAGGTCAAAAAATTCACCCTGATTGTGCAATGATTATATTATTAGCAAATAGATTTTGTTACCAAGAAAAGCCTTTTAAAACGGTGCATACAGTCCTTTCTACAAACAGAAACGTAGTTCCAAAAGATTTGTGTTATAAACAGGAAACATTTATCCGCAACAAGAAATCATGAAGAAAAAACGTTCTTGAACGCATCAAAGCTGATGTAGCGGTATTAACGCGGTTTACTTGCAGAAATTAGAGTTTATAATAAGATAAAATACTGCAAAAAGGATCGAAATGGATTTTTTTTTTCACGACAAGTAATACATGAATCCTTTAAAAAAAAGTATCGCAAGAATATTCCTCCGTGATTTATAGTCTGTCGTTTGTGATCGTCCGGGTGAGTGTAGTTCTGAAAAGAACTGTTGTTGTTGACATTGACTGACGTTTCGCGACCTGAGCGGAAGTCATCTTATATAAGTCTAGTTAGACCACTTTGGTTACGCTACGTGGACGACACATCAACAGACAAAACGCTGACATACAGTTTACTACAGAGGTTGAAGAAAATGGTAAGATTCCTTTTGTAGACTGTCTAGTAAGCCGAAACGACAACAAACTACAGAATACTATCTACAGGAAACCGACTCATACCGACAGATTACTAGACCAGTCATCGTACAACCCTACATCTCACAAAGCGACGACCATACGAACTTTGACAAGACGAGCGCAACTAGTTTACGATTCACCTGACAGCTTAACCGACGAAACCAAGTATATTGATAACGTTTTCAGTAAGAACAACTACAACCCCACACTTTGTTAAACGCAATGTTTACAAAAACAACGAACCTGACACAACTAACGCAAAATCTGTCACCACGGCGACAGTACCCTACATCAAGGGCACTTCTGAGACCACTGCATGGATCTTACGACGTTACAACATCCGTGTCGCTCACAAACCCATTACTACTTTACGACAACTTCTCACAAACGTTAAAGACAAGGGCGAACCTAACGACAGACAAGGAGCAGTATACAAGATCAAATGTTGCGAATACCAGGCCGAGACTGGCAGAAATCTGAACATACGACTGACTGAACACAAACGGGCGACAAAAAATGGTAATGTCAGAAATCACATTGCTGAACACCATTTACACACGAATTACAGAATTGACTGGGACTCTGCCGAATACGTTACTTACAGTACGGACTACTACAAACGACTCACTCTAGAAAGTTGGTTCACTAACTTAGAACAGACACCACTGAACAGATGCCAACAAATAGGCTGAACTCACCGACAAATTTGACTAACAATTCGACTACGGAAATTACACTAACAATACACGGATCGAAACGCACCTATCACTGACTTAAGTCTCTACAACCATTAACATCATAGCTAAACTGACCAATGACAGCTGTAACCAAACGTATATAACATCAACTGACGGTTCACAATTCACATGACTCTGAAGATGACTTCCGCTCAGGTTGTCGAAACGTCAGTCAATATCAACAACAACAGTTTTCAGAACTACACTCACCCGGACGATCAAAATCGACAGACTACTGAAACTCCTGGGTTCAAACCATTTACTCCAATCGTCAAATTGTTTTGTACAGTGCAGTATGTAGTAGACTTTGTGGAAAGTTGCCATAAACCTCGAAATGTTGCAAATTTGAAAAGTTGCATAATTTAAAGATTCAGAACAAAAATTACAGAAATCGGTTAAAACGCTAACATATCTAAAATTCGAATTATATAAGGAAGTACAGCCTCGAGCCAACTTATCATAGTCTGATTAAATCATTTGTTTACCAAAATTACGCTCAAAAATAGAACTAGCTAGAGTTCATTGATTTCACCTAGAGTTCTTACTTATATGATGAAAATAGCGAATTATTTATAATTTGAAGATTCTTTATTAAAGTGTATATGACAGTGAATTTTTTATTTGCTTGATCGAATCTACATGATGTCCTGATAAGAAAATGGAAAAAAAAAATTCGATATCGATTATCCTTCTCCGCGTTTTAGCCGTCTAAACACGTGAAATTTCACTTCCGGTGTGTTACATAACCGCGCAAGAAGAAAGACTGGAAATAGTCCGCTGTGACGTCAATACGGGAATGCCGGTGTCGAGGTTTCTTGGTTCCTCACATTTTTTGGTGCGCCCTGAGGAAGAAACATGGTTCTATCAAGGTGTGTTGTCTATGGTTGTAGCAACACGCACCAAAAAACGGAGGAACAGAGAAATCGCGACACTGGCATTCCCGTATTGACGTCACAGCGGACTATTTCCAGTCTTTCTTCTTGCGCGGTTTTGTAACACACCGGAAGTGAAATTTCACGTGTTTAGACGGCTAAAACGCGGAGAAGGAAAATCGATATCGAAGTTTCTTTAACATTTTCTTATCAGGACATTATGTAGATTCGATCAAGCAAATAAAAAAATCTCTGTCATATACACTTTAAGAATCAGAACAAAAATTACAGTGATCGGTTAAAACGCTTACATATCTAAAATTCGACTTGTCAAAGGAAGTCTAGCCTCAAGCCAATTTCTCATAGTTTTTAGTTTGAGACCTTTGTTTACCAAAATTGCGCTGCAAAAAAAAAAACTAGAGTTAATTGATTTTACCTGAAGTTCTTACGTATATGATGAAAACAGCGAACCATTTCAAAAAAATCTTTTAAAAGATTTAGCGAAGTTTTCACCAAATTGGCCTACAACTTTTGAGATCTTGGCACAAAGTTATGCTGTTTTGTTTAGGTTTTATAATTTGGTCACTTTACACAGTTAAGTTTATTATTGAAACAAATTTATTATCGAAGACTTAAGTTGTGTTTCGACTTCGACAACTGTCTAGTCGATTTATGATTTAATTTAATTTATAGTAACGTACCTTTTCAGAAACATCGTAAAAACGAGTCTAATTTATTTTTGAATTTTGTCCTCAAAAAGACTAAGGATGGCGAACCATTTTCAAAACATCATTTATAAAAGATTTAGCAAAGTTTCCATCACTAAATTGTCCTACAAAAGCTTGACCTTTTTCTAATTTGAATTGATAAGTGATAAGTTGTCAGTGATGTTGTAGCCATTTTTCACAATGGAGATCTGAATCAGATAAAATTACATTTATAGTCAGTGAAACAAATTTAGAAAAGGCTTAACTTTTGTCCTGGATAAATGTCTACCTTTTGAATTTGAGTTTATTTCTTCGTTGCGTTTTTGAATATTTTACTTGAAACAAAGCTAAGGACGTTTAATATAGATAACATTTTCTCATACGAATCGACAACTATTGTTTTCCAGTTACTTTACAAATGAACAGATCTATAACAGTCGAATTGGTTGCGATTTCAAATAAGTAGTTATATTTGTGGCAAAGAACGTTTGTGTTTTAAGAAATACAGTAAAGACGCTAAACATGAACCTTCAGATCAGATTGAGGCAATTGTTTTTTCTACTTGATATTTTTCTTGCCTAAGGGAATTGGTTTGTTTAATGTAAACTGCTCACTGTTCAAAACCAGTTATTTTGACGTATTACAATCTTAATGATTTTCATATTCACACCGACAAGGATAGTTCGACCGTAAAAGTTGTTGCTTTGGCGATTTTTATAAATCTTATTGCATTAAAATGCTCAGGAAAGATCAGAAATTATTTCTTTAAGTTGTGAAAAAAATATTATAGTTGTTCATTTAATAAAAGGGAAAATAAGTTTAAAAAGACGTGTTTTGTGGTCTGTATAACGTTCAATTCATTTCAGTCGTTAAAAGTTGAAACTGGATTCAGTAGTGGGGACAATATCTCGGTTTCTATTTTAAACCACACATGGGGTTTTATTCTGGGCTGTAATTACTGTTTAAGTGTTCATAGACTTTTTCTGCCAACACATGATGTAGCACAAGCTAGAAGCAAACAAATAGAAAATTGATTTTTGAATTAAGCTGACAGTCGGAAAATTGCTGTTAAACTCGACGAAAACATTGTCACAAGTGAAAGCATGGGGCAAAGCAATTATTTCTTGTACTCCAAATTGTTGAATTTATTTACGACTTGCTCCAAAAATAGCATTTAAGTTTTTAAGCAACTCGTTTAGCTTCGTTTGTAAAAAGAAAATTGGCGATATTTTTTGGCGCTATAAACAATAATTGTGTTGGCTGAAGAAGGTCTAGTTAGA
>JAJGOT010000548.1:35000-417500 GCA_022457155.1 Cladopsammia gracilis
AGAAGTCACAGAATAAATTTGATAGTCTAGCCTTTCCTTGAACATGTTTTTCTCTGTAATTCTCTGTAATTCAGCAACAAACTATTGTTCTGATTTCCCGTGATCCCCCAGCAAGCATGAAGTGGTCTATTATTCCTTGACAGATATACTGTAACACTAACCTGAGGTATAAGGAATATTGTGGTCTTGCAGTCTGTGTCCAGTGCAATCGCAATATTTTTCTCCCATGAATACCGTGTGGTTGTTTCATGCCTGTTATGATAAAAAAAAGCACAGAACATTTGGATAAGAATGACAAGGGTTTATGTTAGCAATGCACACATAGACATTGAGAACAGCTGAATGACAGGAGGTGGTCTGTCAGGGCTTTCTGATCTCCATAAAACCAGTGGGGAATCTATTGGAGGACCCCAGCTCACCCCACCCTCCTTATTCACCTCCCCACCCCCCTCAGACCTTGAGAACAGCTGAATGACAGGAGGTGGTCTGTCACGGCTTTCTGATCTCCATAAAACCAGTGGGGGATCTATTGGAGGACCCCACCTCACCCCACCCTCTTTATCTACCCCCTCCCTTCCTTACGATGAAGTCTGCATCTGTCACTGTAAACAAATTTTAACAAACATGTTTGTGTCAATGCAACTATGATAATATTGGTCTCACTCTGTTCAAAAATACTCTGCAAATTAATGCACTGATATGTTAAATAAGTATCTTTGGCTGCAAATGTTCAGGATGGACACGATTTAAGCTTGAAAAACTTGACGTTCATTGGCTTATGTCTTGCAAAAGTCGCTAGCAGCTGATTACGGTTCATTCTCCATTTGCTAATTCACTTGATACTGATGATATATTCCTTTCGATATTTTAGGGTGAGTATTTTGTGTATGACAAAGGTACTTAGTTTTAGTTTAAAGCACTTTTCACCTACAAACATCAAAATTATTCCAATGACAAAGTTCCTTTAAAGAATTAGGAATAGCTGGTATAGTTTACAAGTCAACATTTACAAAAACAATGAGCCTAACACAACGAATGCGAAACCTGTTGCCGCAGCGACAAAACCTTACATCAAGGGCACTTCAGAGACTATTGCGCAGATCTTACACCCTTACAACATCCATGTCACTCCGACGAATACAACCACGCTATTTGCTGATGACTGAAAACTAATGGGAAATGCACGATCACCGGAAACCATTCAGTCAGACTTACACTGCTTATCCCAGTGGGCCAACAAGTGGCAAATCATGAAGTTTAACGAATCAAAGTGTAGCGTCTTGCATATTGCTAAAGACAACCCTAAGAGTAACTACACGATGGGTAATACACCCTTACAAGTGGTTGAAAAGGAGAGAGATATGGGAGTGGTTGTTGGGTGCAGTTCATTTGCAGAGAGACTGCCCTGCTAGCAATGGAAGAAACCAATGAGGTGCTGGCAGAAAGACAAACAACCAACAAACTGTTTCAACTGTTTATTAATAATCACAAATTTTACATAAAGCAATATCCACTGCCCGCAGTTAGCAGATTAGCTAGTCGAGGCGGGCAGTGGTTACACGTATGTAATACATATACAGACAGAACACAAAAAAGACTAGAGAAAAACAGTAGTTAAATAAATAAACAAATAAATATAAATAAATTCAATTTAATTAAGTTTACAATCATGAACATTGCAAACATAAGAAGGCCGAGTTTTCAGGAAATTTTTGTTATTAAGTCGGGTAAATCAATATAATCATTTTCTTCTGAAAGTATTCGGAGTAAAGTGTCGTGGACATTGATTTTAAAGTTGTTTTTGGACATTTGACGCATTTCACACGGTAAGCTATTCCAGACTTTTACACCATATCTTGAAAAAGACTTAATTTGTTTATCTAACCTTGAGTGTTTAACATAATAATCACCTCTTGAAGATGATCTTGTATTATATGAATGAATATTAGATTGGGAAGCAAATAAGTTAGATATGTTAGTAGGTGTTAAACTGTTAGATATATCATGCATTAGACGCCAGCGTGAAACAAAAAGGCTCCACAGCGGTGAGCCATGCCGTGGAGGAGGGGAATAGTGGCTCCAAACCTCTACCAAAAGATGAATGCACGCCAATACACATGGTTGGTGGTACCCCAATGGTTTAAGCAAGGCTTGGTGGTGTTGACGTGCTTTGTCTGGTGGACTCTGAGTCATTGGTGTCCTTTGTGACAGAAGAGTTCTATAAGAAGAAACTCCAGCCAATCTGCGGGCGTGTGAGACAAGACAGGAGAATGCTTACCCTGCATGCTGCTAATGGGCTTGAAAGTCTAGTCTTAAAGACACCCCTGCCACTGCCAAGCAGAGACGAGAGGTGCCTGGTGCCTGGTCTCCTTGGTAACCTGCTCCAGCAAAGTACCACTGCTGAGCCAAGGACTTCAGGAACCTGTACCTCTGGCTTTGTCCAAGTCGCTCTCACTGGTCCTGCATGTGGTCCCAATGCACTGGTGGAACCCTTCAGTGTACCAGTACCAGGAAACTTCCAGGTAGCGAATACCCTGGTTAATGGCTCCAAGACGTGCTTCCTGATCCAAGTCGTAAACCCCTCCCCAAAGGATGTATGGCTAAAGCCTCGAACACGCCTTAGAATGGTATGTAGTGCAGCAAAGCTGACCAGTGGAGACCAGCTGGAGTTTGATGTGTGCAGCAACAAGGTGATAGTGTCCTGCCCTCTGAGAGCAGAGAACCAGAAGCCTTCCTCACCGGAGCCTGCAAAACCTGTGACCCCCTGAGCAAGCAAGATCTCCCTGCTGAAATAAACCTGACAGATTTCCCTGGGACCCCAGCTGAAAAGCAAGAGTAGTTGCAAATCTTCACCACTTATGTAGATGTGTTTGCTCATGAAGGAGATAGCCTTGGAAGAACCACCACCATCCAGCACAAGATACCGACATCTGATGACATCCCTGTGAATCAATGTCACAGACGGATCCCTCCAAACCAGCTGGCCGAGGTGAAGGAGCATTTACAAGACCTGTTAGACAAGGGTGTTATCAAGCCAAGCCAGAGCAACTAGGCATCCCCAATTGTGCTCGTCCGAAAGAGAAGTGGTGCCCTGCGCATATGCGTGGACTATCGTCAGCTCAATTCCAAAGTCGAGCATGATGCTTACCCTCTTCTTAGGATACAATGTAGATGAGAGCCTGGATGTCTTAGGAGGTGCCAAGTACTTTTCCACCATTGATCTGGCTCTCGCCAACAACCAGTAGAAGTTGACCCCGCAGACCGGCACTTTCACCACTCCCTTTGGACTGTTCGAGTACAACCAAATGCCATTCGGTCTCGGAGGTGCCCCTGCGACCTTTCAGCATGTTATGCAGACCATTTTCCGTGATGAGTTACTGGAAGTCCCGATTGTCTACCTGGACAACATCATTGTCTTCAGTCAAGATATCAAGACCCAACTGCAGCGCCTGGAGATGGTGTTCTGTAGGCTGTGAGAGCATGGACTGAAGATTGAGGCCAAGAAATGTCAGTTCTTCAGGCCGAAGGTGACGTACCTTAGACATGTGGCATCTGCTGACCGTGTCACCACTGATCCTGCCAGGACAGAAGTAGTGACAAACTGGCCACAACCCAGAACCCTCAAAGACCTGAGATTGTTCCTTGGCTTCGCCTCATACTACATGTACCACAGATTTGTCCAACATTTTGCACAACTGGCAAGAACCCGACATGAGTTGGTCTCCAAGCTGTATGAAGGTGGCAAGCAAGGGAAACAGAGAAGCAAGTCTGTTGGAGGTAATTGGAACCAGGCGCACCAGAAAGCATTAATTTTGAAATCTTAAACAAGCACAGACCAGTCCACCAGTGGTAGCCTACCCTATCTACACAAAGCCCTTTATTGTTGAAGTAGACGCCTCTAATGATGGTCTAGGAGCAGTGTTGTCACAGGAATAAGATGGTAGAATCAGACCAATAGTGTACACTAGTCATGCCCTTAGAGGAACTGAGAGAAACATGGAGAACTACTCCTCCAGAAAAGTGGAACTCCTAGCTCTCATGTGGGCCATATGAGAGAAGTTCCATGTCTTGAGTACCTGATCTCCTCCACTGTTACAGTAATGACCAACAACAACCCTCTCACATACCTGCAGTCAAAGAGTAACCTCAAGGCTGTTGAGCAGCATGGGTGTCTGAGCTGGCTAACTTCAATTTCAACATAAAGTACTGTGCTGGAAAGCAGAATGCCAATGCTGATGCACTCAGTCGCCTTTACTGACCGGAAAATGGAGAGTGTGACATTGAACAAGTAGAAGCAGCCCTGGTTTTGTCCCTTAGCACTAACTACTCCAGTCAGCAGTGTTCCTGGCAGAGAACCCTACTGCAGCAGTTGAGCAGTAAACAGTGGACCCTCACCAAACATACAGTACAGGTCCATTACCTTCCTGGAATTTGAAGCTGTTGGCCAGACTGCAGAATGCAGATACCACCATAAAGCATATGATCCATTACTGTACCATCGGTCGCAAGCCCTGACCACGTGACAAAAGAGGTGAATCCCATGAGGCAAAACAACTCAGTCCTTAACCAGTGGGATCGTATCATAGAGAACAAGGGAGTACTCTACTGCAGCAACTCTGATAACCATGGCAAACAGCACCTGCAGCTTATCCTGCCTGACAGTATTCATGGGGAGTTCCTCAATCATGTTCCTGATCAGTGTGGTCATCAGGGACTACAGCAAACAGAACAGTTGGTTTGTGAATGCTGCTGGTTGACTGGACGACACAACCATGTCAAACAGTACCTGTCGGAATGTGAGCGAGAGTTGCATTGCAACAAAGGGACCCTACCTACCTGTCAAGACACCAATGACACCTGCTTGAGCCTGCATCAGATGGCAGAGAAAATATCCTGGTACATGTACTTACTGATGTATTCACCAATTTCACCATTGCAGTACCAACCAGAGACCAGCAAGCGAGCACCGTTGTCAAAGCCTTAGTTCGTGACTGGTTCCAGATGTATGGTGTCCCCAAGTGGATCCACTCTGACCAGGGCAGATTTTTCGAAGCAGAAGTGGTGCAAGAACTTTGTTGAATGTATGGCATCAAGAAATCTAGAAGCACACCCTACCACACCTAAGGAATTGGCCAATGTAACGGTTTAACCACACCCTGCATGACCTCCTACATTCCCTCCCAGCTGAGAAGAAGAGGAAATGGCCTGAGCACCTAAAGGAACTGTGTTATGCATACAATGCAACACTACATTCCTCTACAGGTTACTCTCCTCATTACCTCCTATTTGCAATCGATCCAAAGCTACCTGTTGATCTTTTGCTTCCCTCAGACCAAGATGACCCACCAACTGATAATGGGGAATGGCTAACCCAGCATCAGAATCGCTTATGTGAAGCTCACCAGCAAGCGCAGAGCAAACTGAGGGCTGAAGCTAACTTCCGAAAACAGCAGTTTGATCGCCGCCGCAAGTGAAACTTGATGAGATTTCCATTAGAGAGAGTGTGTTCATCCGAAGCCACCCACAGTAAAGAGCTAAGATACAAGACAGATGGAACTCTAAGGTCTACAAGGTTGTTAATCGTCGTGACAATGTTTGCAAAATCCAACCAGCTGATGGTCACGGCCCAAGCAGAACTGTCAACTGTTCAGAACTTCAAGTGTGCCCCAAACCAAGGCCCCTACAGGTGCAACCATCTAACTCCAGAGGAAACTGAGTACCCTTGCAAAGAGCCCCCTCTGAAACTTCTGATGACATCTCAGACAATGCTGGTGATATTGAGATTGCATTTGATGCCCCACAAGAGCCTGTACCACAACCAGTTACAGAGCCAGACAGACCAATGCTGTGTCGTTCTGCCAAGTTTAACAAAGGACAACATACATGTAGGAACCCTTATAATCAGCCTAGGGTTTCATTTAAGTAATTTTTAAGTTCAATTTTATAGTTTTATTGTTTTTGTTCTGCTTGCATGAGGACATGGCAAGAAAAAGCAGGGAGGAGTGTGACTAGGTCACATTTTGTCTTGTTTTGTTTTAATTATTCCAAATTACACCCAAGGATTCTTGTTAGTCATTATTCAGTTATTTTCCTAAAATTAATATCTAAGTTTCCTTTCACACCTTGTTTTGCTCTCATTTTGTTATTATTCCCATACATGTCTTGTACCTAATTCCTGTTGTGTAGGAGTTATGTTAGTAAACACCTGGTTCTCTTAGGTACATCCTGTATTTGTGGGCTACAAATTCACTCCATAGCCTTATTTGGTTAAGAGTTAAGTTTATAGTTTCCTGAAATCTATTGTAAATTGGCTACCTTTTCTCAGTAAATTTAGTTTATTTAGTTGGTTAGTCTGAGCAACAACAAGAGCAAGTTCAGTTCTCAAGCAGAAAAGTTCAGATGCTTAATTCTCAATAACCGTTGTTACTCGTTCCAGTTTTTCTTTATTTGGCTTGTTTGTAGATTTGTAATAAACTTATAAATCTTACACTCGAATCTGTGGTTTCTCGTGTCGACCGTTTTGGCCGTCTTACATCTAGGAAACCAGAAGTGCTTATACCATTTTAGAGACCCCATTTGGAATATGCAGTGCAGGTGTGGGCCCCAACAATGAGACGTGGAAACTGGGGTATTATAATGGAAATTGAGGACTGCCAAAGACAGTTTACTAGGATAATTGAAAGCATGGGCCTACTTCCCTATCGCCTAAGGTTACAGCATCTCAGATTAACAACTTTACCAGTGAGAACATCGAATGTGTGATGACTTAATCGAGACTTTCAAAAATAATAATCGACGGCTTTGTGAACTATGGTCATATGGCTTTGTGAACTATGGTCATATGGTTAGGAAGAGCTATAGTTGTTGGGTTTTAATTAGTTATTAGGTTGAATACCTGTAAATTAGCTCTCAAGCTAAGTGTATATCCACATTAAATAAAGTATGTTAAGTTAAGTTATGTAATCTTAAAGTCACTTGGCATCGTTTAAGATCAACGCATTACTTCTTTAATAATAGAGTTATCAAATATTGGAACCAGCTACCATGTGTGCGATATTCAACAAGTATCAAGTTGCCTTTTAGGCTGGTCTTGATCATTTTAAGTTATCTAGTAAACCTGATTTACCTAATGGATTCTGGGAATCATCGGAACAAATCTCTTATAGAATAAATGATAAAAGTTAACATGTAAATTATTTATTAGCTAATCATGATGTTGCCATGCGGTAAAATATCTTGTTTTAATTCTATCGTTTTCTTGTTTTTATAGCCTATTAGATCTTAGTTTTTTACAATTATACATTTTTATATAAATATTTTTTTTTCATGTGATTGTGAATGATTTTGTTGATAGATTTTTATTAGAGATAACCTAAATGCGATATAATAAAGTTATCTTTATCTCATCTTATCTTAGTTATCTTAAACCGATTACTACTTTACAACAACTTCTAACAAATGTTAAAGACAAGGATGAACCTAACGACAGACAAGGAGCAGTATACAAGATCAAATGCTGCGACTACCAGGCCTCTTTATACATTGGTGAGACTGGCTAAAACTTGAACATATGACTGACTGAACACAAACTGGTGACTATAAATGGTGATTTCAACAGTCACATCACTGAACACTTAATATTTACAGTACGGACTTCTACAAATGATCCAATCTTGAAAGTTGGTTTACAAACTTAGAACAGACACCACAGAACCGATGCCAACAGCTACCTGCGGTCTACAAAAGACTTTTCAACAAAACAGAGAGCTGAACTCACACTAACAATACATGGATCGAAATGCATCTATCACTGACTTCAGTCTCAACAGCCAATAACATCATGGTTAAACTGACCAATGACAGCAAGAACCAGATATATATACAATGTACCATCAACTGACGGTTCACAATTCACATGACTCTGAAGATGACTTCGGCTCATGCTGTCGAAATGTCAGTCAATGTCAACAACAACACTTCTTTTCAAAACTACACTATAAACCCGGACGATCACACTCAACAGACTACTGAATGGCAGATACTCCTGGGTTCAAACCATTTGCAATTATATAGTAAAGTAAGTGATACTAACCTTAGGTATGAGGAATATCATCATCCTTCTGTCTGTTTCCAAGGCAACCACATAAACTTTCTGAATCCAGCATTGTATGGTCATTTTATAGCTGTTGAAAAACAGTATGACGTTAGACAATACAAACAATTGTCGGTCAAAAAAAGGCTATGTAAAGATGGCTGATGGATGAAAGGCAATGGGGAGGGTGGAAATCACCCGTGTATCCTTTTTTAGCTACATGTATATAAATGCGTCGTAATTGAGCACAGTACCATAAAATTGCGCGTATAATGCTGTGTTCACAGTTTCAATGAAACACATTTCCCATAAATATGCTTGCAATTTCTTAAATTGCAGATAATTAGTCAAGGCTAAGAAAATGTTGTTCATTTCTTTGTGAATAACTACTCTTGTTCTCTTTCGACGCTGTCAAAATTAAAACTTATAAAAAAACTTGAAAAAACTTTACTGGTTTCGTCCACACAGACCTTTTCATTCACAAACACTTACAAACTTGTAACATGAGCTCCTTTCTTAATTCCAACTTAGTTTCTTAACATAGTCGGTTTATATACATGCCCTATACAACCCAGAAAATCCATCAACAACTTCCTATGTCTGTTTGTTTCTGTTCCTAATGCTCCATACAATCACCATTGGGACCACTTTTGTTTTTACTCCCCATATCCTCTTGAGTTCCCAGGCTATTATTATTATTATCATTATTATTATCTATTAAGCTCTGAGCTCTGGCTGTTCTCATGCCGACAGACATCCCAAGGGAGCGAGTCATAACAAATAACCAAGGGTCCCCTGGGGACACTCTCCTGGTACTTATGCAGCTATCAATGTTATGCCCGAGGGGGGGGGAACCACAGGATGAGGTGGGGACTTTGATTGTCCATGTGCGCCCCACATGGAGAATTTTAGCAAACTTTGAACATAAATGTTGGCCCCAGGGTTGGGAAGTTTGAACAATGCTAAAAACTGTTGGTCCCCTAGTGGGGAAGATTGAACGAAGTTTAACGACGAAAGCGACCAGGATTTTGAATGTGGGGAGCTTGGATACGAGTGTTCTGCCATCTTGAAAGTACCCAGAATTCCTAGAAGTTCGAACATGCTTTCCAGTTGCAATAAAATGGAGGAACGAAAGGTTAGATAATTAATCATCTTAAATTTGTTCCTTTAACAAACCATCGATTCTTTTTATTGATGTGCTTGTAAACAAATACTTTGTTTCCGTTGGTTTCACCAAATTTGTTTTCATGTAATTTCATATTCATGCTCTTCCTTTGTCTTCATAGCATGAGTTAATTTTTTTTTTGCTTTTAACAATGGGTCCTTGTGGAGTTTGGACAAAACAAAAAGGTGGTGGTGATTCATAGTGATTACCGTTCACTTCAGCGTATTCTGAAACAGGCTTTTGAAGTCGACATGAAGACAAGAACCAAGATAAACTTTCTCTTAATTGAAATTTTTAGATTCGATTCTTTGAAAAACTGGTAAGATTGTACATGTTGGCTCTAGGATAATGAGAGGTAATAATTATTTTTAGGTTTGTGAATTCATCACCTGAGTGCAAGTTATTAAAGAAAACAAAATCAAATCGAAGCTTGTTTTCCAGGCTTTATTAGTATATTATTATTATTCTATAAAGAGAGCAGAGTTCCCCACTACCGTGGACCGGAGCAGTGCGAGCTATGAAAAAGTCTTGTAAAATGGAAGCACATATTCTTTACCTCAGATTCCTTGAAATTCTCGCTCTGGTTGGTAACTTTGAACTCAAAACTTTATCCCAAGGTGGGGAACTTTGAACTCAAAACGTGATGAACTTGATGAACTTTGACTCAAAATTTCCTTTTCTGATCAAAGTCCCCCTCCCCCCCCCCCCCCCCCGGGCATAACATTGATAGGTGCATCAGAAGTCAAGCACCTTCCATTCTGGCCGTTCCTAATAGCGTAGTTTTCTGTAGCAGTCAAATTCTGACCCATTATTATTAATAATAATAATATTATTATTAATACTATTATTGTTATTATTATTATATCTAATTCTCACCACAGGAAGCCCAAGCTTACTATAACAGCAACAACAACAACATCTTCTACAAGAGTTTGCACGGACTGATAACATGATGTTAATTATAATCAAAAATTAAACGAGTAAATAGGGTAAGTCGCCAAATAAAACTTCATAAAACGTTACATGTTGTTGTTTGTTGTCTTTATAGTTTTTTTTTCGCAATTTCAGCGATTTTAAGTCCTTCACTCTACGGCGTATAAAAGGACAAGGAAGGAAACTGACTTGCATTTCGGCCATCAAACCCGCTGCAAAAATAGCTGGAATTTTCTAGCAAATAAAGTATGCACTTACATTTTTCCTCGTGGAGCTCACAAAGTAAAGCCTTCAGATTCCCTTTCCGTTGTCCAATTGAGCATACCTTGGGTCTTTGCAGTAGTAGCTCATCAAAAACATCGAACAACAGTTCAAAACTCGGCGCCATTTGTGCCTGAGGGACCACAGGCTTCCCAAGCTACATACGTGGTGTATGCGACAGCTTGTGTATACAGAGAAATGTATGGGAAAATCACGGATTCTCTAAAATTGGGTAAATAACTATCTATTTTGTAATAAAGTTTACCTACCTCAAATGTGTTGTTTACTTGCGTCTTGTACCGAATTTGAAGCCATTCCGACGCCATTTAGCGAAGTTATTCGAAGTCGTTGTCTCCCCTTCTAAAAAGAAGGAAAGGCAGACCACTGCATCGATCGCTGGCCAGAGGTCACTCCATAAATCGCTCTCTCCTCAAAAGGAAAAGTCGCGAATCGCAGTAAAACCAACAGTTCCATAGAGCCAAATAAATTTCACTCCACATACGTGCGCTTCGGCGGTCGAAAGACTCGTAAATAACGAGATATTTTGCATTAAATTCGCCTATTCGGCTTTCCAGATATGCTTGTGACCGACCTGGCGGCAACGGTCGTTGCGCAACGACACGTATCTGGTTTCATCCTCAACTCTGATTGGTCCATTTGAACCAAGTCACGCGCTGACAACACGACCCTCCACCGGAGGGAAAGGTACATTTTGTCACGAATCAAGTGTCACACTTGGACTCCGAATGTTCAACTATTCTTCTGATTTCCGTTGTCGATTCGTACTTAAACTGGTAATGAGAAATCAGCCAAAGCTTCCATTTCGCATAAAGTGCATCATCTTTTGCAGACACAGGCGACCCTCTTTTTCTGTTTACATTTTTACGTTTAGCGCGTGACTTGGTTCAAATGGACCAATCAGAGTTGAGGATGAAACCAGATACGTGTCGTTGCGCAACGACCGTTGTCGCCAGATCGGTCACAAGCATATCTGGAAAGCCGAATAGGCGAATTTAAAGCAAAATATCTCGTTCTTTACGAGTCTTTCGACCGCCGAAGCGCACGTATGTGGAGTGAAATTTATTTGGCTCTATGGAACTGTTGGTTTTATTGCGATTCGGGACTTTTCCTTTTGAGGAGAGAGCGATTTGTGGAGTGACCTCTGGCCAGCGATCGATGCAGTGGTCTGCCTTTCCTTCTTTTTAGAAGGGGAGACAACGACTTCGAATAACTTCGCTAAATGGCGTCGGAATGGCTTCAAATTCGGTACAAGACGCAAGTAAACAACACATTTGAGGTAGGTAAACTTTATTTCAAAATAGATAGTTATTTACCCAATTTTAGAGAATCCGTGATTTTCCCATACATTTCTCTGTATACACAAGCTGTCGCATACACCACGTATGTAGCTTGGGAAGCCTGTGGAGGGACGAGCATGTTCAATTCGACCTCGTCCGGCACTGGGCACGAGGGTCAAAATACAACTTCACCGGGGAGGGTACGACATTTTTGCCTCCTGCCTCGTAAAACAGCAGAATGTCGGAGAAGAGAAATGCATAATTTGGTAGACAGTGTGAAAAGATCAGCTTGTCTTCGATAATTGTTACCCTTTAATCACCCTTTAAGTCGTGTTCCATCCAGTAGCGGACCTAGAATTCAGGCCCTGAGCCCCCCCCCCCCCCCCCCCTATCTTGCCCAAAAAATCAGGTCCAGAGAGCCGAACAATGTTTTCACTCCCCCCTTTAATATTCAACCCCAAAATATAGATAGATAGATAGATAGATAGATAGATAACTTTATTTATACACGGTATTTCCATCAGCTTAAATTATCACAATCAGCTAACTACCTAACTTCCTAACTACAAATAAGAGGTACAATATAAAAAATAAAAACTGCTTTTCATGGAGGCCGTGTTCAAAAATATTATTTAAAACTTTACTTAAAAACTATGGCGACTTAGTTTTGTCTTAAATTCGCTTAAGGAAGACGCTAGTCTGACATTAAAGGGGGCTGCTACAAAAAAAATGGAATGGAAGGGAGGGTCACTCTAAAATAATTACCTGAAATACTGTGAAAGAAAACAAAAAGAAAGAATGAAAGTTAGAAAAAAGAATCGCAAATCACACAAATTTATGGTTCCCCTGTCAGAGTACTTTCAAATAACCCTCAAATAAAGCAAGGACCACTTGGACAAACAGCACAGCGGCGAAGTGAAGCCGGATCTTGGTGTAGATCAGGATCAGCAGTATTGAATAAAACGTAAAACTAAATGCAAGGCTGATCGGACAGTTATAAAGGGTATTTTATTGCCCAATATTTCGGTTAGGCAAAACTAACCTTCATCAGGGGCTACAAAGAGCTAAGTAAAAATGGAGTAAAACGGTTACAAGATATAAAATGATTCAAATGAAAGGATTAAATATGATTGGTTAACAAAAATAAACAACAGAAACGTTAACAAAGGCTACTATAAAAATAGAAATATATTAAGTTTCATCGCGCCTGTTCATCCCATAGGGTTCAAGAGTCTTGCCCTTGGAAATTAACTTACGAATAATTATTAACTTACGAATGACAGTATTGGTCAACTACCTGACGGTGTTTTACTCGTTACTCTCGATGTATCTTCACTTTATACAAACATACCTCACAAAGACGGAATCCAAGCGTGCAGCGATTTTCTACACCGACGACTCAATCCCACTATTCAGACAACCAGACTCTGTGATCTCATCCGCATGATCCTCATGCACCAATAACACGTTTACTTTCAATGGACAACACTACCGACAAATTAATGGAACAGCGATGGGCACGAAAATGGCTCCCTCCTACGCCAATCTCTTCATGGGAAAATTTGAGGAACACGCACTAGCAGGTGCTTCGCATTCTCCCCTTATCTGGTGGCGTTACATCGACGACATCTTTTTTCTATGGACGCATGGAGAAGAAAAATTAAATGATTTTATCACATACTTAAACAACCTACATCCTACAATCAAATTTACCAGTTCCTTCTCCTACAACGAAATCCCCTTCCTTGATGTTAACATACTGCTCATCAACGGCAGACTGGAAACTGACCTTTATGTTAAGCCTGCAGACAAGCATCAGCATCTCCTTAAATCATCCTGCCACCCTTCTCACACCAAACAATCCATCCCGTTTAGCATGGCGTTACGATTGAGAAGAATTTGTTCTACGGATGAGTACTTTAACACACGTTCGAACGCACTCACATCCCATTTAATCAAGAGAGGATCGATATCAACACCGTTTTATTGAAAAAAAAAAATAGAGAAAGTACGTCTGATTCCTCGCAGCGAAGCTCTCGAAGCATCTAAGAAAAAAGAGTCTAACAGAATTCCATTGTAGTAACATTTAATCCAGCCCTTCCGAACATACGTCGAATCATTTTCAGCAATCTGAACATTCTTCGTTCTTCACAACGATGCAAAGCAGCATTCCCTTCTCCTCCCCTCATATCGTACCGCCGATGCAACAACCTCCGTGACATTTTAGTCAGAGCCAAACACCGCAGACCACCCCCCCCCCCCCCCCCCGCCCCCAAACACCAGGAGCTTTCCGCTGTAACAGAAATAGGTGCAAAACGTGTCCTTTTATCTCAGAGGGAACCACGTTTTACACCTTTTTCTCTACAAACGAACAACAACGAATACGACACCACATCTCTTGCTCATCTACGAATCTCATATATATGATACAGTGCTGCATACATAGGCGAGACTAAACGACATCTAACATGTAAGGTGGATAATGTGGGCAACGATCAGGAAGCTCTCTTTCAAGCGGATTTGTACACATATATTGAATATTTGTGTAACATTTTTCTCTAGGCGTTTCCTGTTGTGCGAGTTTGCCTTCCGTCAATCGTCCTTGCGAGTTCGTGCTTCAAAATGCAGGAAAATGCATGTCAGACTATAAACTATAGACCCCCCTAGAGAGGAAGGGCCTTCGGCCCATCCGATCGTGTGCCCACCTGCTCAAACTAATTGCCCTCCTGTTCAAAATCTTAACAAAATCTCTGAGAGACCTGTTTTATAACAGTTCTCTATGACAGTCAAAGAAAAAAGTGAATCACAGCAATATCAGTATTTAAGCTTTTTAAAGCGAATTACGAAATGCGTACTCTTTCATTGCAGAATAAAGAATACGCATTTCGTTTCACACATATATCTTTTTTTAATCTGTGTGGGGGGGGGGGGGGTCATCTAAATAAAACAACTTTCTATGAGGGGGAATGTGGAGGGGGGTCATTCCATTTATTGCCAACAATGCACAAAATCCAACCCCCCCCCCCCCCCCCACCTCATGCTCATAAAAAATGAACAGTCCCTTAGGGGTAAAAAATTATTTTGATCCACGCCCATCAAACGAGATTCTGGTACCCATTTGGGTCTTCTTCAAAATTTTATATTACAAAGTCGCAACCAGCTTTTCAGACAAGTTGAAATACCCCCCCCACGTTATCTGGTTTATATACTATGAAGTGACTAGGTGTATTACTGCTCCTCCCTGGATGGGATGGCAAGGTTACCCTGTTACACAACTATGTATCACATGCTTTGTTGCCCTAAGATGTTATTACCATATTATTGCACGGACCTTTGTATGCTTTACACCTTTGGACACCTTGTACATCTTGTACATATTTAGTGATTACAAGGCATTAAATATTCAGTTCAGGACATGTAACAGAGACGTTAACAACCCCTGGGTGGAGAGAGACATTGAGAAGCACAGTTTCTTGCCTAAGCACATGACACAATGGCAGAGACCAGACTCCAAACTACTGAACTTCAGGTTGAAAGTCAAACACATTAACCACTACTCCACACTGGTAAGGTGCATAATTCAAACAAGTTACAAAGGTCCCTTCATCTCAAAATACTTGGACTTATCTTTAACAACTTGTTAACGACATATTTGCTCATGAACATCCATGGTTTTACTCCTGAATATCCGTGTTATCAATCACCAGTTGAACTGAATGACATAGCAAGTGTTCTCTTAGTATGTATACATTAGACACTTAATGACTAGTCCCATGGGAAACAGTGAAATTTGTTTCTCAAGAATCTCTGTTTTCCGAGACGAAGACGAGGGAAATTTTGATATTCAAGGGAAACAAAATTCACTGTTTGCCAAGGGATCAGTCATTAAGTGATTTAGTATTATAGCAACACAAGGCATCATAATCATGCCACCTTTTGTCACGGTCTGATCATGTGCGCTAGCTGGCACAGTGCACTGTTACCCTCTGACAGCAAAAATGTTGCCCGCTCATTGTTTGTTAGATGTCATGTGACCATGAACCAACCAATGAATGTGCGTGGTTGTATTGTGAAAAACTCCAGTTATTTTACAATGATGTTTATTGTAGCATTGTCAACATGTCTATATCTAAGACAGTGAATTGTGTTGTTACAGAAAATATCCATACTCCACAGGTTTTTTTGGGAAATTACAGTTTGGCTTCATAGTTTCCTTTACAAAGTTTGGCTTTTGAGGATGTTTCCTGCAACTACACATATTTCTTTTTTCTTGCTGGTGGATTTCTTTATTGACACCTTGAACTTACAAATGAGTCACAACAGAATCATTTTTTTTTTTCCTTGGCCTTACTCTGGTTCCTCTGGGTCTTCTTTTTTATTTTTTGCAAGAACTGATGTCTGCAAACCACATACTATGAAAACCACCAACCCGTAGAATGGAGCCAAATATATGCATCACTGTCCCACCCACTTAGGCTGATAAAATTAATCTGTTAAATTCCTGAGGAATCATGCTGAAATATAAAACACACAAGTCTTTAATGTTGTCATATTTCACCCTATTTTCGTCAGCATCGAACACCAACCCAAATAACAATCATTGATCTATAACGGAAGGTTTTTTTTGTTTTAACACCGCCCCCTCTCCCTCCCCACTCCTCTCATCCCCCCTCCCCCCCAGTTAAGCTTCATACTTTCCTTTACAAAGTTTGGCTTTAGAGACCCTCTTCCCCTCAGATTTTCCAATGACCTTCCATGGGATAGTATGGATATTTCCTGGAACTGCACATTCCTCAGGAATTCATTTAAGGGTTAGTGATGTATAAATTTGGCTCCATTCTACAGTTCAGTGTGAATAAAAGAAATGTATAATTTAAGAAAGTTTAACCCAGAATGCACTACAAGCATTTAAAGGCCCAGAATTGTCCATCATGCTTCAGGGGCTTCTGAACAATAGAAGCTGTGCTCCTCTACAAACCAAAACAATAACAGATAGCATGCGTCCAAAGCATAATAGACAATACCTGTAAAATTCGACTAAACAGACTACAGTAACATACTATGGGGCGCCGTTTGAACTGCTTGGAAGAAGGCAGAAGCAATTGACCTTGATAATTCGCCCGACGTGTTTATGTTTTCCTGCGCAATAGATGGCGTGACTTGTCACATGTACGCACACCGATTATGAATTAAGTTAAATCTAACTTATTAAGTTAAATCATGGTTTCACTGATATCAAATAATGACTTGTTATTTCAAATAAGTGTTTTCGTGGTTTTAAATCGGAGGTTGACTAAACCATGAATCGCATGATATCAAATCACAGAGTTGTCATTTGAAATCAAAGTAGGCTGTTTTCAAATCAGCAAGTGGTGATTTCAAATCATAAACACATTATTTAAATCACAGGAACTTATTTGAAATAATAATTTAGGATATCATATCACCAAGTCTTATTTAGTAAATAATGAGAAAAATGACCCAAAAGCAGCTAAATAATTTTTTTTACAAACGGTGCCCCATAACATACAATGTTCAAGGTAAAAAGTATCAAATTATAGAACATTTTAAACAAATATGTTATGAGAAACAAACTGATTTTGTTCACGAATATCATTATATGTCATCTGTGCACTCTTTGTACATCAATCTGCAGTTATAGAACTGGTTGCGTTTATAATGTTTATTGTGGCATTATCAACATTTCTATATCCAAAACGGCGAACTCTTATTTCCTTGTCATTAAGCTGGTGCTTTTCTTCAACCATTACTTTATTGACATCTTGAACTGACGTTAAAGTTACGATGCAATTCAGTGTCTTGCCTGACCCAGGTCCTTCTGTGAAATAAACGTGTTGGACTTGTCCAAACTGACGGAAGTATCTAGTAACATCCTCCTTTGTGACCTTCATAGGCAATTCATCTACAAAGACTTTCTTCTCAAATGGATATGCTAGAGCAGGTTTTGGTAAACCTCGTGACGGGAACACTTCTTGACCTTGAATGAAATGTGTTTGCTTACTGATTTCATGCACAGACTTTTCTTCCTCAAATAAAAGCGAGAACATTGGGTCTAAAGGGGAATCAGTACCAACAATGCTATAATTCCCCCAAGCTGACTTGATTTTCCCAAACCTGCCAAAATATGCCACAACGGCTTCCACTGTTGCATTAGCAGAAACAACTAGCCTGTTGGTAGCTGCCAGGTTTGTGCAGATCTTTGAGTTGCTTTTTTGAACCTGAACTTCCTGGTCAAAAAGAGTTTGGTTTATATCTCTACTGGCTAGCTCTGCTTCCTCAGTGGACAAAAACTGTACAAAACAAAAGTCTCGTTTGGAATTTGTCATGACATCAACCGGCCAATCTATCGCCATCACAGAACCGTATTTTGAGAAGTGTTCCTTCAAGTCTTCTTTTTTCACCTTGGAATCCACATTTCGCACCTGGACAAAACAGGTTTTTTCAAATTGGTGTAATATTGGGCGGCTTTTTTGGACAACAAGATGGCGGCCACCCAATACATGGGATTGGCGGAGAACGTTTTCCACATCATCTTCACTCTTATACGTTATGTGAGCAAATCCTCGGGATCGCTTTGTGATTTTGGTTAGAGCCCATGTGAAACTCTCTATCTCACCAAATTGAGCAAAATGCTCGCGAAGATTATCTTCTGTGATCGGTCGTTTAAAGCTGGTGACAAAGATTGTCCTTTCGTGAGCTCGAGACATGTCATCTTGTTGTGTCAGTTTTTCAGACTGCTTTGCTGAGGAGAGCAATCGGGGACCAGTGGAGAAATTCCTCGAAGCACCGCCATGTTGGTGAAGCAATGTCAGAAATGGGGTGCTCGTACGTCTAACCGAGAGCCTCGCAAGTCTTGGAAACAGCTTAGAAAAAGACTGATAAGCTAAGAATGAACCACGTACACTCATTTCTCTGCGATGTTTGGGCAAATTAAGAAAACAAGATGGCACTTTCACTTTTCAGTTTGAGTTCGCATACACACACGTTTTACTTCACTTATCCGACCGAGCAAGGAGCCTGGGATCAATTCTGGGTTCAGTCTCCCCTGGCCTTCCTGGGCCATGGAGCCAGCCTTTTATTTCGTTGGGGGAGGTACTAGCGTAGATTTAAACAATCATGGAAAAAAGATCCAATTTGTTCAAATCAGGTAATATTATGTACAAATTTTCGGCTTCAAATCTTATTTTATTAGAAAAAATCTCTCAATTTTGATTAAAAAAATGTTGAACTGGGAAGAAATCAAATTAAAATTGTTGATGAAAGGCAGGGTGTGGGGTGGGGTGGGAATAGAGTTTGTCATTTTAAAGACGCCTGGTTGAAATCGACATCCTCCATTGTTGGTGGCATCGGCAAATTGATGGCTACTCTCCGTTTTTCTCTCCTTCGTGGAATACCACAGACGGTCAAAATCAATTCAAGAAGCATATTCTGGAAGTCGGCCACTTCTTTTTGTTCACGCACGAAACTGCGGCAGGAATTTAATTGCAATATCCGTGCGTGTTCAGCTCTTTTCACAGACGAAAAGGCACGCGATTTACTGGACGAAAGAGCAATATTTGTCCATGATATTCCAGCCAAAACTCCCAACATAAAAGCAAAAATATGGAAATATTTTTCTTCGTTTGGGGAAGTAGAAAATGTGCGACGCAAAGGACCAGATATGATGTTTGTATCTTTCAGAAATGTCGAGAGCGCTAAGAAAGCTTTGAAAGAAAAACATTTCTTCGAAGGACGATGGGTGACTACATTACCAAACGTTAAAAGGGGACTTTGGAAAGGAAATTCTTGCAAGATTAAAGTTGAAGGAGTACCACAAAATATGTCAGAAGAAGAACTAACAAGCTATTTTTCTAAGTTTGGAACTGTGACAAATATTGACTTTATCGTATTGGATCCTGACACTTTGAAAAGAAAAGATTATTGTTTTGTTGGATTTTCAAAGATCGATGAAGCGAAGAAGGCAGCATTGGTTCAGGAGCACAAGGTTGGTGAAAACTGTTTAAAAGTGTATTTATCAAATTCCAAGTTTAGCGCGGTTGAAAACACCACAGAAATCATTGCTCGCTCACTGCCTCAGGATATTACTGTTAATGATCTGAAAAAGTATTTTGAACAGTTTGGTGCTATAGAGAAGATAGACTTGATATGTCAGACACTTGCTCGTGCTCACACAACATATGCATTTGTGGCATTTCAATCGCCTTGTAGTGTGGAGCAAGCATCACAAAATTTGATCCATACCATATGCAGCAAGAAGGTAGTTGTCCAAAAATCAGCCTTACCTTACCCCATCAAAAATGGGGACAGAAAGCTTTTTATTGAAGGATTCAAACCAAACACTGATCCTGAACGTGTGAGAGAATATTTTGAGGAATTTGGAAAATTGGAGTACATAAACAAAACAGCAATTCGTCCAACTGGTAAAACTAACATTGTCTTCAAATCGAGCGCAAGTTTGCAACATGTGTTGCAACTAAAAGAACATGTATTGGATGGGTGTCATTTAAGGATCCGTCCAGTTTCGTGGAGAAAACCCATGACATTGACAGAGATGGCAGAATTAAATGATAGAAGTTAACCACAGAAACAATGTCTGAATTACCACGAGCAGTCGCTTGTCCCTCGATAATGGATAAGACAGAAGAATAATAACTACAAGGAATTGAAGGGTATTTATTTCAAGTACGTCTGAGGGGAGGGGGGGAGCTTCAAGACAGAGAGTGGGGCTTAATTGAGAGAAAAGGGATTATTGTAATTTAGCGAAATGCTATGTCATCTGAACTTCCTACAAGCTTTTAGCCAGCAGGGTGTCCAGGCGTCCTGTGGACGCCCACTTTTTGAAGAAATTCATGAAAATTGCACCTAATCCTTTAAAAATTTATGATGGGAATTACCTTCAGGATGCCCACTTTTCAATTTCTGGCTAAAAGCCTGACTTCCTACACTTGGATTAATGTCCATAAACCCTACTTTGATTGATCAATAAAGTGTTAAACATTCATGATATCATGATTATTTTTAGTACAAGTAATGGTAATATTTTCCCCAAAGCTCACAAGTACTGTACATGAATTTGTGCCCAGATTGGTAGTAAAAATGTATGTGTTGTACAGTCTTTTTTTATTGTCTTGGGTGTGAAGGAAAACGGAGAGGGCAGTGCTGAAAAGAGAGTGCCTTGCTCCAAAAAGGGGGACAAGCTTAATAGAGGATTTACAGCATGACAAAGTACTGGTATCATGAGTGATGATAACAGAGTTTGTTGAAAGTAGTGTGATCAGAATCATTTCACTTTGGCATACAGACTTGTTCTTACATCCATAACAATACTTCATATAAACATTTCATTGTGCAAATATTCATAATTAATTCGCACCAGTCGAAGCCAAAATATTCAAATCTCTGTAACTCACTAATGCGTAGTTAAGAACAAGAAATATTTCACTATTTAACTATTCAACGCATACAAAGAGTTGATTCTGAAACTATGCATTTAAGTAGATAGGTGATAAGAATTACCATGTATTGTTTTACAAGTTTGGCCTTGGAATGGATTATTCATGTATTTTAGCAGACAGAGTCTGAAAGTAATTTGGCCACCTAAAACTAACTGCTACCTAAAAGTTGCAGCCCATTAGGGCTGCGTACTGTATACCAAAGTATTAAATGTGGTGGCTGGTTTCAGAATTATAGGGTATGTGTTACTAACCACTAGGCAAGTTGTTTCTGTCTGTTGCACTAACCCCATTGACTATCCACAGTTTATATTTGGTTTTCTCAAATTGATTTTCCTTAAGTTGTATACTGCGTATCGTTAATTGACGTAGAAATAATGGCAAATTCCCGAATTTACGTCACCTAATTAGCATTTTGTAAATTCAAATCTCTAACTCACTAACGCAATGTAAAAAACAAGAAATATTTAACTATTCAACTTTTCAACGTACATAGAGTTGATTAAGCAAAAAAAAACTTTTCAACGTACATAGAGTTGATTAAGCAAAAAAAAATTTGGGGGTTAGGTGCACTTTAAATTATATTATGGTCCTTTGGAGTGAATTATTGCAGGCACTCTGAGATCTTTCACAGTTGTCCCATTTTGTTTCTTTTAGAGATTCAATAATGTTTGGGGTCAATACTATTGTGAGGGGGGTTGCTATTTTCGAGAATTACTAACACCCGTCAAATTTTATCACTACTTTCAGAACTTTACGGTAAAATATAATAATTATTTTAACTATGGTTTAAGTACTTTTTTGCTTTTTGCTGAAATTGTCCCCCCTAAAAAAAACAAGTTCTCCTTACTGGTCTCCGTACATGTGATTACCGCTGTGATTACCGCTAGTTTTATTGATTTGTTTACTTGTATTGTATATACATGTAAATATCTTAATATTTTACAGTTGGTGTGATGTCCAATGGGATTTTTACCGACTAAATAAATGTAGATGTAGATGTAGATAATAGTTAAATATTTCGTACAATATTGACCTAGACTATGAGTAGTCCCTCCTTTTTCCTTGGGGATAGTAGAGCGAGCGAAACGCGAGCTCGCATGAAAATCACCCCACCTGAGAAAAGCCGCACATCTCGCCTTTCTCGCGTGGGGTGATTTTCATGCGCGTTCGCGTTTCGCTCTCTCTACTATCCCTGAGGAAAAAGGAGGGACTACTTGTAGTCTAATATTGACCAAGAATTATGAAAATACTCATACATACATACATACATACATACATACATACATACATACATACATACATACATACATACATACATACATACATACATACATACATACATATAATACATACATACATACATACATACATACAATTATGTACAATTATGTATACAATGTGCCCTCCCGGTTATTACCATAATGGCTTTATGGCAACTCCTGAACTTGTGCACAGGATGTACGGTACATACATACATACATGCATGCATGCATGCATACATGCATACATGATTTATTTGATAAAGCAGGTTACAAGTAGAATAGGCAAGACAAAAGTCCTGATGTGGACCTGCACTATCTAAAATAATTAAAAGACCTAGACTAGCAGTAATCGGAGATTTTGGAGGCATGTTAGAAGGAACTTCCGGCGGAAATGAGCCCCTGAAAAAAGCAATAGGGGCGGCCATTTGGAAGACCGTCTACCAAAAAATCTCAAATTTTACTGCATGTAAACCACAGGACAACCAACACGAACCAAATCAGAATTGCGTTCTTCGAACGCGATAATAATTAACTATGGACAAATAAATAATGATAATTAAAATAAACAAATATTAATGACAATAAATTCTATCGTTAAATATTAAAAATATTTAAAATCTAAAGATTTATTGGAAATGCTACAGGAAGCTTTAGCAAAACTAATAGATTCTAGAATATTCTTGTTTTCCTTGAGTTTTCTCTTGAAAATAGTTAAGTTAGAACAGTTCTTGATGCCATCAGAAGGGAGGTTCCAGGATAATGCGGCTCTATGGCTGTATGTTTGAAGGAAGATCAGCCTACTTCAGTTCTTGGTCTATAAACTTTAACTGCTTGACACTTCTCGGATCAGGATACCATATGGACGCACATCGGTCATTCCACCTCCACGGGACAACCAGTAATCAGCTCCGACTGTGGTTTGCGAAGCTGGGATGATTTGAAGGTGACCACTTTCCTGATCAGGATTAACACGATTCTGCAAAACAATCTTGTAGGTTCTCCCCTCGTGAGTGAATTTTTGTGCATACAGCTTCTCGACCATCTCAAGACTGGGGCTACTGTAGATGCCTTTACCAAACTTGGCCTTTGGTTCGGGTTTATATCCCTCTTTTAAGATCAACTTGGCATTTCTCATGTTCGTTCCGTGATAAGAAACAGGCCATTCCCCAGGGGCCTCTCCAGTGCGTGTGCCATTAGGGCCAAGCCACGCATCATTTTCGTATTTGCCGACAACTTTGATCGCAAATCTTTTCCAACCATATGGTCGCTTGTACTCGAACCCCCCTCTCATGTACCTTTTACCATCATCTTTGACGCCACTAAAGTCGTAGTCGAATAAGGGATGAAGGTCGTCTGCATTAAACTCGCTTATCAAAGGGGGTCGTCCACCGCACATGTGAGTTAAAAAGTGGATGGTTTCTTCACCCCGAATTCCATAGTCTTTTACAGTTCGATGATTTTCAAGCATTTTACTGGCATATATAAGTTTGAGCTCGTCCCCCGGTATACATCGGTATTCGGTACACCTCATCTCTATTTCAGCACAGACTTGTTCAACAGTGTGCTCTTGTGTTAACTGAATAACTAATGTCTTGCCCGATAAATCTTTAAAAAACACATCGAATCCCTTCCCACTTTCCGCTTTCTCCACTGTCTCCACTGGTTTCATGATGTACGTTTGGGTAACAAGATGGTGGATGGAGTACTTTCCTCCATTCTTCTGCGCTACAACATCTTTACCGAGGATTGCCGAGAATCCAGCGCTTAATAGTTCTAAATTCGACATTTTCAGTGAAGTTCGTTTCCTCTGTGATCAAATGCAGGCTTCCGATGTGTCTCAGGTTAACACTTTAACACTTCCTTATTACCACGCAGCTTTTTCATTGGACCTGGGTATCACGCAGCTCTATTGTTTTCAGCGCTAGGGTCCATTATTGCATAGGGTCCATTGTTTGTTCTATTGTTTCCTCAGCCAATCAGAGAAGACCTTGTAATAGCTGCGTACTGCTGCATTAGTTATTTGGGGATGCACCATCAGAAATGTGAAAGGGGGGGGGGGTTGGTGGGGACGGGGGGAGTCCAAAAACAAAAAATCCTGCAAAAGAAAAAGCTAAGAAAAAAAGCCTGCATTGCAAAGGAACCAGAAAAAATATCCTGCATGGATAACCAATGTGACTGTGTATGAAAAACAAATCTGTGATCTGTAACAATCAATCAATCAAACAAACAGGAAATCCCCTTCCCCCACCTTCCTAAACTCATCCCAAACTGGCTTAAACTGCATTTCAGGCATCTCATTTTTATAAAAACAATTTGAGCCTTTCCTTGAAGATTCTTACTCAGGTTGGATGTTCCATGTCCTGTGAACAGTCCCCTTTTATTCAAGAAAATATATTTCTTTTTATATACATGTAGCCTCTGTCCACCCTCCCCCCTCCCCCCTCCCCCCTCCCCCCCTCCCCCCTCCCCTGCCTCAGAGCTTGTTTGAAGCCTTGTGTACGGTATATTAAATATTTGCTCCACCAAATATCAGTATTCACAGTTTTTCATGCGCAGAAAATGTACATGTACAATAAAAGGGGACTGTTCGACTATCATTTCCTAGAAATGTATACAATTTTCAGTGAAAGCCAGGACACAACAAACATTTCACCGATACTATTTTAAAGGCTATGTTCTTTTTGATACAAAAGCAAGGCTGATTAAACAGTACAGAAATTGTTTTTAAATCCAACATATCTATATTTATATATTTTTTTTCAAATTTCAAATTGTAACGCTTCTTATTATTTCTTAACGTTTTTCAGGTTTTTACGTTTTAAGTAGGCTTATTATTATTATTATTATTATTATTATTATTATTATTATTATTATTATTATTACAGTATCCTATTGCAACTCCACGTTTAAATTGTAACGTTTTTTTGCCTATAGAGTCAACCTGTAAGACCCTGGGGCCGTATTCACGAAATCCTACCTAAGATATAATTTAAGAGAAAATTTAGGAGCTTCCTAAAATATGTCATAAGTGCTATTCACGAGCAATATCTTACGACCAACCTAAGGTAAGCGTAACTTTGCAGTATCCTAAGTTTAATAGTCGCGGGCAGTTATCGATTAGTAAAAGTAAACCAATCAGAGATAGTTTGTATGGCGCGCCCTTATGAATAATAATTTATGAAAATTACATGACTGAATATTTTGTGTTGTGTAAATTGTTGTTACAATGACAATACAATAACTTTTATTTCATCTCGAATTTAAGATAGCAAAACTGATAATATCTTCGTTCATGGTCACTCAGTAGCGAAAGCAACAAACAAATCCATCATCATTTTAATAAGGTCTACTTCGATATTTCTTGTACAAGGGCTTATTTTCACGAAAAAAGGAAATATAACTCTGCAACGAGAAAGAAGTGTAAAACCCGTTAATGACACGTGTTGTTTGACATTACTAGAAAACATTTAATCTTTCTTAGGAAAGGAATATAATGCTTTGAAATGTTTATCTAATCGGTAACTATTGTGATAACAATAATCACGCTGAAAATCGAAGTAAAACTCGTCAACAATCGAATTTAGCCCCCGTCAAGACATGTTTTAATAAGTAAGGAGGTCAATTTTGATCTCCTAAGTTTAGGAGAAAAATTAAGACATATCTTAAGTTAGAAGGCCTTCGTGAATACCAGTTAAGACATGTCTTTAAAATTTAGGAGGTCCTATAAGTTTAGGAGGATAAAATAAGACATGTCTTAAAATAGGAGGTCTTCATGAATACCAGTTATCTCCTAAGTTATATCATAGAAGGCTCTTTGGACTTAGGATGCTTTCTTGAATACGGCCCCTGAAGAAGACGTCTAGACCATAGTAGACTTCTAGCAAAATTAAAGACACTGGGGGTTAATTGGTTGTACCGCTCTGGAATGGTTTGGAAGCTATTTGTCGGGACGTAAACAATATGTCAGGATCGGTGCTAAGGCCTCAAGTCTGGGTGCCATTTCTCATGGGGTACTACAGGGATCCATCTTAGGTCCGGCCCTATTTATCATCTACATTAACGACCTTCCCAACATCCCGAAATTTGGTTCTCTGGAATCATACGTTGACGATTCAAAACTCTATTTGGCATTTTCTGTCAAAGATACTTGCAGTGTGGTCCTGCAAATTAATGATGATTTATCGAAGATTGCGTCTTGGTGCTGCTATAATAGTCTTTTGATCAACCCAGACAAGACCAAGTTGATGGTGCTGACAATAGACTTTTATGTCACTCTACTTGGAAAGGAAGTTACTATAGCCTCCTCTGCACGAGAACATGGACTTCAAGTAGACTCCACCCTTAGTTTTGAGGAACATATTATAAATATTGTTTCATCATGTTTAGGTAGATTATGTCAGATAAATAAGGTGAGACATCTTCTCGGCACCAGGACATTGGAGAATGTTATAAATGCGCTGGTATTTAGTAAATTATACTTTTGTTCTCCAGTATGGTCTAGCACAAGTAAGAAAAATATCTCAATGCTGCAAAAAATTCAGAATTTCGCTGCAAGGATAATCACTTATACACGTAAATTTGATCATATAACACCGGTTCTTCAGGAGTTACGCTGGCTCCCTGTGAGTTATTATTTGATGTATAAGTATACGGTGGGCGTTCTCGCGTTTAAGTGTGTGAAAGGGCTAGCACCTGGTTACTTGAGTGATCGGCGTTTTGTGACAAGATCTTCTGTTCATGATCGCAACACAAGAAATAAGTACTATCTTAATATTCCAGCTTATCAATCGGCTGCAGGTCAGCGAACTTTTCTATATAGAGCAATTAAACTCTGGAACTCATTGCCACGTGCGATTACTGCTGCAGACAGCCTGCATACTTTCAAAAAGAAACTTAGAGAATTCCTTTTCGAATCATTTCTTGTTAGCTAGGAGAGTTACCTATTGATGTTTTTATCTATTATTATAGAATAGAATAGAATAGAATGGAATGGAATGGAATGGAATGGAATGGAATGGAATGGAATGGAATGGAATGGAATGGAATGGAATGGAATGGAATGGAATGGAATGGAATGGAATAGAATAGAATAGAACTTTATTTAAGTTGGACTCCACTTAGCTGAAAGCTACTTTACACAGGAAGCCCACAAATGAGAAACAAATAGATTACAAAACAAACGGAAAAATAAAATTTTAGCTAATCTAAATTTAAAAATCCAAAAATATCTAGAAATTAATTATTTATCTATTAATACGTGTATAATTACAATTAAAATTACAATTTAAAAAAGCTACATAATTACAATATTTAAAATACTACATAACGAATTCTACTTTTTAACTAATTTTAACGTTTAGACAATTTTAATGTTTCACTTACTTTATGAATTATTTATATGTTTATTTACGTTGGGTCTGAAAAACCCTGATTGGGAGATTCAATAAAGTTTTATATTTATATTTATATTGATTTCATTATCATTAATGGAGTAGAGACGGCCAAAAACAAAGAAATATTCGAATTTAACATCTTCAGACTTTTGTCTATTTAAGAGGTCTCTGTAAGAATCGAGAAAATGGGAAATGAAAATTTTTGACTCCTTTCATATTTTGCATGCAGGTAGGTCTTCGGGGGGATGTTCAAAAATGACCTTTGTCAAGGTCGTTACTTCTTTGTTGCCATGGTAACACCGGATGTTTGTTGGTTCCACTATATGAACCCAATTTTGACCTTAGAAACTGCTTTAAAAAGTGCAAAATGTAAGACATCGTTTCTCCGGCCCATTAAAACTCTATAAATCAAGTCTTTCACCAGATGTAAAACCTTTCTTCTAGTTTACATTTATGCATATGGCATTTTGTTACATCAACTGTACGTGAATTCAACCATTTTAGTTGACGGGTAAAACTAGCAATACCTTTTCTTGAATTTTTCAAAAAATATGCCGGTTCTAGAACTCAAACTACGTGGCTAATTTAAATAGTAACCATCATGCAGTCTCCTTTAGAAGTGTACTGAAATATAGAGAAGCTTGGGCTAGTCTACCATTGGTTGTATCAATATTTATATTGAATCAACAAAAGAGGTATCAATCAATCAATCAATCAATCAATCAATAAACTTTATTTACCCTCAAATTTACAGTGTAGCACTGAAGTGCTAATATCTTCGAGCCAACTACACTAATAAATAATTATAATAAAAAGTTAGATTCTATATAACAAATAAGGTAACTAACTACCTAGACAAGTAACTTGCAAATGTAGAAAGGTTTGCAGTTCCTGCCCTTTTAAGTAAATTATTGTTCCCAGTAGATATCAATCGTCGAAAAAAAGTAAAATCAGAAATAGTGCGGTGATTGTCAGGAAGAGAATTCCAAGATGTTGCTGCCAAGTAACTAAAGGAATGGATTCCATAAGAAGTGGTCAATGGTCTGGCAAACAGAGCATATTATGTCCTCTTAAAAAATAGGTGCTAGAGCGCAAGCGAAACATATCTTTTAAATATCTTGGATAATCAGAAAAATGAAGACATTTAAAAGTAGTAAGAATCATGTTTTGTAAACGCTTGTCCTTAAGGTTTGCAGTTCCTGCCTTTTTAAGTAAATTATTGTACTCAGAGTTAAAATAATATAATACACTTAAGGTGATGACTTGTGTTGATGCAATGTTCCATGAAATATCCAACTTCGCCCCCCCCCCCCCCCCTCTCCAAAAAAAACGTCATTGGAAATTCCGGGGGGGGGGGGGGGGAGTAAAAAGGTAAAGTTTCTAAAGTATGATATACTGATAGGTATACTAGATATGTATTGTGACAAATTAAATTTTTTTGTTAATAACAAACAACAAATTATTTGTTACATAATTTCTTATGACCTGCAACTGACATAACATTACACTTTAGACGGAATAACTTTCAATAGTAAACATTTGAAATGTCCAAGATTGTAGCTTCTGGCTATACTAATAGCTTATCTTTTATTTATCTATTTTTGCCTTTGCCATTAAATCAGTATTAAATGAGACTAGAGCACTTTCATAATTGAGTTTCAAAAGTAATTTCGCAATTGCTTTGGTTTTGCATTGCTACGCTTTTTGATTGGCTAAATCTCGTGCCACTTTATCAGAAGTCAAACCAAACGCAATCGTGACTTGCTCGCACGTTTTTTCCCGTGTTGCCAATGGCTACATGTATTTGCTTTGAGTTCTGATTGGTTCATCAGATTATCTTGCAAGTTCTGTGATTGGTCAAAGTAATTACTTTGGTTTTGGTTTTACGACACTCAATTGAAAACCGTTCTAATATTTTAATAATAATTTCTGCGAGCATTTCATGTATGAGCAGAGGTAACAATGTTGAAAAAGAATCATGAAAATTCCCGTGACATTTAATATTGACCCTTAATTTAACTTCTTGAGACTTCTCGGATCAAAATACCATATGGACGCACATCAGCTGTTTTACCACCACAGGACAACCAGTAATCGGCTCCTACTGTGGTTTGTGAAGCTGGGATGATTTGAAGATGACCATTTTGCTGATCAGGATTAACACGATTCTGTAAAACCATCTTGTAGGTTTTCCCTTTGAGAGTGAATTCTTGTGCATACAGCCTCTCGACCATCTCAAGACTGGGGCTGCTGTAGATGCCTTTACCAAACAAGGCTCTTGGTCCGGGTTTATATCCCTCTTTTAAGATCAGCTTGGCGCTACTCATGTTCGTTCCGTGATAAGAAACAGGCCATTCCCCAGGGGCTTCTCCAGTGCGTATGCCATTAGGGCCAAGCCACGCATCATTTTCGTATCTCCCGACAACTTTAATCGCAATTCTTTTCCAACCGTACGGTCGCTTGTACTCGAAGCCACCCCTCATGTATCTTTTACCATCATCTTGGACACCACTGAAGTCGTAGTCGAATGCGGGATGAAGGTCGTCTGTATTAAACGCGCATGGCATGGAGGGTCCTCCACCGGTCATGCGAATTACTATGAAAATGGTTTCATCAGCTTGTATTCCATAGTCGTTTACAGTTCGATGATTTTCAAGTGGTTTACCGGCATATACAAGTCTGATCTCGTCCATCGGTATACCTTCTCTCTTCTCGATTTCAGCACAGACTTGTTCAATAGTGTGCTCTCCTGTCAACTCAATAGTGAGAACATTACCCGTTAAACCACGAAAATACACATCGAATCCCTTCCCACTTTCAACTTTCTCCACTGTCTCCACTGGTTTCATGATGTACGTTTGGCTGAAAAGATCGTGAATGGAGTACTTTCCTCCACTCTTCTGTGCTACAACATCTGTACCAAGAATTGCCGAGAATCCAGCGCTCAATAGTTCTAAATTCGACATTTTCAGTAAGGTACGTTTCCTCTTGTGATCAAAAGTGCTCAAGCAATGCAGGCCGCTTATGATGTGTTTACATAAATTTATTGTTAAACACTTCCTTATTTAGTCCGGAACTTAACCTTCCGGTTTTTCCAAGAAACAGTCCCCTTAACGTCAATCGCTTCCTGTTTTTCGTAGAAAGCTAAGCATGTCGTAAGCATGCCGTAAGCGTCAGTGTCGTATGCAACAAAGTTGTACCGTGTAAATCGGCCCTTGGCCTCCTTTTTAAACAGCGGCCAAGTGCAAAACCATTCATATGGTTTATATAGAGCAGTTTTCAATTGAGTATTGAAAGTAATTACGCAGTTGCTTTGGTTTTTCATTGCTACGCTTTGTGATTGGCTAAAAAATCTCGCGCCACTTTCTCGACCAATCAGAAGTAAAACCAAAACCAATCGTGTCTTGCTCGCACGCGTTTTCCCGCGCTTGGCGCCGCCGACATGTAATAGACCTTATTCGCGCTATGGTCACGTGATCTGTATTGGGTAAACAAACTGAAGAAAATGTTGTCTCTGACTGAGTGACTATCTCCAGCGCGGAGAGAATAATGCTATAATTTGGACTAAACTGCCAGAAGTCAAGCGCTTCAGCGTGCAACGTTAAATCGTTGTGTTTTGGAAATTAGAAGAAAATGAAAATTCTCACAAATTCACCCTTCTTGTTTTTGCACGGTCCACAAAAATACGGATGGGTAGATTCCTTTCTTTCCGTTGTAAAATGCTGAGAGGGAAAGCATATTTTCGTTACTTTGAAATCTTTATTCGGATCCCTTTTAATTCGCGCAATCCAAACCTTAAAATAATAACAATAAAAAAAAGCTTATAATTTGAACCTACAGATCAGAAAACACCTGAAACACGTGCGACGAACGGATACTCGACTCTCCGTCAAATTTGGATATATTTTTCATCCTTGGGAAAGTCATGAAATGATAATTCCTTATCAGCAGAACTATTGTAACAATCAAAAACACAACAGTAATGAGCCATAGCCGCGCAAGATCAGAATTTCGCACCAGAAAGCCACGAGCCGTGTAAGATTTCTGCGAAAGTTCAATTTTTGTTTACTTAATAGAGATCACGTGACAGCGTTATGACGTAGACGGTGAATAAGGTCCATCGCTTCGAGCTCTGATTGGTTCATTGGATTGTTTACGACTGCTGTGATTGGTCAGAGTAATTACTTTGGTTTTGGTTTTACGACACTCAATTGAAAGCTGCTCTAAAGCCCCGTCCACACTATAGGCTGGTTCTCATATAATCGTCCCGGTCGTCCCGGTCGTCCCGGTCGTCCCGGTCGTCCGAGTCGTTTCAAAAAGTGCACGGGCGATCGGGACGATTCTGATACGAACCGGGACGATCGCAAACGACCCGGACGACTGGGACGATCGCAACTGTGTTCTATCCGGACGACTGGGACGATCGTGAATAATCGGGGACGATCGTATGAGAACTACTCTCAGGCGACCGGGACGACTGCGACCCAAATCTACCCCAGAATGCAGTATTATTGCCCAAAACATGTTGTCGGACACAGTTTACGACTGCGCTATTGATATTCGAGACGACCGGGACAATCATATGAGAACCCAAATCGCTTGAGTCGTCCCGATCGTCTGAGTCGTTTGCAAAAAACTTTTGAAACGACTCGGACGACCGGGACGATTATATGAGAACCAGCCTTAATGCGTTTTTGAAAACCTCCGTTTTTGGTTGCCCGAAAACGGATAAAAAGATCTGCGTCCCTGACACTAGCGTTTTCACATCGTTTTTGACCGTCCACACTAGGGGCTGAAAAACGATGATCCAAATATGCTTTTTCATCACCAGGCTCTGCTCGGACGTTTTTCTGTTCAATACGCATGCTCCAATAGCGTCAGCAATTCGGGGTTTTCACTTACGTCATATCAAAATTCAGAAGCATTAAACAACAGATTTCGATTCCAAAATGTTTATGGAATTGCAGAGGGAAACTACACATCTGGGCCAAATTTGTAAGTGCAAGAGCATTTCGTTAAAGAGTTATAAGCGAATAAATAATAGACATTTTTAGTAAGAAACATATATATGGAGCGGCCATCTTGGTGCCCAACTCAGGGGCACCAACATGGCGGCCATTAAATCGGCTCATAAGCATCTATAATGCAAAAATGATAACTTTCAACTGGTTCAATTTTATTTAAATTCACGGCTTATCTGAAATAGCGTGACGAATTGCGTGACATATTTAAAACCTTTATAACTCGGAAGAAAAACATCGTTGAAACCTGAAACTTTTTGTGAAAGATTATAACACTGGTATCCACATACCATGTTAGAAACAGCTTTGTAGGACGTATGCTTAAGATTTTTGAATTGTTATGACGTCATGTACAAACCCCCAATAACGCGTTACCAGTTGTGACGAAAGCGTTTTTGGAAAGCTTCGTTTTTGCCGTCCACACTAAAACGATAGACCTGGTTTTCAAAAGTCTCCACTCTGAAAAGCGTTTTCGAAAACCTCAGTCCGTTTTCATAGATAAACATCTCCGTTTTTTATCGTTTTAGTGTGGACGATCGGTAAAAACGGATAAAAAAAGTATGCGTTTTCAAATAAAAACGCATTACTGTGGACGGGGCGTAAGTTTTATTTGCATGTGAAAGAAAAGTCATTTTCATATGAACAGTTTTGCTTTTGGCCTCGGTTTAAAAAGGAGGCTAAGAGCAACTCGGAAATGGGCTATTGTATTCTATCATTGCTTAGAATATTTTTCAAATGTTAGTTATGTAAATAATTATTACTTTGCCTACTGTTTTAAAGAGTATATGATTAGAGATAAAGGTTAAAAATAAGACTATAGATAGAGTGTATACAATATGCGAGCTATGCGATGCATCAACAAAAGCTCATAGCGGAAGTTCAAGCAATCTCTTTGATCGCATTCCCCCGTGATTGCGCATGCTTGTAGTAGTGGTAATGCTTTGCGCTCCTGGAGTATAAATTTGGTCGCTCCGCCTCAAACTTGGTCATTTCTTCGGTACTCCGGGACGACAGTCGTCTTTCGCTTAGTGTCCGCTCGTCAACCGCCACCAGCGCTATGGCCGACTGTGCTTTTCCTCGTCCACCCGTTTCTGGCGCTGCCCCGACTGTTCAAGGTGCTTTTGATAACCCAAAACCTGCTGAACTTGTAACCAAAGCCAGTTGCGGTATTTGGAGCTGCAGATGAGGTAATTTTTGGGGCATCCGGTTAGTCTTGCAGCACTAGAGTTTATTCCGTTTTTGTAACCTTTGGTTACCCGCTAGTTTTTTTGCTTCCCGGCGTAGTTCGCGTTTTTTCCTTCGAGAAAGCTATTTTTACACTTTCGTCTAGGTTTTCCTTCTTGCCGCCACGTGGATTTGCATGGCTTTATCGTGTTTACCGGTAACCTTTTGTTACTTCGGTATTTGTTATACATTCCCATGATATTGAGCAAAGCCGCGCGTTCATGGAAACCCATTAATAAAGCTCTTTCGGAGCGTTGAATAACAGTGGGCTGTATCATTCTGCGCGATGGGATTCTCTAATGTAATTGTCGTAGGAAGTTCTAAATCAGGTTTTTCATGTACATATAGGTCGGGCTTTTCCTAGTTTAAGAATGTCTTAAATTGTAAATTAACTTAAATTGCGTTTTCACTTCATAGTGTTTTTTACATGAACCTCTGGCTCGGGAGATTGGTTGACCACTCGATACGTTATCGGCTTAAAATAAATTATTACTATTACTATTATTACTTTATCTATGGTCATACGAAAGTTGCTTGATAGTTTATAAGGAGGAATTCTGAGCAGTGGAGAGGAATAAAGTATGGCGTGGGAAGTTTGTGATGTTTGTCGCATTATTTGTTCGGATGGTTTTTTTTATTTCCGTAGTTTATGTCCTTATGGTGGGGGCAGGAGCGGATTCTTCCTATAACTTAGCCTTACGCGGAGGTAATGAGCACGCAGTGAGGATATGGTATTATTGTTCGGAAGGTGGTGCTATTTAGTAGCCAATAAAGGCACAATCTTTTACAGTAATTGAACGCGTTCTAAGAGCTTAAAAACAATTAGAAGTTTGTTTTGTCATAAAAAGAAAACCCTGTTGGCTTAGAAGATAATTTATACTTGATGAATCGGTACAAAGCATGAATGCCGCCAAATGTAATTAAGACTAAATTGATTTGCTCATTGCAGCGAAACCTGAAAAAGCTAAACAGCCAAACGTACACTAAAAAACCTGGCTTCTACTGTAGCAATGGCACTCTAAACGTCAAGTGTTAAATGCGTAAGCTAAATGCTGGCGGCAAAAGTGAACAAAAACGTTATTTATTAACTCAACATTCCCAAATGCACACAAAACTTTAAAATTAAATCCTGCTAATGTTGTTACGCCCGTGCATATAAAAAATTACATGTGAATATGCCAGGAGCCGCGAAGCTCTTTAGAACCTCTTATTTCATTGGCCTTGGGTATCACGAAGCTTTATTGTTTCAGGCTTAGGATCCATTCTTCTGTTGTTTGTTCTATTGTTTTCTCAGCCAATCCTGTGAGCCGTTCCGAGAGCTTCGTGGCGCCCCGAATATGTGTACATGTTGCAGTTAATTTTTTATTTCAGGTAATTTATGTTTTTCTTTGTTTCAAATTCGTTAGCATATATTACCATACCGGCAAAAACAGTGGAAAAATAAAAATTACCTGAGATAAAAAATTAACTACAACATACACGCCTCTTGGCATAATTATTAATATTAATTAATATTATTATACATTGGTGTCACTAGCTCGATTTTGATTGGCTATAAGCACGCAGCTAATTATTGCTTGCTGTTTCTGTTACGTCATACCTACAGACAATAGTTTTATGCATGCAGAAGTGACGTCATACCTACAGACAATAGTTTTATGCATGCAGAAGTGACGTAAGTTGTTTACTTACAAGTTGACTGCTGTGCATTGATCACTTTTTTGTGTGCGCTCTTGTCTTTACAAGTGCAGCTCAGGAATATGCATAATAAAACAATTATTGGATTCGGTTTTCGCATGATAGCGATAATTATCAAGGCCTCAGTTTGTGTTATCCGCCTCAGCCTTCGGCTTCGGCAGATAACACAAACTTTGGCCTTGATAATTATCGCCATCATGCTCAACCTCATCCAATAATTGTTAATTAATGCAAGAAGTTTAAATAAAAGCCTACGATCTACTGTTGGACGCGTCTTTGAGAGCATGCTTGGGGACTGGGTCGACTGCGAACACTTTTGGCGGGAACGGTGGCGCTTGGTGCCGCGAACAGCAAATTTGACAAACAAACAAACTACTTTAATGAACTGTTAGAAAACGTTTTCGAAAATGTATCCCGAACTTAACAGAATGTGCATCGGTACCGATAAGCAAAAAAAAAAAAAAAACTAGAACGAAAAATAAGACATATATTTGGTGCTCACTTGTTTCTCAGACTTGAAGAATAATCGGCAACGCGTGAAGGAAAAATCATTTTAATGTTAAAATTACGGATTATTAATGAGTCACCAACAAAAAAAAAAACAACAACAAGAGCGATACAGAGGGCAGAAGGAGCAAACTAAAACGAGAAAAGCTTAAAAACAGAGTAGGTAACAGACCAAGGATACGTAAGACTGTTATTATACACAAATTAATATTTAAACATAAGTTGAAAATGTGTTTACTCACAGAGACGATGAAGATGGCTCCATTATTAAATTCTGTCACTGAGAAAGACAATGTGCGAAACATCTTATTAATTAAATTATAAATTCACAAAATCCTGAAGAGAAGACAGCTTAACCATTTTCGACTTCCTTAAGCTAAAATACGGTTAAAATTCAAATACCAAAAGAAATAATTACCTAAGAAGTCTTCGCAACACGAAACCGCAGTTCAATTCACCGTCGTAGAGCTACGGTGAAGAACGGTGAGCGAAGGAAAAGTAGTCATGCGCATAACACTTCGACCCAGATCCCTAGTGCTGAAGTGCTCGTCCAACCGTACTTGCTGACCGTAGTCCCCTTATTAATTCTCTATTATCGTACCGAGGCAAGGTTATTAACAACTTGGCTGCTTTTGTTTCCCCTTTGTTAGAGAACTAAATAATTACTTCAACTGAAAGAATACACTGCCGTTATTTGATGTAGGAGTTAATTAAACACAATTTCACATTTCCCACACTTGAAAAAATTCTCCTGCAAATTTGCTTTCACTTTTAAGCATTAGAAGGTACATTAATAAAAAAGCGTGAACTCGCATGCTAATTACAATTCGATAGAAAATGGGGGTCACACCGAGCTCAGTTTTTAGTTTTCGGTTATAATAGTGTAGTTAGAAAAGTTTCTTCTAATACATTGTAATTTTATATATATTGTGGAGTCACGGGTTCATTAGCTGTGCTATTAAGTGCCACCCCTGAGAAATAAAGACTTTATTATTTACAGGTTGTACTGTTACTATGGTAACATGTCACGTCATAAAAGAGACCATAACTTGTTCACCAATGACTGCAGGCATTTATTTGATAACATCAGTGTAGCATCAACTGATAAAGAACTGTAGGATTGATCTAACAAAGCATAAATGATCGAAAATACTGGGGACTATTGCGTGCCGCCTTGAGATAACTATTGTTCGGAAGGTAGTATTATTTAGTAGCCAATATAGGCTGAACCTTTTACAGTAATTGAACGCATTCTAAAGAGATTAAAAACAATTAAAGGTTTGTTTTGTCATGAAAACAAAACCCTGTTGGCTTTTAGAAGATTACTTGATGAATCGGCACAAAGCATGAATGCCGCCAAATGTAATTAAAACGAAATTGATTATCGATTTACTTTTTGCAACGAAACATGAAAAAGCTTAACAGCCAAACGTAAATTCGAAAACCTGAATTATATAGCAATAGCACTCCAAACGGAATATAAGCTTAATACTGGCGGAAAAAGTGAGTGAAAACGTTATTTATTAACCCAACATTCCCAAATGCACAAAACACTTTAAAATCTCACTAATGTTGTTATGCCCGTACGTATAAACGATTACATGTGAAACTGGACATAATTGCCCGGGGGGGGGGGGGGGGAGGGGACTCCGATATAAAATTGACGGGGGTGCTCGTCGTACCTTTTAGGGGTCAAAATTTGTAGATTGGTACCGCTTAGGGTGCTGAAATCTAAAATGACTACCGTTAGAATTAAGGGTATTGAGCCCAAAAAAATATGACAGAATATGACATGTTGTTTTAGAATTGGTGCCTCTTAGGGGAAAAATTATTTTGAGCAACGCCCATCAAACAACATTTTGGTACCTTTTAGGGTGTTTTTCGAAAATTTCCAACGAGCACCCCCGTCATTTTTATATGGGAGTCCCATCCTCCCGCCGAGCATAATATTGTTTTAATTCACGACTCTGCAGATATCCCTTCAATGGAGAAACAGCGAAGATATCCGGATGGAAGTAAAAGTCAACAGAAAATAAAACAAAATCTGCATGTGAAACCAAATACCTTCCAGCTGGGGCAGTACGCAGCTTTTACAAGGTCTTCTCAGATTTTCTGACAACAAAATAGAACAAACAACACAACAATGAACTCTAGCCCTGAAAACAATAGAGCTGCGTGATATCCACGTCCAATGAAATAAGAGGTTATAAAGAGCTGCGTGGTATCTGTTCCAGCTGAATGATATAGAATATTGCTTAATAAGTCCGGTCATAATTTAAGCGTCGCGCTCTTTTCGGCACGGTATGATTCTGTATCTAAACGACCCATGTAGCAGCGAAAATAAATGAAGCTAAATGAGTTGTGTAACCGGTGACGGACTATCATCCTATCCAGGGGAGGGGAGAGTAGTAATGGTCCTCATGTGGCAGAACCCGAACGACAACCTCAAAAATGGCGGGGCCTGCGAAACCCCTCGGGGCAAGGCTGTCAATTCTCCAAGAATCATGGAGTATATTGTAAGCGTTATTCAAATGGAACGAAAATTTCATCGTGCGTCACGCAATGATACTACAGGATTTCTAGCGCCTGCCAAGCAATGGACAAGGCTGCCAATATATTCCAAAAATCCTAGAGTATATTTGCTTGTTACTTGAGCGTAAAATGCGAAGACGCTACCTTCCCTCCTCCCCTCGCGCTTCGCACACATACGCAACGTACGCTAAGTAAATTCCAAAAGATCAGTACAATCACTATGGTAACAGCAAAGCTGTAAGTGTTAACGTTTTCGGTTGATAAAAAGCCTTTCTTCAAGTTATTCTCTTGAGTTTCTTCTTCTTTCTTTTTGTAGATAGGTTTTCCGACACAGAACAATTCTCTGACTCTGGGACGGCTCTTAACCTGAGGTAACACTCGCTCGCTATGGGAAGTCCAGGATCTGTTACAGCAGATGTCTTCGAGACGGATGAAACAGTAAAACCCTCTTTACTTCTCAGAACAATAACCAAAAATACTTTACAATGCTTTCCTATTTCAAGGGACGCGACGCGATGACACTGACAGCTTATAAAAAGCTCAGTTTTAAAACATAAACAACATTTCAGAAAATATGATTGGAAAAAACGGAATTTACCTTTACAAAATTAATCACTTTCAAAACATTACAGATGGATAACAGTTTAACAAAGGCTAGTCCAGTTGAAATTACTCTTCAACGCTTATTACAGTTATGACTTAAACAAAACAGTTTACGTTAACATCAACAGGTTGTAGTCATGGTTACTCGGAATTGGAAATTCTAAGTGAAATGTCTGTTCTTATATTTTTATAACAGCAACGCGAAATATAATCAAATCCCTAATTTTGTGTTATCACATTTTTCATGTTTATTTGTTGTCAGAAATTATAATGGTTACTGCAGAATGTATTGAGATATTCCCTGGTTTTAGTTAGTTATACTCGTACATAACTGGTGAAAAGCCTTATATATAGTGAAGGAAATTTATATCAGTAAATAAAGTCAAGATTAATCAGTTCTTTCTTGCAGTTAAGAATAGAAAATGGCGCGCAACCAGTCAACGCGCGCGTTATATGATCATAATTTTATCATAAATTACCGTTAATTAATGTGATTTGCATGGGGTACAAAAGGTCTAATCATGCTGCCCTGAACTCATAAGTCTTTGGCAGACTTGCTTTGAAGAGAGTTTCTCAGGACACTCAGACGTTGTGTAAGGTTAGTTGAATGTGCAGTTTTTTGTAGTTCATAGTAGTATTTTTTCACTTTTATATACGCTTTTGTACGCTTTTTTTAGTATAATTTTTATATGGAACAATTTTAAATACATCTCGTTATACGAAATATGCGAATAGAAAGAAAGGCGCGAAGTTTACGATGGAACGTATGCGCGGGTTTTTCCACAATATTCCTTTAAATATTTTGAATTTTTAAGGAGTGTTCCTTACAGTCAGTATAAAGGCATGATTAAGTTATAAGTTTGAATTATTTGCCTTCATTTTTCATCCACGAGAGTTTGCTGTCCGCAAAAGGTATACTTTGAAGAAAAAAGTCGCATGCGCCACTGATTTCTGACGGCGTTTACAATAGCTCGTGTTCTGGCATCGCTTCAGCATTTTCATTGGAGAAACTGTTTTCAAATACGTACAGGAAATCGTATGAACTACTCGTGCTCGCAGGGTAGATTTATGGGAGCAGTTTTGATGTTTCTGAAAATTGCATAAATCGGGCTCCAGGTACAATGCACGCCCTCCTGTACACGAAACGCTTCTATGATTTCCAAAATGCTCACATTTTATTTTTAACCAATCAGTAACAATCTTTTGACAGGAAACCAAGTGTGAAATCTAAAAATTGATCACATCGTTTAAAAAAATATTTAAGCTTGAAATTTCAAGCCTTGAAAGTAAGCGCAAATCCAAAACTGTATATTTTGTTGAGTACATTATAACTGCGGATATTTCGTGGAGCGGCGCAGAGATCGCACAAACTTGTTCACGACTGTTATTTTCAGATACCTTTTTAGTATTTTAATTTACATGTTATACAGACTGTGAAGTGCCACTCAAACGTCGGCGTCAATTGAATCATTTCAGCTGTTTTTAGGCCGCATTTATTTCATTTCATTTCTATACCGATTCAGCGTTGAAAGAATATGATTGTTTTCATTAATACACCTTTTGTAAATACACCGCGTTGTTGTTTTAAACATCAGAAGAGATAAGCTTCTGGTATTGTATATCAGAGAGAATTTAAGGTGTTAGTTGAACTATGACCGTATTTTTCTTGGAAGGCTCGCGTGTTATAAATGCGTCTAACACGTATCGTTCGCTAAGACACAATGATTGAAAATAAATACGGAAGAAAAGTGTTAGACGAATTATTCATCTGAGACGAATGAAATATAACAGTTCTTTTACAGTTCTTTACAAGTTTGACTTTTTGGCGCCATTTTATCGAAAAGAATAAAATTTATTCCAAAATACGTTTGTGTGACTCTTCAGAAGTCCGCGCTAGTTGCAGAGAATGCCAAAATTTCTCTAAATTCTGTTTCAAGAGCAATAATAGGATGATGGCACTTGAGTTTTTCTAAAATGAAAAAAAGTGATTAATTTCGACGCTCTTCATATAACTGTTATACAGTGCACGGACGTTTCGGCAATGCTGCCTTCTTCAACGTACAAAGTACAAAACAGCATTGCCGAAACGTCGATATAACAATTATATGAACAGCATCGAAATTTATCACTTTTCTCATTTTAGCATTTAGTATCAACGCTGCGCAGGGAATTTCAATCTTTATCACTTGTGTTTGTTTGTGTGACGGACGGCCTATGAAGCAGATCGGAGGGGGGGGGGGGGGGTACTCTGCAAATTTTTGGGTGGGGGTGTGTCTCTGGGACTCTGAGACCCCCTAACCTATACTAGACCATATTGGCTGCATTTTGCAACCCTATTCTAGACTAAACACCAAAAATCCCTACCCTATTCTAGACCAAAAATCTCTGATTACTATACCCTATCCCAGACTAAACTGCCTGAAAACCATACCCTTCACAGCGGCACATACCTATATAGCTCATATATGGGAGTACCCCCCCCCCCCCCCATCCCCCGGAGGAAGCAGAGAATATAACAAAATGATTATTGTAGCCGTGACGGACCAGCATCCCATCCAGGGGAGGGGAGAGTAGTACTGTTGTCTTCAACTTTCAGGACCCAAACCACACAACCTCGTCCCCGGGCTTCCTCCGAGGGTCTGAATGGGGTACCTCGATAACACTTAAGGCGGGACTAAACCTAATTTGAATGAAATTCTAAGAGGTTTAAAGAAGAGAAAGAATAAAGAAAATGATGTTTGGAACTCCAACAGACAGTTGATACTCGCACAAAAGCTCCCCAGGTTGCTAGTGGAGTGGACTGACTTGGTGTCCGTCTATTAATTATTAACTACAAATTCTAATTTTAAAACTTAGTAAATCTTCAATATTTCTCATTTCTCTTAATTTTACCAATCCTTTGAGAAAAACTTTTTCCTCCCAAACATACCCAAAACTCACCCAAAAATTTACAAAACACCCCACAACATAGATTCATGGGATGAGCATTGGGTTTCTGGATTGCTTGAAACGTGAACGAGATATTTCCATTAAAGCCATGCCAAGTGGCGAAAAAATGGCGTTTAGGTTAAGTCCCGCTTTAACACCGAGTTTGGGCTCTCCGGAATAAAAAAAACAGTTAATTTTTAACAAGAAAATTAACGATATGAAAACTACATGACGTTTCGATGACTTCATGTCATCATTGTCGTATGAATAAATCGAGGGTAACGGTTAAGCATATTCAGTTATAGGAATAAGGGCGTGAGAAAATAAATTTAATTAGAATGCGTGGCATGAAAGCATTTAAGTAAAGAGTTTCATGCCACGCATTCTAATTAAATTTATTTTCTCACGCCCTTATTCCTATAAATATGCTTAACCGTTACCCTCGATTTATTCATACGACAATGATGACATGAAGTCATCGAAACGTCATGTAGTTTTCATTTCGTTAATTTTCTTGTTAAAATATTTATCAAAATCGATTTTTATTAGAAGTCAATTTTTAGGCATTTTAACACTAACAGTAAAGAAAATTCACTGTAACAGTAAATTTCCGATCCAGACAGAAACAAAAACGACCCCAATGATTGTCTGAAACGTCTAAATCGTAACCCCTGAAAGTGTCTGCCGCCGCTTACGGGAATGTCCGCTTATGGGAATCACGATCCGGCTGATCTTGGAATATGTTAGAAAAGCTATAAAAAATGTAGAACAAAGTCCATTCTACACAACTACCCGTATGCCGAAAGATAATCGCATATTAAGTAACAATCCGTGTAAGAAGTAAGCAATTCTCTATTGTTCCGATGCATTTCGCTTTCCCCACATAAGAATGTTTAGATTTTCGTACTGAGAATACGTCAACCTATAGACAACATGGTTTTGAAATAAAATTTACTGAAACTTTATTTTAAAGCGATGTTTCTTTGTGTTACAAGATTTCAGCCAATCGTGAGACTCCAAAACAATGGCCAAGAAAGACTTCTAATTTTCCATGTTCCCCACATAGAATTTTTGTGGCATTAAAAATCACAATAGTTTTCACTAAAAGGGAATCAATTAGTAAACTAGAGATAAACAAATGCGCTGCCTGATGAAGTTATGGTAGATTTTCATGTTTAGCCAATGAGATGGACGGTTTCAACAATAGCACAATTCACACCTTTCTGCATTCCGTGCATTTGGGTTGCCTACTTCTTACACGGATTGTTACTTAACGTTGGTGCCCCGTTGTCTGAAAGCATAAGACTTTCTTTTATTCTCCCGAACACTATGACCTGACCCGCAACGGAGATTTCTTAGAAAATCAATGAACCCGAGAAACCAAACAACGATATTGACTACAGTTTAATTGTAAACTGACGGCCGTTCAAGGGTATCCAATTCACATGATGTCCGATTTAGGGTGTGAGCTCCATTGTACATTGTACACCTCCATTGTATTAGGAAAAATTATGAATTCTAATATATTCTATGGTATTGTATTCTATTGTATTGTCCTTCTTTTGTGTTCTAATATTCTATTGTTTTAACAAAAGATAAAGCGTTATCCCTAAATCGCGCATGGTATAATTCAATTTATTTTTGACACGACTTAAAACTTACCGGATAAATAACAAAAGAGGTATTCAACATGATGGACCAATAAAAACAGAGGTTCAGAAAAGGGTAGTGACATCCCTGAATCAATAACCACGTTCGTGTTCGAGTGATATATAGTTTGGGTGCGGCTTACTAACAAGTCAGACTGAAGTCGTAAGGACAGCTACAACACCAGTTATTCAAAGGTAAGTTGTGCTACTCGATATTAACCGAAGGGGATCAAAAGAACCTTCTAATCGATTCTAGCATGTTTGTACTATACCGTCTACCCGTGACTTGCCTGTAGCAGTCTTAAAAGCTTTAGGTAGTTGTATAATTAACAAATGCCTTTCCACAATCTGAAAGAAAGACCACTCGTTCTCTATCAACTTGCACCATTTCAAGAAATATATCGAACAAAAGCAAATACGAAAGAAAGCAACATCAGGATTTCTTGCAAATTAGAGTCCTACATAGATAATCTGCATAGCCCTGAAGGCGCTTGAGTTTTATTATAAATACTTTTACAGTCCATTTGGCGATTTTATTCTTTCATTTTCGCTTTAAATTATGCCTTTAACAACAACAAAGCCTGTTATGAACAATTATTCCATTCAGCTAATCAGTATACTTTCCAAAAAAGTGTCGTAGTTTGGATAAAGTAAAATGGCAATCGGAACAGATCGAAGGTAATAGATTCATTGAAGCATTCATGTAGACATGTTTCTGAAAACGGTGACTGGCCGGTTCAGAAAAGGGTGTGGAGATATCCCCTTCTCGATTATCACATTCGTGTTCGAGTGGTATACAACTTGGGTGCGGCTTTCTTACAGCTCAGACTGAAGTCTCAAAGACAACTACAAAGGTAAGCTATGCTTAAGTATAAGAGACTGAGGAGCTATAGAGTGAGGCTTGTTTAGATATTAACACAAGGGACTCAAGCGAAACCAAACCTGGACCGATTCTAGCATCAGTTTGCGCTATCGTCTAACTGTGAAGTCTGTAGCAGCTTTAAAAGTTTTGATTTAGTCTGAAAGAAAGACTACTTGTTCTCGATCAACTTGCACCATTTCAAGAAATATATTGAACAAAAGCAAAACAACACGATTTCTTGCCAACAATACATGCAGTTATGCATGGATAATCTGCATAATCGTGAAGGCTCCAGTTCAATTTTAATTTGGGGCAGTACGCAGTTTTTACAAGGTCTTCTCTGATTTGCTGAGAAGACAATAGAACAAACAACACAACAATGGACCCTAGCCCTGAAAACAATAGAGCTGCGTGATACCCAGGTCCAATGAAATTAGAGGTTGTAAAGAACTGCGTGGTATCTGTTTAATTTGCGATTTTATTCTACCATTTTAGCTTTAAGTAACAATCCGTGTAAGAAGTAGGCAACCCAAATGCACGGAATGCAGAAACGTGTGAATTGTGCTATTGTTGAAACCGTCCACCTCATTAGCTAAAACAGGAAAATCTACCATAACTTCATCAGGCAGCGCATTTATTTATCTCTAGTTTACTAATTGATTCCCTTTTAGTGTAAACTATTGTGATTTTTAATGCAACAAAAATTCTATGTGGGGAACATGGAAAACTAGAAGTCTTTCTTGGCCATTGTTTTGGAGTCTCACGATTGGCTGAAATCTTGTAACACAAAAGAAACATCGCTTTAAAATAAAGTTTCAGTAAATTTTATTTCAAAACCATGTTGTTTATAGGTTGACGTATTCTCAGTACGAAAATCTAAACATTCTTATGTGGGGAAAGCGAAATGCATCGGAACAATAGAGAATTGCCTACTTTTTACACGTATTGTTACTTAAATAGTTATGCATGTAATAATTACAGGAAAACCTGCTGTGACTGAATTATTGACTACACTGCTTATCAGTACCGTCCAAAAACGTGTTGCGTTTTGGATCAAGTAAAACTATAGAAATGATCCGAGAAGGGAATAGATTCATTGAAGCATTGATTTCAGAAAGCAAAGCCTTCTCGGCGTATATGTTAGTGTGCTAAAACAAAACAAATGAATTCAAAAATTGAATTCCCAAGGATGCGTGACACTTATAAACAAGAATTTGAAATAGAAATAAACATTATATATTGGAAAAATAAAATAAAATGTTTTGTGAAAGTGTCAAGTTAATTTCTAACAACGACGTTTCGGGCTTGGCCCTTCATCAGGTCGATGACCGTTGTTTTGAACGAGACTTGTACTGTTTGAAAAATTATGATAGCGCGCGCTAAGAAAATAGTGTTTGAGCGCGCGCAATTCAGAGGAAATTGAAAAAACCGTGTTGAGCCCATGCGGTTGCATGGTGCCCAACTTAAAGATTGTTAGTAAAGAAGTATTTTTCGTTTGTCTCACGATGTAGTCACTTCCGATGTGGATCGCGACGTTTCGACTGCATACTATTAGTCTTCTTCAGGCGATGGGGTGGACTGGTTACGCGTCACCTTATGAAGCACGATGCTCTGCTGTGATTGGTTGTTTTTCAACAGCTGTGACTGGCGCATTTTTGATCCACGTTGTTTCGGCGAATTGTTCCCTCGGCGGTCCGTAGTCGTACGGCTCTCCTGTTGTTGTGTTTCTTGAGTGTGGGCATCCATGCTTCTGGAATTTCTATTCCATTGTCCCTGTTGATGTTGTTAGGGTTAAGTCTTATGTGGATCGCCTGTTTGACCCTGCGTGTGTACCAATGAGGATCACGATCAATAAACTTTACTTCATATGTAAAGATTGTTTCCATTTCCACTTGCTTCCTTTTGAGGTTGGTACTTTCTCCGGAAACAGAAAACATATAAAATAGAGGCCAATTTAACAGTAAACACTAAAAGTTATGGGTAAATAACACCAAACACTAAACCCTATTCAGACCCTCTCCTCCTCCGCCTCTCCGTCCGTCTGTCTACGTCTGCGAATGCGTCTAAAGACTCCAAAAATCCTAGAGAATTTTTTTCACGTGACGCACGACATTTTCTTTGCAGCGAAATGCAGCCGCGTTTATTTTCTGGCAATATGTAACCGTCATTCGCCACTTTAGAAACGAGAAGGAAACTGGGCCGAGTGAACCTTCGCAAGGACTTCTGGGACTGTTACTAGGGACAGAAACAAAAGAAGCGTCCCCTGTAACGATCCCAGAAGTCCTTGCGAAAGTTCACCCGGCCCAGTTTCCTTCTCGTTTCTAAAGTGGCGAATTGAAGGGAAACGAAGAAATTTCACCATCTTTCTGTGGCAAAATGCTCCGTCAGGTATATTAAGGTATGGGTTAACAGTTATTTTCAAAAAAAGGTAGGGAGTGGTCTATCTTCGGAAGCTTTGGCCATAAAAACATAAAACTTTGGAATACTGAAGAGTTTGCAAATGCAGTAATTTTAGCATATAGAAGATATGCAAATTAGGTCAGGTGACTTGATACGGCCACGAAAACCAAAATCAAAGATGGGAACAGTTTATGACAACCGTAAATACACTTCAATACTACCAGATAAGTCCTAAGAGGAGCAACAAAAGATCTGTGCTTGGAAATTGTTGAATATTTCATTATGTTTGAAATTAAACGGTACTTTGTACTAGTGTCCAGTCCCCAATAACAGTTATTTCTTTTTCCCTGCCTTTCCTTTAAATTATCTTGAAGTTGCCAAGCACAGAAATGATCTACCTTGTGGTCTTAAAATCATAAAGCTGATGACAGACTCCAGGAAATAGTAAAAAGTGTTACCATTTTGTGTATAAGATTTTTTTAGCTAAAAATAGCCCTGACAAGTAACGTGATTTAATTTCCATATTTTCTGCGTACGAAAATGACCACATTTGCAAACTGTTTACTCTGCCAAAATTTTTCGTTCTTATGGATAAAGACTCAAAAGATAGACCACTCCCTCACTTTTTGTGTGAAATGGCAGGAGACCCGTGCCTTAATAGGCCATTTCCGAGTTGCCTTTAGCCTCTCTATCAAAGCGAGGCTAGGTGCGAAACCTTTCATATGAAAACATGCAAATAAGTTTTATTTGCATGTGAATGAAAATTCATTTTCATATGAAAGGTTTCGCACCTAGCCTCGCTTTGATAAAGAGGCTAAAGGCAACTCGGAAATGGCCTATTTACTTGAGGGATTTTCACGCCCGGCCCACCATGTTGAGGCAGAGAAGGCCCTGGGGACGAATTAAGGTGCTCAAACCAGAAGTTATTGACAGGTTCAATTTTGTCATTTGTTTCATATATTCATTGGAACACGTTTGCAACATTTTTCTGAACAGGTTTATCTCTACGATGAAGGTAGCTGTTGTGATTTTACTGTCCTTTATCACCTCCACTGCCACTACAGGTAAAAACACGTTTTATTCAGCTTATCATTTTAATTATTCATACTAGACTTTACTTAAATTTTACTGATACGTGTTGCTGTTTCAGTTAATAGTATTCACACTATACCACACAGCATTGTTTCTCCGGATTAAAAAAATATCGTTTTTCAGTTATTACTCTCTAAGACGGACACCGTCGGGACCGGCCCCAAATGTCCGTTTAGAGAGGTGTCCGGCTTATAGAGAGTCGAGGTAACGTGACACCAGTAATTCTGAGATAATAAAGCTGAAGCTATGCTCAATGAATACACGTCTAATTTTAGTCTGTTTAAAGTCGTTTATTTAAGCAAAACCTACATGTACAGAATGGAACAAACAAGGAGTCACCTATGTAGTTATGTAATACGAATTTTACTTCCCCAAATCGTAATTTGCTGTCATATTCAGCACCTACATTTCCGTTTTGAGGTATTTTTCGCTAAAAAGCGCTTCTCAAGTCTTCGTTGACAGTTTCAAAGTGTTCGTTGTCCGTCTTAGAGAAGTGTCCGTCTGAGAGAGAGTTTTATTACAGTAAAATGACTAAAAAACGGCAGGGACCAACACCAGGTGTCCGTCTTTATATAGAGGTGTCCGTTAAGAGAGTGTTGACTGTATTATGAACATACGGAGAGGCCGAGGCCATTACACACTATACCGCATAAACACCGACAAAGACTTTGTTTAGCGAACCTAACCAGTTTCATTTTCACACTATAATGAAAAGCTTTACACTCCAACACGCAAACTTATCCGCCTCTTGAACGATCATCAGGTCAAGAACGGCGAAGCGCATTATTGCCACGGAACAAAAATGACACTGGAAAAACTCTCTCTTGTACAAAGAGAAGGCATGTTGTTGTGCCGTCCCTAAAATCTATCAGGAATAATGAAATTACGGATACAAAATTTCCAAAAATATAATACAAAAGAAAATAGATGGGTCTTTGTTTTCATCATTCCAAAATGTAAAAACAGACATTTTCATTTCGTAGCAACACCACACTGTCCGTCAAGAATGATCCTCCCCTTGCCTCGCAATATTTTGGGATCAAAGATACTTTGACGCTTTTCTTTAATTTTTTGATTACTGTTTACCATTTAGAATTAATGAAACTACAAGGATCGTGGCAAACGGAACGCGGTTTACTTACAAAATGACTGAGCTCCACACGACGACAGCGGGAACAGTAAAATAACGTAAAATAAGACAAATAACGCTTTTAAGTCCTGGGGTTATTCAATTTCGTCAGTCGTATAAGTATTTGTTCAAGTAGTACTGAGAAGAAAAAATATTGTGATAAAGAACCGTAGTTTGTTTCAGTTAATTTGGTGTACAAAATTGTTGTAAGGAGCTATGGAATACTTAATATATAATTATATATATGGGGGGGGGGGGGGTATAACTGGAATACTGTTTTGTTTCCAAACTGGTGGGCCAAGAAGCGGGGGCTTATTAGCGGGAGGGCTTATAAGTGGGGGGGAGTGGGGCTTATAAGCGGAGGGGGGGGGGGGGGAGGGGGTTACAAGCGGCATTTTACAGTATGTCAAACATATCATTTAACATGTGGAAAATAAGCCATTACCCAAGCCCGCTGGGTAACACACTTAACGTTGAACGAGGCAATGAGGCCCAGTAACCAGCCAGACATAGAGAATTTTTCTGTGTGGCAAACCACATTACTCTCAGGCTAAAGCGTATGAGCAGACAGTTACATGTTGTCCAAAAGTAACCTAACCTTGTCCCCACTATTTTGAACCGGTGCGCCGCCATGAAAACAAGGAAGACTCTGGGGACGAGGTTTTCAGTGAGTCATTATGTTTCCATTTTTCCCAGACCCTTCGCAATGTATGTACTGTATGGCGTTTGACTCCGCGGAGACCTGTGCCCAAGACGACAAAAACACTCTTCAAATGTGTGGGTCAAGTACAACCCGGTGTGTGGCTTACGAGCAGGATGACGAGAATGGTTATTTCTTTCATCGTGGCTGCTCCGATGAAGCTTCTTATAAACGTATGGTCGACGACTGCAGCGAAGGAGGTACCTTGGAAGGAAAATGTCGCGTGGGATTCTGCGAGGAGACTGGATGCCAGGCCGAAGTTGCTTGAGTCGCCCCTCTCGTGCCCAGATCCTTCTCTTGTTGTTAAGTGGGTGAAATAAAAGAGAGGATAAAGTCTTCATTTGTCTGTATGTCGCTTTCTGTTGTTTACTCGTTTGATCGCTAGACCGCGAGTATTCGCCTAAGTAGCTTTTTGTCAGTCGAGCGAACGAGCGACGAAGCTTGCGTTCCGTGACGAACGAGGGCGCAAAACGTTATCGGGCTTTGCGCCGACTTGCGCCTTCGTTCCTCACAGCTAGCGGCTTTGTCACTCACCGCTCGTAGATCAGATAAGAGAATGCTCACAGTCTATTTGATCGCCGACATTGACTTTCATGCGAGTTTTTCGAGTTTGTATATCGAACTTTGGTGAGAATTAATTGACCGTCACCGCCCACGCGCTCTCATTGACTCTCGCGCGCTTTCAAAACGTTTAGGCTTAGGCTTACATAGCCTACCGTACCACTGTACCATCTAGCTTCTCGGGTTGCTTAGTCCTAAATTGAACTCTATAAACTGCTATCCCTAACATCAACTGAAAGCTAACCAGTTACTCCGTTATATAAGTCACATATGGTGTCCGACGTCCTTCTGGACGGTATGATTTGGGCTTGACCAGTAATCACAGATTATAGAGACGCGTTCGAAGGAATTTCCGGCGGAAATAAGCCCCTGAAAAAACCAATAGGGGCGGCCATTTGGAAGACCGTCTACCCAAAAATCTAAAATTTTACTGCACATAAACCACAGGAAAACCAACACGAAATTAAAATTGCGTTCTTCGAACGCGATTACCTGTGTCCGAGTCGGGCAACTTCGGGACGAGCTCTAGCTATTCACCCTGGAGAAGTGTTCTCCTCATATAGAGTTTAGTTACAGAAGAACAAGTGCAATTTGACCAGCACCAGCCAATAATGGATGTCCGTCTTATAGAGGTGTCCACCTTACAGGGGTGTCCATCTTGAGAGAATATAAGAAAATACTGCAAGGACTGGTCAAACAACGTGTAAAGGCGTGATTCCGATATTTCGGCTGGCCAACACCAGCCTTCTTCAGGTTTATTGCGGAAAACGCGAGTTTACATGGTATTTATAGTGGCCGGAAATTACATGAAGTGACTACGTGATGTTCAAAACTATAGAAAAATTTTTAAATACTAAGGTAACAAAAACGGAAATAATAATCTTACATATCATCGCGTTTGTTAAGGCCTGCAGGTTCTTAAGTTTTACCTAATTGAATAAGAAATGCCTCACGAGCCTTTCTAATAGAGTCACGTTTGGTATATAATTTTTCGAGGGGTATAAGGATCATATGATCCTTTAGAGTATGATCACTGGCAAGGAAGTGTTCGGAGACCGCAGTAGGATTATAACTCAACGTGTTAACAATGGGTCGCCTATGTTCATTGAAACGGTCTTTGAGGCGACGCTTAGTTTCTCCGATATATTGAATATTACATTTTGTACATTGAATCATGTAAATAACGTTGCAAGTATCGCAAGAAATGTGCGATTTGATTTTATAAGTTTTACTAGTACTATAAAATGTATATTGATTTCTACCATGTTCTATATAGGGACACGTGGTGCAGCTATTTTTATTACAGCGAAAAGAGCCGGGTGGGAGCCGGGAGTTGTTAATGTTGGCTGGTTGCGGTAACTGAGCTCTAACAAGGATGTCACTAATGTTTTTACAACGCCTGTGGGCTACTAAAGGGAGATTAGTAAAAACGTTTTTACATCGATCAGATGAGAAGAGTACATTAGAATGTTTGTGGATTATGCGAGCTATGTTAGGTAAAACGGGATTATACGTAATGACAAAAGGAACAGTATCGGTCTGTTGTTTCGGTTTCGTTTTAAGAGCGTTGTTGCGAGTAATGTCAGATGCCCTTTGTATTTGGGTTTTAAGAAAGGATAAGTTATAACCCCGATTAACGAGGTAGTCCATGAGTTGCTGAGAACGCTGTTTGTAAGTGTCGTAGTTGGAGCATATGCGACGAAGGCGAAGTGCAAGGCTATATGGAATAGAACGCTTCATGTAATCTTGAGAGAGTTTACCGTATTTTTTATCTTTATTGAACAAACCAGACCGTTATAGTTGCAAAGCTAAAGAAACAAAAGCAGTATTTACAATATGTACACAAGGGCTTAAGATAAAAGAAATTTAAGAGTTGAGGCAAAAAAAGGAGAAAACAACATACATCAGTAGATGTAGGTGAGCCACTGAATAAATAGAAGAAAAAAACTTGGTACAGTCCAACCTCAAAGTTTATAAAATTGATTTTTTTTTTAAATTTGCTTGTTTGAATCTACATGGTGTTTTAATGAGAAAGTCGAAAAAAGGTTTTTGATATCGATTTTTCTTCTCCGTGATTTAGCCGTATAAAAACGTAAAATTTTACTTCCGGTGGGGTACAATAACGTGCAAGAAGAAAGACTGGGGATAGTCAGCTGTGACGTTCATACCAGAATACCATTTTCGCGGTTTCTTAGTTTCTCCGTATTTTTGGTGCGTGTTGCTACAACCATAGACAACACAATGTACAACCATGTTTCTTCCTCAGGGCATACAAAAGAATGCGAGGAACCGAGAATCCACGAAACTGGCATTCTGGTATTACGTCACAGCGGACTATTTCCAGTCTTTTTCTTGCGCGGTATGTACCCCACCGGAAGTGAAATTTTGCGTTTTTTTATAAACGGTTAAAACACGGAAAAGAAAATCGATGTCTAAAAAACCTTTTCGATTTTCTTATCAGAATACCATGTAGATTCCATCTAGCAAATAAAATAATTTGTCATGTACACTTTAATACGGATTAGAGAAGCATTTTTAATTTCTAAGGGCAGGACTCTTGAACCCTATGGGATGAACAGGCGCGATGAAACTTAATATATTTCTATTTTTATAGTAGCCTTTGTGAACGTTTCTACTGTTTATTTTTGTTAAAGTGCACCTAAACCCCAATTTTTTTTTCTTTTAATCAACTCAATGTACATTGAAAAGTCGAATAGTGAAATATTTCTTGTTTTTAATATCGCATTTGTAGGTTATAGAGATTTGAATTTACAAAATGCTAATTAGATTATGTCAAATGCAGACTTTACCATTATTTCTACTTCAATTTACAATACGCAGTTCACAGCTTAAGGATATTCAATTTAAGAAATACTAATAAAAACCGTTTATAATCAATTCATTTGTAAAAAAAATATTACTTGGAGGTGGAAACAAGTAGTTGTATAATAAACGAGTCTGCATTTGATGTCATCTAATTAGCATTTAGTAAATTCAAATCTCTATAACTCACAAGCGCGACGTTAAAAACAAGAAATATTTCACTATTCCACTTTTCAACATACATTGAGTTGATTAAAAGAAAAAAAAAATTGGGGTTTAGGTGCACTTTAACCAATCATATTTAATCTTTCATTTGAATCATTTTATATCTTGTAACCGTTTTATTGCATTTTTACTTAGCTCTTTGTAGCCCCTGATGAAGGTTAGTTTTGCCTAACCGAAATATTGGGCAATAAAATACCCTTTATAGCTGTCCGATCAGCCTTGCATTTAGTTTTAAGTTTTAATACGGATACCTAAGGGACAGACCAAAGTGTCCGTATTATAGAGGAAGGGATTGTATGAATTTTGGTATCTTCGGGACCAAGAGAACTGTCCGTAATAGAGAGGTGTCCGTATTATAGAGGTGTCTATAAGGAGAGGTTCGACTGTAGTTTAAACACGAAATTTTCCTACAAGTCATTTCCAGTTTAGTGATTAGTTTTATAACAAAGTAAACACTGTATTACCTTTTTGTTGGGGTTGCCATGCATTAGAATAAAAAAAATCCGTGACTTGTTACTCCATAAAACAATTTTCACTGTCAAACCGATGACTAAAAAACACTGCATCTGATGGGTTGCCATCATGGAATGCCTCAAAGGTCAATTTACCAGTACCCCTCCCTAGTCAGTTACATTTGTATCCTCTTTACCAGTCTCTTTCCTAGCCCTTCACTCATCCTCATTTTTTTGCACCCAAAGAGTTGCCTGCGGGGGAAGCTACAGTGATAGACAGCTCAACCTTGTCTCCGCTTTCAAAATGGAAGGGTGGGCCCGGCCCACATATAGCATTCAAATCACAATTTCTTGTCTATAATCTTTCTCATATCTTGTGGCAACCTGGATAGAAAATTCCCTAACTTCTGACTGAATTCAACAAGATTTTACCTGGACTTCGGAAAAAAACTCGGGGATGGTGTGGGTGATCCTCAAACCCTTTTGAGGTTAAAATTTGTGGTTTCGTTCCATTAAAGGTATTTTGAATTGAAATGTCCACTGACAAAGTTATTCTATTACAGAAACAACTTTTCAGAAAGAATATTGGTGCCTGTTGCGAAAAAGTTCCATTCAAAATTTCTGATTATCACCCCGGATATTTTATATGTGAGCCCCTCCCCTCCCCCCCCCCCCCCCCCCTCCCAACTTGTCCCTGAGCTGAGGGTAACAACTCCGCTTGTCTTGTATATTGTAAATTACAAGACGCAACCAGTTTCAGATACAACTTCTGTGGAGAAAATATTTATTAAAGCTATACACCCAGTCATTCACTTTGTAAATTCTCGATCATCAAGTTTTAAAATGCCTTCCTCGTCCACATACAAAGCACATTTCAAGCCCAATTTCCATGTCTCTAGAAGTTTGCCATTCATTGACCTGTCAGTCGCGAGCACGGCGGGGCAAACTGTCCTCGCCCACTCCTCCCCTGTGATCTGTTTGGCGGAGCGACTTTACAATACCCGGCCACTTATTTACATATCCCTAAATCTTTGTTAGAACTAGCCATACGAAAACAAAAGAATCCATTCTTATTCAATGAGATGCAAATAAGTGGCCGGGTATTGTAAAGTCTAGCCCTGTTTGGCTAATTCATCCGGACCCATGGTTTTCTCGTTCATGGGGCTCAAAACCACTCCAGGATCAAGTTGAAAGCTCACCAAGGGATCTGGAAGCTCTTTAGCGAGGTTCCTTGAGAATCCTTCCACTCCCCACTTACCCGTCACGGTCGCTGTCAGCTTGGCTAAGTTGTTCCTACCCACCCATGAGGTCACGTTACAGACAATACCCTTCCCGGATGAAATCATATGCGGAACAAAATGGCGCGTTGTATTTGCAGTTCCTTTGATATCAACATCTACAACTCGATTGAATTCATCAGCCGGTAATTCCCAGAAGTTCATATGTCTGCCAGCAATGGCGGCGTTGTTGATGAGAACATCTGGTGATCCGAACTTCTTCAGAACTTGCTTCGCCCACTGACGAACTTGTTCGTCTTGGATCACATCCACCGCGGCGAAATCACAGCGATCGGCGACAGAACTGAACTCTTGCGTTAGTTGCTTTACGATGGAGTCCGTTCGACCACAGCAGGCGACTTTATGGCCCAGGCGAAGAAATTCCCGTGCCATAGCGTTACCGAGGCCATATGTGGCTCCTGTAATTACAATGACTTTGCTTTGTGAACAGTGTGAAGTTTCCATTGCCTGAGTCGTGCACCAGGCAATTATTGACGAAAAACAAACGTGTAAAGGAATGAGAAGTCTAAGAAAAGGTGTGAAAGTTCAGTTTACAATAATGTGGCAATTGAACCGAGTAGGTTTACTTTGAGATCAGCTAAGGCAGTCATTGTGCTCGAATGTAACATTTAATTGTAGCCATAACGAAGAAGGGATATTTCTCTTTAATTCTGCCTGAAAACATTTTCAATTGACATCGCTGAAATCCTTGAAAAGGAACAATTTTTTCAACTCCACGCGCTGAAATAGCTTCTTGTTTGTCGCGAGGACTATTGTTTAAACAACGGCTTGCTATTGGTCAAATCTCGTGACGCACACCGCCTGGTCGTGCACTAAACTATTCTCAGCGGTCTCCCCACGGTGTGCCCCTTGTAAAGAGCTGTCACCCGGGGGTATACCTTCCGGGTATATAGTTTTTATGACGGGGACGGGACGGAGGGTACCCTTACCCCTATAAACTTACCTCTGTAATTATTTTGATAGCAACCCGTTAGCGTAAAATTATTTTGCCAGTTATCCCAAATCCCTAAATTAACTTAAAACCCCTACTGAGGACCCCAGATGAGTATTGTCAGCCCATTGCCGCAGAGCCAGCCATGCATTCAGTTTGTCTTATACACAACTTCAGGTGATGTCTGGCTCGAGCATCTCTACCATAGAGATCCGGCAAACCGAACCAGTGCATTTTACGAACGCGTTGTGTGGACCTCTGCATTCAAATGTTTCGAGTATTGTCGGTCTGACACGAACTGTTGCTTACATCCGAAGAACACCTGGTTATGCGTCTCGTAGTTCGTATAAAGACGGGCATGAGACGCATTATTTATTATGCGTCTGGACGAACTGTCTGTAGTAGAATAGGCAAAGGACCGCGAAGGAAAATGCTGCTGGTATACGTAGTGGGATCGCTTCTTATTCTATTTTTTTTTATTTGGGCCCGTAGATCTTCTCAGATCCGATATGCTGTTTATTTTTTAACATGGTTTTAGCCATTTAATCGCTGAAGGATGGTTTACGTCTACCCTCACTTGCTTTATCGCGACAACGACATGATATTTCAAATTCTTTGGCTATTGCTGATTGTCACGTAGCCTGATGCGTTCTTGCGCGCCTGACTTCTCCCCCTTCCTTTTTATATCTATCTATCTTTATTTTCAAAAAAAGGTAGGGGGTGGTTTGTCTTCGGAGGCTTTGGCCATAAAAAACATAAAACTTTGGAATACTGAAGAGTTTGCAAATGCAGTAATTTTAGCATACAGAAGATATGCAAATAAGGTCACGTGACTTGATACGGCCACGAAAACCAAAATCAAAGATGGGAACAGTTTATGACAACCGTAAATACACTTCAATACTACCAGATAAGTCCTAAGAGGAGCAATAAAAGATCTGTGCTTGGAAATTGTTGAATATTTCATTGTTTGAAATTAAACGGAACTTTGTACTAGCGCCCAGTCCCCCATAACAGTTATTTCTTTTTCCCTGCCTTTCCTATAAATTATCTTGAAGTTGCCAAGCACAGAAATGATCTACCTTGTGGCCTTAAAATCATAAAGCTGATGACAGACTCCAGGAAATAGTAAAAAGTGTTCCCATTTTGTGTATAAGATTTTTTGGCTAAAAATAACCCTGACAAGTCACGTGATTTAATTTCCATATTTTCTGGGTACGAAAATGACCACATTTGCAAACTGTTTACTCTGCCAAAGTTTTTCGTTCTTGTGGATAAAGACTCAAAAGATAGACCACTCCCTCACGTTTTGTGTGAAATGGCAGAAGACCCATGCAGTACCTTAATTGGCCATTTCCGAGTTGCCTTTAGCCTCTCTATCAAAGCGAGGCTAGGTGCGAAACCTTTCACAGAAAACATGCAAATAAGTTTTATTTGCATGTGAATGAAAATTCATTTTCATATGAAAGGTTTCGCACCTAGCCTCGCTTTGATAAAGAGGCTAAAGGCAACTCGGAAATGGCCTGTTTACTTGAGGGATTTTCACGCCCGGCCCACCATGTTGAGGCAGAGAAAACCCTGTGGACGAATTAAGGTGCCCAAACGAGCAGTTATTGACAGGTTCAATTTTGTCATTTGTTTCATATATTCATTGGAACACGTTTGCAACATTTTTCTGAACAGGTTTATCTCTAAGATGAAGGTAGCTGTTGTGATTTTACTGTCCTTTATCGCCTCCACTGCCACTGCAGGTAAAAACACGTTTTATTCAGCTTATCATTTTACCTATTCATACTAGACTTTACTTAAATTTTACTGATACGTGTTGCTGTTTCAGTTAATAGTATTCACACTATACCACACAGCATTTTTTCTCCGGATTAAAAAAATATCGTTTTTCAGTTACTTCTCTTTAAGACGGACACCGTCGGGACCGGCCCCAAATGTCCGTTTAGAGAGGTGTCCGGCTTATAGAGAGTCGAGGTAACGTGACACCAGTAATTCTGAGATAATAAAGCTGAAGCTATGCTCAATGAATACACGTCTAATTTTAGTCTGTTTAAAGTCGTTTATTTAAGCAAAACCTACATGTACAGAATGGAACAAACAAGGAGTCACCTATGTAGTTATGTAATACGAATTTTACTTCCCCAAATCGTAATTTGCTGTCATATTCAGCACCTACATTTCCGTTTTGAGGTATTTTTCGCTAAAAAGCGCTTCTCAAGTCTTCGTTGACAGTTTCAAAGTGTTCGTTGTCCGTCTTAGAGAAGTGTCCGTCTGAGAGAGAGTTTTATTACAGTAAAATGACTAAAAAACGGCAGGGACCAACACCAGGTGTCCGTCTTTATATAGAGGTGTCCGTTAAGAGAGTGTTGACTGTATTATGAACATACGGAGAGGCCGAGGCCATTACACACTATACCGCATAAACACCGACAAAGACTTTGTTTAGCGAACCTAACCAGTTTCATTTTCACACTATAATGAAAAGCTTTACACTCCAACACGCAAACTTATCCGCCTCTTGAACGATCATCAGGTCAAGAACGGCGAAGCGCATTATTGCCACGGAACAAAAATGACACTGGAAAAACTCTCTCTTGTACAAAGAGAAGGCATGTTGTTGTGCCGTCCCTAAAATCTATCAGGAATAATGAAATTACGGATACAAAATTTCCAAAAATATAATACAAAAGAAAATAGATGGGTCTTTGTTTTCATCATTCCAAAATGTAAAAACAGACATTTTCATTTCGTAGCAACACCACACTGTCCGTCAAGAATGATCCTCCCCTTGCCTCGCAATATTTTGGGATCAAAGATACTTTGACGCTTTTCTTTAATTTTTTGATTACTGTTTACCATTTAGAATTAATGAAACTACAAGGATCGTGGCAAACGGAACGCGGTTTACTTACAAAATGACTGAGCTCCACACGACGACAGCGGGAACAGTAAAATAACGTAAAATAAGACAAATAACGCTTTTAAGTCCTGGGGTTATTCAATTTCGTCAGTCGTATAAGTATTTGTTCAAGTAGTACTGAGAAGAAAAAATATTGTGATAAAGAACCGTAGTTTGTTTCAGTTAATTTGGTGTACAAAATTGTTGTAAGGAGCTATGGAATACTTAATATATAATTATATATATGGGGGGGGGGGGTATAACTGGAATACTGTTTTGTTTCCAAACTGGTGGGCCAAGAAGCGGGGGGCTTATTAGCGGGAGGGCTTATAAGTGGGGGGAGTGGGGCTTATAAGCGGAGGGGGGGGGGGGGGGAGGGGGTTACAAGCGGCATTTTACAGTATGTCAAACATATCATTTAACATGTGGAAAATAAGCCATTACCCAAGCCCGCTGGGTAACACACTTAACGTTGAACGAGGCAATGAGGCCCAGTAACCAGCCAGACATAGAGAATTTTTCTGTGTGGCAAACCACATTACTCTCAGGCTAAAGCGTATGAGCAGACAGTTACATGTTGTCCAAAAGTAACCTAACCTTGTCCCCACTATTTTGAACCGGTGCGCCGCCATGAAAACAAGGAAGACTCTGGGGACGAGGTTTTCAGTGAGTCATTATGTTTCCATTTTTCCCAGACCCTTCGCAATGTATGTACTGTATGGCGTTTGACTCCGCGGAGACCTGTGCCCAAGACGACAAAAACACTCTTCAAATGTGTGGGTCAAGTACAACCCGGTGTGTGGCTTACGAGCAGGATGACGAGAATGGTTATTTCTTTCATCGTGGCTGCTCCGATGAAGCTTCTTATAAACGTATGGTCGACGACTGCAGCGAAGGAGGTACCTTGGAAGGAAAATGTCGCGTGGGATTCTGCGAGGAGACTGGATGCCAGGCCGAAGTTGCTTGAGTCGCCCCTCTCGTGCCCAGATCCTTCTCTTGTTGTTAAGTGGGTGAAATAAAAGAGAGGATAAAGTCTTCATTTGTCTGTATGTCGCTTTCTGTTGTTTACTCGTTTGATCGCTAGACCGCGAGTATTCGCCTAAGTAGCTTTTTGTCAGTCGAGCGAACGAGCGACGAAGCTTGCGTTCCGTGACGAACGAGGGCGCGAAACGTTATCGGGCTTTGCGCCGACTTGCGCCTTCGTTCCTCACAGCTAGCGGCTTTGTCACTCACCGCTCGTAGATCAGATAAGAGAATGCTCACAGTCTATTTGATCGCCGACATTGACTTTCATGCGAGTTTTTCGAGTTTGTATATCGAACTTTGGTGAGAATTAATTGACCGTCACCGCCCACGCGCTCTCATTGACTCTCGCGCGCTTTCAAAACGTTTAGGCTTAGGCTTACATAGCCTACCGTACCACTGTACCATCTAGCTTCTCGGGTTGCTAAGTCCTAAATTGAACTCTATAAACTGCTATCCCTAACATCAACTGAAAGCTAACCAGTTACTCCGTTATATAAGTCACATATGGTGTCCGACGTCCTTCTGGACGGTATGATTTGGGCTTGACCAGTAATCACAGATTATAGAGACGCGTTCGAAGGAATTTCCGGCGGAAATAAGCCCCTGAAAAAACCAATAGGGGTGGCCATTTGGAAGACCGTCTGCCAAAAAATCTAAAATTTTACTGCACATAAACCACAGGAAAACCAACACGAAATTAAAATTGCGTTCTTCGAACGCGATTACCTGTGTCTGAGTCGGACAACTTCGGGACGAGCTCTAGCTATTCACCCTGGAGAAGTGTTCTCTTCATAAAGAGTTTAGTTACAGAAGAACAAGTGCAATTTGACCAGCACTAGCCAATAATGGATGTCCACCTTACAGGGGTGTCCATCTTGAGAGAGTTTACCGTATTTTTTATCTTTATTGAACAAACCAGACCGTTATAGTTACAATACTAAAAAAACAAAAGCAGTATTTATAATATGTACACAAGGGCTTAAGATGAAATAAATTTAGGAGTTGAGGCAAAAAATAAGGAGAAGAAAACATACATCAGTGAATAAATAGAAGAAAAAACTTGTTACAGTCCAACCTCAAAGTTTATAAAATTGATTTTTTTAAAATTTGCTTGTTTGAATCTACATGGTGTTCTAATGAGAAAGTCGAAAAAAGGTTTTCGATATCGATTTTTCTTCTCCGTGATTTAGCCGTATAAAAACGTAAAATTTCATTTCCGGTGGGGTACAATACCGTGCAAGAAGAAAGACTGGGGATAGTCAGCTGTGACGTCAATACCAGGATACCATTTTCGCGGTTTCTTAGTTTCTCCGTATTTTTGGTGCATGTTGCTACAACCATAGACAACACACTGTACAACCATGTTTCTTCCTCAGGGCATACAAAAGAATGTGAGGAACCGAGAATCCGCGAAACTGGCATCCTGGTATTACGTCACAGCGGACTATTTCCAGTGTTTTTCTTGCGCGGTATGTACCCCACCGGAAGTGAAATTTTGCGTTTTTTTATAAACGGTTAAAACACGGAAAAGAAAATCGATTTTTAAAAAACCCTTTCCGATTTTCTTATCAGAATACCACGTAGATTCCATCCAGCAAATTAAAGAAGTTGTCATGTACACTTTAATACGGATACTTAAGGGACAGACCAAAGTGTCCGTATTATAGAGGTAGGGATTGTATGAATTTTGGTATCTTAGGGACCAAGAGAACTGTCCATAATAGAGAGCTGTCTGTATTATGGAGGTGTCTATAAGGAGAGGTTCGACTGTAGTTTAAACACGAAATTTTCCTACAAGTCATTTCCAGTTTAGTGATAAGTTTTATAATAAAGTAAACACTGTATTACCTTTTTGTTGGGGTTGCCATGCATTAGAATAAAAAAAATCCGTGACTTGTTACTCCATAAAACAATTTTCACTGTCAAACCGATGACTAAAAAACACTGCATCTGATGGGTTGCCATCATGGAATACTTCATTAGTCAATTTACCAGTACCCCTCCCTAGTCAGTTACATTTGTATCCTCTTTACCAGTCTCTTTCCTAGCCCTGCACTCATCCTCATTTTTTGCACCCAAAGAGTTGCCTGCGGGGGAAGCTACAGTGATAGACAGCTCAACCTCGTCTCTGCTTTCAAAATGGAAGGGTGGGCCTGGCCCACATATAGCATTTAAATCACAATTTCTTGTCTATAATCTTTTCTTTTTTCTTTTTTTTTTTTTTTTTCTCATACCTTGTAGCAACCTGGATAGAAAATTCCCTAACTTCTGACTGAATTCAACAAGATTTTACCTGGACTTAGGAAAAAAACCGGGGGTGATGTGGATGATCCTCAAACCCTTTCGAGGTTAAAATTTGTGGTTTTGTTCTATTAAAGGTATTTTGAATTGAAATGTCTACTGACAGAGTTATTCTATTACAGAAACAACTTTTCAGAAAGAATATTGGTGCCTGTTGCGAAAAAGTTCCTTTCAAAATTTCTGATTATCACCCCGGATATTTTATATGTGAGAACCTCCCCCCCCCCCCCCCCGACTTGTCCCTGAGCTGAGGGTAACAACCCCGCTTGTCTTGTATATTGTAAATTACAAGATGCAACCAGTTTCAGATACAACTTCTGTGGAGAAAATATTCATTAAAGCTATACACCCAGTCATTCACTTTGTAAATTCTCGATCATCAAGTTTTAAAATGCCTTCCTCGTCCACATACAAAGCACATTTCAAGCCCAGTTTCCATGTCTCTAGAAGTTTGCCATTCATTGACCTGTCAGTCGCGAGCACGGCGGGGCAAACTGTCCTCGCCCACTCCTCCCCTGTGATCTGTTTGGCTAATTCATCCGGACCCATGGTTTTCTCGTTCATGGGGCTCAAAACCACTCCAGGATCAAGTTGAAAGCTCACCAAGGGATCTGGAAGCTCTTTAGCGAGGTTCCTTGAGAATCCTTCCACTCCCCACTTACCCGTCACGGTCGCTGTCAGCTTGGCTAAGTTGTTCCTACCCACCCATGAGGTCACGTTACAGACAATACCCTTCCCGGATGAAATCATATGCGGAACAAAATGGCGCGTTGTGTTTGCAGTTCCTTTGATGTCAACATCTACAACTCGATTGAATTCTTCAGCCGGTAATTCCCAGAAGTTCATATGTCTGCCAGCAATTGCGGCGTTGTTGATGAGAACATCTGGTGATCCGAACTTCTTCAGAACTTGCTTCGCCCACTGACGAACTTGTTCGTCTTGGATCACATCCACCGCGGCGAAATCACAGCGATCGGCGACAGAACTGAACTCTTGCGTTAGTTGCTTTACGATGGAGTCCGTTCGACCACAGCAGGCGACTTTATGGCCCAGACGAAGAAATTCCCGTGCCATAGCGTTACCGAGGCCATATGTGGCTCCTGTTATCACAATGACTTTGCTTTGTGAACAGCGTGAAGTTTCCATTGCCTGAGTCGTGCACTAAACTATTCTCAGCGGTCTCCCCACGGTGTGCCCCTTGTAAAGAGCTGTCACCCGGGGGTATACCTCCCGGATATATAGTTTTTATGACGGGGACGGGACGGAGGGTACCCTTACCTCTGTAATTATTTTGATAGCAACCCGTTAGCGTAAAATTATTTTGCCAGTTATGAGGGTCTCAATGGGGTGGTGGCTTTTACAGTTAACGGTTAAAAGTTTGGCTTTTTTACGGCTAACGATTAATTTTTTTCCGTTACGGTTAACAGAAATGAAAGATTAAAAATTAATTCCCATTGTTTTAAAAGTTAAACATTAATTTTTCATTGTTTAAAAAAAGTTACAAATTAATTTACATCGTTGCAAAACACATTTAACCCTATTCAGACTGGGCTTTTTTAGGCAATCCGTGACGGGGGGGGGGGGGGGGGCTCCTCGGACCACCCCCCTTCGTATCTCTGGAACCAGTAAGGCTAGGACCATGAAATTGTCACACAATATTTATCTCCATACAAGGAAACCTCACACCCAGTATTGACCTGCCACACCCAATTATGACGTCACAATGACGTCATTTTTGTTTTTTCCGACGTTTCTTTGATATTTTTCCATCCAGATACTTAAAATATCAATTTTAACTATAAAATCATCTCTTTAATATTAAAACATAATAAATAGAAACAAGGACACACTTGTAAAGCGAGAAAAAGCAAAAAAAGGCGATAAAACTATAATTTTTGAAATTATTGTCCGCCATCTTGGATCCGCCATCTTGGATCAGCCATCTTGGATTTCCTTTTTTTTCGTTTAAAGTAAAATTTAAAAAATATCTAAAAGAGAAAAGGATCATAATGTATAAAACACGTATCAAACTAATGTCTTTTATCCAAACAATGAACTTAAAAGCGTTATTTAATAAATAGTACAAAATTTTTCTCTAAAAGTAAAAGAGAGCAAAAATTTGCCTACCCCTCCCCCCAAAATATTTGATGTTAAAAATTTTTGATGTCTTTCAAGAACTAGTCCCAAGAAAAAACTATTCTAACAAGAAAATGCACTATAAGTCAAAGAACAAGATCTTAAAATAAAAAATTCACCATATTTTAATATTTTGAAAACCTATGTGTCAAAAACCGGTTGCCATGGCAACATGGTTAATCAGACTGACATATTATGGATACCAAAATGTCCCTAGATAAATTCTAGGAAAAGTCAGAAAATTTCAGCCTCATAGCTATTTCGGTGTAAGAGTTATCACAATTTTACTGGAGGGGGGGGGGGGGGGGTCGAAAAGCGCCCCCAAAAAACTAGTAATTATAACTAGTAGTTTCCATTGGAAAGTGAAGAGCTGCGAGTAAAGCTTATGCAGAATATGAGTTGTTTTGGGCTATCTCGTTAATTGCATGTACTTTAGATAGTGAACAGATGAGCGACTTGATCTATTTTGCCATTGGATTAACTTGGCTAATATATATGCCGTTCGAACAGCAAAACGCACGGCTACTGGACGGACGAAAAACGGGTGGCCGAGCCGTTTAAAACTATTACCATGAACGACTGAAGAAAAAAATTTGAACGGATAAAGCTGAACGGCAGAAGAAAAATTTCGAACGGCTGACTGTGAACGCCTGAACGGCAAAATTATTATTTCGAACAACTGGCCCAGTGTGAACGGAGCCTGAACGGCTGAACGGCTAAATAATCATTTGGAACGGCTTGCGGTTAACGGCAGAAAAAAATTGCGAAGGGCTGGCTGTGAACGCAGCTAAATTAAGTAAATTGCACGCTAATTGTTTAACTTTACCGAATACTTCATTACGTTGTAAGGACGATGAAACCATCTGTTTGTCGCTTTGACTTGAAGGCCAGAGAATGATGAACATGGTTGTAAACAAGCGGCCCCGAGTCCCAAGTGATTTGTCACGCAAAATTCATGTGTAAAATTCTTTCTGAACTTTAAGTTCACTAATTGTTAAAATAAATCTTGAATGAAACTAAATATAATAATCGAAGTTTCGAGAAGTTAAAGACAGCAGGGAAAGTTATGTAGTAAAAAAACAAATTTTACATAGTTAATTGTCGTTAAAAAGTGCACCAAATTTATGTATGTCAAAAGGGTAATTTGAAACCTGAATACAGCACTTCCAAAGATTCTTTTATCCTAGTTTCGCTCGCCAAATTTATACGGCTGATAAACGGCAAGCGAAGTAACATCACAACAGTACGTCTTAACAAGAGATTTCGACACTTACAAACCATGGCTATAAAAATGTTACGGTTAAGTTTTTTATGACTTTTTACGCCTAACGGTTAATTTTTTTCCAAATTTTACGCCTAACGGCTAAATTTTGGGCCGTTTTACGGCTAACGGTTAACCCCATTGAGACCCTCAGTTATCCCAAATCCCTAAATTAACTTAAAACCCCTACTGAGGACCCCAGATGAGTATTGTCAGCCCATTGCCGCAGAGCCAGCCATGCATTCAGTTGGTCTTATACACAACTTCAGGTGATGTCTGGCTCGAGCATCTCTACATAGAGATCCGGCAAACCGAACCAGTGCATTTTACGAACGCGTTGTGTGGACCTCTGCATTCAGTACTACGAGTACGTACGAGTAACATACGACTACATACGAGTAACATACGAGTACATACGAGTAACATACGAGTAACATCCGGCAAAACCGAACCAGTCATACGAACGCGTTGTATGGACCTCTGCATTCAAATGTTTCGAGTATTGTCGGTCTGACACGAACTGTTGCTTACATCCGAAGAACGCCTGGTCAGCGTCTCGTAGTTCGTATAAAGACGGGCATGAGACGCATTATTTATTATGCGTCTGGACGAACTGTCTGTAGTAGAATAGGCAAAGGACCGCGAAGGAAAATGCTGCTGGTGTATGTGTATGGTATACGTTAGCCTGTTCCAGGCATTCAGATAGTGGGGAAAGCGCGAATAGTTGGGGAAGGCGCGAAGAAAAGCGAGCGAAAAAATTGCGGCGAGGCGAGGCAATTTTTTCGCTCGCTTTTCTTCTCACCTTCCCCAACTATTCGCGCTTTCCCCACTATCTGAACGCCTGGAACAGGCTAGGTGTACGTAGTAGGATCTCTTCTTATTCTATTTTTTTTTTTTTGGGGGGGGGGGGGGGGGGGGCCGTAGATCTTCTCAGATCCGATATGCTATTTATTTTTTAACATGGTTTTAGCCATTTAATCGCTGAAGGATGGTTTACGTCTATCCTCACTTGCTTTATCGCGACAACGACATGATATTTCAAATTCTTTGGCTATTGCTGATTGTCACATAGCCTGATGCGTTCTTGCGCGCCTGACTTCTCCCCCATCCCCTTCGAACGCCTGCCACGCAGGCTAATTGTCACGCACTGTGACGTTGACCAATTGGTAAACATTTCAATTTGAGCTCATCTGAGGTCATCACCACGTGCAATTTGGTAGACAATTGGCGTTCGCGCAAGTTTTTCTATCTTTTTGCTGCTGCACCGTGCTGACGAGATCCAACCAGGACGAAACAGCTGTCCACGGTTCCCGGGGGGTATTCGGCAAATGTTTGGAGGGAGGTGTACCGCTGGGACTCTGAGACCCTTAACCAAAACTAGACCATTTAAGCTGCATTTTGCAACCCTATACTAGACTAAACAACGAAAAACCCTACCCTATCCTAGACCTATTCCAGACTCGCTATTTTCCAATCTCGCCCCAGGGGTCGGGAAGATGAGAGAGTAATGGTAAAAACGGCAAACTGATCCTTACGGCAAGAAGAAAAGATAGAGACAGAAGTGAAATAAAAAAATAATAAAAACAGTTGAATATATTTGCTCGATATTTCAGTTTGCAAAACAAACCTTCTACGGGGGCTAGAAAACAAAAATGAATACAGAAATAAAATGACCGTTACATATAAATAATTTGAAATATGACATACAACAGAATAATGTTACCAATCACTTTCTGTTATTCTGTTGTATGTCATATTTCAAATTATTTATATGTAACGGTCATTTTACTTCTGTACAGTCATTTTTGTTTTCTAGCCCCCGTAGAAGGTTTGTTTTGCAAACCGAAATATCGGGTAAATATATTCAACTGTTTTTTTTTTTTTATTTCACTGACTTCTGTCTCTATCTTTTCTTCTTGCCGTAAGGATCAGTTTGCCGTTTTTACCATTACTATTTCAAGATTTTTACTGATCCAGGTCTACGATAGATCCGGTACTCTGTCTTCATTGGTTTGTCGTTGTGGTTTTACCGTTTTTATAGTTTTTGAAGATGAGAGACCCTGGGAACGAGGTTGGCTATTATTAGTTAACAGGGGTCAGTAAAAATGCCGTACTGCCCGCCGTACCGATTTTTAAATACTATTTGCCAGTAAATCTTGTCTAGACTAAATTCTTCACGCAACTGATCAGTTTCGCGGAAAATGATACCCTATTCTAGACCAAAAATCTCTGATCCCAGACTAAACTGCCTAAAAACTATACCCTTCACAGCGGCACATACCCATATAGCTAATATATGGGAGTACCCCCCCCCCCTCCCCCCCTTCCCGGGCCACGGTAGCATTTTGGCGTCCAGTTTTGCCGCTCTATCACGTCGTACGTTGTCGCGTTAAATGTTTTACGTAGTATCAGCCTTGCTTACTTTATTTGACTGTAGTACGTCGTTTAAGACGCACTACAGACATAGTTCGTCTTTATCGTCTTTATAATGTGTCTTATTAATAGTTATACTTGACGACCTACGTGACATAACCGGACGCACAACGAATGCAAGCCGCAGTTCGTTCCGGACGGGAAATGCATCTCTTATATAATCAAATTAAAGGCTCCTTTGAGCCATCTCGTGACAGTACGAAACGTCCGGACTTTCGAAGACCTTTTGCTTTGGCAACCCCCACCCTCTGCGTACAACTCCCCACCCTCCTCTCCCCCCAACGCTATCCCCATGGGTATTAAAGGCAGGTGACCAAAAGGTGGAAGTTCCTTTCAATCTAATTTAATTTTCATTTCCTTTGAATCTAGTCTCCCCAAGCACTAAGTTAAATATATGTTTTTGTCTTTTTTATATCGATGCATTTTTATTCGAATTGTTGTTGTCAAAATGAGCTGATGACTTAAAATATTTAATTTTTATTCGTGATCCGTGGCGCTGGCCAAAAGGATAACAGGCTATCGCTTTCAACTTTTCTACGAAAAACAGGAAGGTTTTTAAACCTTCCTGTTTTTCTTCCTGTGAATAACTTAAAAGTTATTCACTTTCCCTGCCAAATATGGTAGTGTTTTCCACGTACACAAGTCTGGCTGCTTTGACCCGTTCCATCAGCATAAGCAATTTGCTTCAGTAAAAATGTCGAATTTGGATTTGTTAAGCGCTGGATTCTCAGCAATTCTAGGTACAGACGTTATACTGCAGGCAGGAGGGGAATTTTCAATCCATGATCTCTTCAACCAAACATATGTTATGAGACCACCTGTACAGTCAGTCTCACTGCACGATTCCGATCAAATGTTCCATGTATTTGTATGTGGTTTATCCAACAAAACCACAAGCATTCGTGTCACAGGGAATCATACTATTGCCGAAGTAAAAGCTGAAATCGAAAGAAAGGAAGGAATACCGAAGAATCAGATGAGACTGGTATATTCCTGCAAACAACTTGAGGATAAAAGGACTGTGAACGAATATGGAATACAGCCTGATGACACCATTTTTCTGTCACTTCGTTTGACTGGCGGAGGCCCTCCCTTATTAACAGAAGGAGGCCGTTTATTGGCATGCTCGTTTAACACAGACGAGCTAGATACCAAGTACAATTTCGACTTCAGTAACGTCAAAGATGATGGAAAAAAAATACATGAGAGGTGGCTTCGAGTACAAGCGACCTTACGGTTGGGAAAGATATGCGATAAAAGTTGTCGGCAGATATAAAGATGACGCATGGCTTGGCCCAAATGGCATACGCACTGGAGAAGCCCCTGGGGAATGGCCTGTTTCTTATCACGGAACGAATATGAGGAGTGCTAAGGTGATTGTAAAAGAGGGATATAAACCGGGGGAAAGAGCCTTGTTTGGTAAAGGCATCTACAGCAGCCCCAGTCTTGAGATGGTCGAGAGGCTGTATGCACAAAAATTCACTCACAAGGGGAAAACCTACAAGATGGTTTTGCAGAATCGTGTTAATCCTGATCAGAAAAATGGTCACCTTCAAATCATCCCAGCTTCACAAACCAGAGCGGGAGCAGATTACTGGTTGTCCCCGAGAGAAAGTACATTTGACGTGCGTCCATATGGTGTTCTCATCCGTGAAGTTGAAGTACAACAACAACAACAACAACAACAACAACAAGTTCCATACAGTTGGTGTTCTCTTCAGTAACAAACGGACTCTAAACTGTTACGTGGTTAAAAAGATCACCATTCTGTTGATCGCACGAACGTTAATATTGTAGCCCCGATCAGCCGATGAATGAATTCCCTTATTTCGTAGTCGCCGTTAAGGACTGGCCCAAATGGGGCGTTCATCGCGGTTTTAGCTGGTAAAATATGGGAAAAAGTGTTCTAATTTTGCCCATTTTTGCAAAAATTCGGAACTTAATTCCAATAGGATAAAGTAAAGCTGCTTTGGGACTGTTATTTTTCATATATTCACTTGTAATTAACTTTTATTGGGATATCTTAGCAAATGGTATTTAAAGTGCCTATGAAATAAAATTTTCGACCCGTTTTTTATACTAAAAATGTGGGGCCGGATTCACGAAGCTTATATTTTCCAATATAAGTTATGGTCAAGCGCGCAATCTATTTTTTTTCTTACCTCAAAGTTGGCCTATTTGAGCCAAAAATATGGGACAACCAGCACGTGGCCAAAATATGTAAATTAGGACTTGTGACGTCAACAGTTGTGCAGACCTTCGTAATCAACATGGTAGTCAAAATTCATCGTCGGAGGACATTTCCACCTGAGCAAAACTGCTAAAAATATAGCTAAAAAGTGGTTTGTTTACGAGAAATACTGAAGCGTCTGAAAGCGGCATTGCATTTTTGCACAACTGATAACATCACTATGATATTTGCTTCTGCTTCTGTTTTTCTGCCGTAAGGATCAGTTTGCTGTTTCTTTTGCTTCACTTCAAGTATTAATACTGATCTAGGTCTGGAAACCCAGATCCGGCCATTCTCAACGGTTTGTTGCAGTGATCGTGCATGCTTCGTTTTATACTAGTTCCAGGCCCCAGGACACGAAAAGTTCATTTTTGACCAACTTTGGACGTCCAAAAAAAAATTCTTGTTCCTTGTCCATAACTTAAATTGGAAAATTATGAATCAGTGAACATGGACATCAATTTTTTGGTATAAGAAACGGGTCGAAAATTTCATTTCATAGGCACTTTTTATACACATGTATTCCATACTATTATAGTTTTAAAGGTTCTAAAATATCTGGTGTCAAGTAAGAGATAAGGCTGTTACTAGGTTCTTTTTTTGGGGGGATAAAACTGCTTGATAAAAAAGCCATTCTTTTATTTCAGAAACATCTTTATTATAACTATACCCTGCTATGACTTCATTCTTAAAAAAATATACATCTATCCTGATATCACAGTTTTGATGTGTAAAAAGGTTTTTAGCTTTGTGATGATTAAAACTTTTCTTGTGTAACTATTTGGCATGGAGTATTTTAGAATTAAGAATTTGATGTGAAAATAGGTCTAGTTTTCATACCATATAAATTTATATGTTGCCTTTATCTTTTATTGGTGTCACCAATAAGTGTTTTTGCACTAGGAGCGATTCTGATACATTAATAAAGTTCACTATTAGTCACATGTATTTTCGACAGGAATTAAAGCCTGATTTTATTTCTTACTTTTGTAGAGTTTTTTCTAATACAAAACCCATTTCAAATTTTCAGGATGAGACAGGTTCTTATACTTATTGGTGTTTTTTCTCATAAGTTGCAGCCTGTGGGTTCTTAACCCACTGCATGCACAAAACTTCTTATACAGGGCTGTCATTAATTTTGTAAGTAGCAGGCTGAAAATGGAAAGTAGGCAGCTAACGATTACTTGGAAAGAGATCGAGTAGCCCATAACATCAGCTGCCGATGTTTAAAACTATTGTAATACAGATTAATACATCTTTACTTTGACTGAAAAATTATAAAAGAATGTCTCACAAGTAATATCGATGGACTTTTTTTATTATTGTAAGCTTTCTCTTCAACACTAACAGTGAAATGAAACGAAAGTAGACGGCGGAGGATGGGCAAGTAGCCAGCTGTTTTGGTGCGCAACCGGCCCTTAATGACAGCAATGCTTATATGTGAGTTTTTACTGTATTAGAAATACAGTCAAACCTCTATTAAGTGGTCACCCTTGGGGAATAGCCAACTGGCCACTTAATAGCGGTGAACGCTTAAAAGAGGTCAAGTTTACAGTAAATATGGGGAGCGATTAATTATTCCAGAGATTTGTTAAGTGACCGCTTGATAGAGGGTGACCGCTTAATAGAGGTTTCACTGTAACAACTAAGCATTTAATTTAGATATACTATGCAGTGTTTCAGTAATAAGTAAAAAAGAAAACACTAAAAAGGATTTGAGACTCAGTAATCCCTGAAAAAATAATGTACCTTTAGTAACAGAACAATCTTTTTGCTACAAAACTGCCAGTAATTCTTTAAGCTGAGAGTCTTTGTGATGCACAGTCCACCCAATTCTCTTAATAATTAAGTTTTCTTCCCCAAGAACATGTGTAGGATGTGCCATGACACGATCAACTTCAGCCACTGTACGAAACATGATAATACAACTTTGTATGCCCTCTTTACTGCTTTGTTTTGTTATCAAGGTGACATTGCCAAATGCCTTAAAATAGCGGCTTATTTGCTGCTCTGTTACTGTGCTTGGAATCTTGTCTACAAAGACCTTGAGGTCACGATCCTGGGTTTTGTAATGAGAACTTGCTCGCCTCACTACAATTTCCTGGTCATTTATTATATGCCTCCCGTTCTTTCCAGCTACTTTTTCAACTGAATTATCATCAGAGAAACCAAGAAATGCTAAGTCTCTCTGTCTGTCTTTACCGTGACGAAATACCAAGTCTACAAATGTCAAATCTCCAAATTTACTGAAGTGATCCCTTAAAACTTCAACTGTCAGGCTGTCTGGTAAAACATCAATAATAGCTTTGCCTCTGATGTAGTTTCTGTTTTTTGCAGTGCATTTTTTCACATCCACAAGGTACTCACCAATCTGTTGCTGTGGTGACTCTAAAGCCCTTAGTACTGCACTTGATGTTTTGAATTCCACAAAGCAATAACTTTCTCTTGCAACAAGAGGATTGCTACAAACAAACTCAACACCATCTACAGCTCCAAACTGTGAGAAATGCTCTTTCAGCTGAGATTCATTCAACTCAAATGGGACATTACCAACACATATTTTTCTTGATTGCAAGTTCTTGCACTTCAGCACGTTCACGTTTCTCATGTCGATTACATGTTTTTGACTTAAAACGTTTTTTAGACTTGAAACATCATTAAACTGTACAAATGCACAAGGCGGGACAGTGTATTTCTTTGCAGAAATCTTTAAGTAAACTTTCTCTACTACTCCAAACTGCGAGAAGTAATCTTTGACTGACTGTTCTGTTGATAAAGGGTGCAGCTTTCCAACAAATATCGTCCTGTCTTGTGGATGGACGAAATCAACAAGGTCTGTTCTGTCTTCATGCTCAGCCAAAACTTTCCGGTTTTGGGAGATTGCTGCTATAAAATTTGGTTTGATAAATGTTCTATTCTCAAGAAGCTTCCTATAAGAATGGAATGACAACGTGGACTTGAGCAATTTGGGAGTAAAAACCCGAGTAAAAGTGGAAATTCTGCAAGATTGCAGGACAGCAATGGCCGCCATGATGGTTTTTCAATTGAATGGTCATGTATTTTGCATCAAGTGTCCATGACGATTGCTAAACTCTGATTGGTCAAAACCAATGTCAAACATTGGCGAATTCTTTTCGGCATACATAAGTGGAATTTTGCGTCCAACATGGATTCTTTCCATGATAGTTTTGACTTCCTAGACAACAGCGAAGATCTTTCTTACACAAGAAACCACGGTGGTATGGTTAATGGTTATTCTGACCACAAACCCGAGTTTGAAGACGCCAATGAAATCAAACAGAACTTGAGGGCTGCGATGAAAGGAGCTCGACAGAAAATTGCAAATCTTCGATTGGACCTCGAAGAGAAGTGAGTAAGCGGTGATTATTCTTAATTACCATTCGGTTTTATTCCCGTTTAGTTCATTTCTTTAGTATTTTTAGAATCGTGGATAACTTGCTAAGTTTTTGTCGAGGGATTGTTTGTTTCGATGTGATGTGAGCTTCAATGCTTGTTAGCAAATATTGTCCGATTATAGCAACGGAGCTAAAAGGACGCCGATATAGACTCATCCTCGAGTGTATGTTTAATTATTTCCATGTTGTTTTTAAATAAATGAATTATAACAGCCGATTTCAGTGCTGTCGAAGATTAGTTAACCAACTAGAAACGTAGTGTTTTCGTTGCTAGATGTGTTAGGTTCTGCGTGCTTTTAGAAGTCAGTTTGTATTGTGATAGGTTGCCGATGCAATAAAATCAATACACGCTAAGTACACACTCTAAATACGGTATTTAAAATATTATCTCTTTGTTACTGTATCCCATTTTTACAGTATTGTGTGTAGGAAACTGTAAACGATTCCAGTACTCAAAAGTTATTCGTTTTCAATTTGTAGACTTTCAAACCACCTGCCCCATATAAGCTTACATGTATATTCTATACTGACAAACACAACAATTAAGTTTAGTCAGTTTAATTACAAAGAAATAATATTTTCTGGTGGTCAGTTCACTTATATAATTGGCTTTTTGGCTGGAAAATACAATAATTAATTTTCTTTTTATTCGCTTTTGTTCAAAGCATATTTTTTGTCTTTTGATGTAAAAATGAGATTTTTGAATAAAGAACAACTTTTTAGTGAAATGTTAAACGAAAACTCATATTTTCAAAATTAAACCCTAGCAACTGGATTAACTATGCCATTGTTGAACAGGAATTTAAATGCAAATTCAACTAAAAGTTATCATTTAGATCTGAAAATATTGCTTGGCATGATATCAATTAACTGTCAAGAATAAGTATTCACTGTAAACTTGCCAACATAATTCAACAATGTCGTTTTGTGTTATCTTGCATCTTTGCAGGTATTTTAACTAAAAGTGCTTGACAGTTGTCCTGTCTTGACATAGTTAATTGAGTGTGAAGCATTGTGACTCTTCTTGTGACCCTTCTTGTGTGGGACACATAAGGGGAAGTTAAGTGCCGCAATCTTAACCCTCTCACTCCATAGGCAATTATATGAAAATGTGTAATGTACATGTCGTTCTATTATCTTTTGTTTGTGGTCGAAATCCTATGGTGTGACCATTCAAATGAAACCTCTTCAGAAATACTTTTGCAAAGTACTATTTGTTTTTCAGTATTTTAAATATTAAAATTCAGGATTTTTATTGAAGTTTGAGTTTGGCACTCCCGAAAGCTCGGCATTGAACCACTTTTGACTTTCCACGGTTGAGATTAAAGAGACTATGTCATAAGATTTGGCTGATTTTTGTTCAAAACTCTGCTAAAATTACTGCAAAACATTGTGCTTGAACCTAACAAAGAAGATATACATGTAAAGTAAAATCTCATGTAAAGTAAAATCTCAAAGGGAGAATATCAACCACAGCAATGTTTTATCAATATTTCAAAGACATGGGCAAACAACTTGAAAATTTAACTTAACTTTACAAATTGAAATCCATTTCCGTCCTGGCCATCAGCTGCTAAAATCACACATTAATAGTTTACGTGCAATAATGTAACTCTGTTAACAAAACTGGACCATTGTTTATAAATTTCCTTTAATACAAATAATAAATACCGTATTTTCTCAATTAAACGCCCCCGGCGTTTATTTTAAACTTGGCCTAGTGGACCCGGCGTTTCTTTGAATCAGCAGTTTTTTCTCGCCCACCATTTTCAAAGAAAGGGTTATTATTCGTTTTTCTTGGCAGCCGTGTACCTTGCCCTTAAATCTTAAGTTTATTATACCACAAATAAACATTTGAGGGGCTTACTTACAACTTCCTCTATCATACCCGGCGTTTATTCAGGGCCCGGCGTTTAATCGAGAAAATACGGTAAATGTCTTTTGGCTTTTCAAAGTGACCGCCATTACAATCTGGTGACATGGTCCTTTTAAGTGCATTAAGTTTATGTAGACCATCCCTTGCAGAACTTGTCACAGGCAAGAGGAAGATAGCCTGTAAAAACAGCCCCTCTCACCAGAGGTGACTGTTTTTGCAGACTTAGAGTAAGACAGTAGGGCTATGAAGGGTTTGGGAGCAGGGATGGTGCAGTGGTGAGAGCGTTCGCCTCCCACCAATGTGGCCCGGGTTTGATTTGCAGACTTGATGTCATAATTTGTGGGTTGAAATTGTTGTTAGTTCTCGTCCTTGCTCCGAGGGTTTTTCTCCAGGTACTCTGATGTTCCTCCCTCCTCAAAAACTAACATTTCTAAATTCCAATTTGACCAGGAATTTTGAGAGGCCCGCCCTAATTTACCTAGAGTAAGCTTCCCTTGGTGCCACCCTCTTTAAAACTTGTTATTAAATATTTATTTTATTTTATTTTTGTCATCTATGCAGCCCTTATTTGGGTCATCATCTACATTTTAACTCTTCTCCTCCAGTGGGGACAGGAGTGTTGAATGACATAGACAGTCCAATCTCTCCTTGGGACCACCCTCGTAAACAACCAGTATTGTGAACCCCCATTTGAATTGTCATGCGAACTCTGTAAATAAAAGCATTCGCATGCGACTGCTCACGTAAGTGACAGCAATCACTTTTGTGAATTACAGACTAGTCGATGTCAACAACAACTTACAGTTCTTTTCAGAACTACAGTGTGTACTGTGTACTAACCCGGACGATCACACTTGACAGACTGCTATATTGCAGTCTTTTCTTTTGTTTTTATGTTCTTGCAAGGGACCACTTTTTGCCCACTCTCGTAAGCAATAAGTTCTCGTTACAACCACTTTTTCTAATTCTCCAGGTGATCACTTAAGAGAGCTTTGACTGGGATGACATGATGCAGATTTTGAATTTTCACTTTTTTTAACAATCTGCACACAAAAATGTGCTAAAACATTGACTGAGTTGACTGGATTCATGCAGTTGATGGAAACTTTGCTATTATTCTCTTTACTAGGGATAAACTTCTCAGCTCAGAGAAGTCTTTAAGGCAGCGGCTTGAAGCAGAATTAGCAGATAAAACTGAACAACTGTACAAGGAAAGAGTCTCTGGTGTGCATGGAGAAAATGGAAGATATTCACCCAGTATGAACATGACCTCAAGCAGCCTTGGACATGATACATCATACAGGGAGGAACTGTCAGTTGCACAACGTTTAAATCTACAGGTAATAATGAATTTGCTTATGGTTCAAGTGAAAGGCATGATATCAAGATACAGTCACCTTTCACTTTAATGGCACCCTTAAGATCACATTCAAGAAATTTGAAGTTAGGGACACTCCCTTATTATGCCTAAACAGGTATGTGCTGCCTAACAGGGTATGGTTTTCAGGGTCTTGCGTCTTAATCGGGGTATACAATTTCACTATTTAGCATCTTGAACGGGGTGTCTTTCTGGACCGGAAAACGCTCATCAGACTTCAAATTCATTTACAAACATTTTTTTTTATTCCAGAGTCATATGAAGTATCATGTGATTATGTCTTACTTTAGACTTTATGGTTACCATAGCACCTTACTAGGCAGAGCGACCAAAGTGTTTGGTGCTTGATCTTTGTTTAACTAAAAAAGCTCACTGACTTCAAAATAAAAATTAAAAGAAATAAATTGGTTTTTTTTGTTTTGTGTTATATTAAATTTTACTAGCTAAATAAAAAAGGAGATGTTCTTAATCTTGAACAGGGTGTAATATATTCTGCACTCTTAGCCAGGGTCACGGAAAAAAGGTCTCTTGTCTTAACAGGGTAGCGAAATGAATGGATTTTGTCTTAAACAGTCACGATTTAAAAGCCTTGGCAGCACACCCCAACCCAAACTTCCCTTAAGTGCCCTCCCCCCACCCCCCTCGGGTCTTGATAAAAGTTGATGTCATGGCTTGTGCTAACTCATCATTACTAATTTTTATACACTTTTTTATACCTGTGTAGCTTACAGATAAGCTAACAAAAGCTGAAGCTGAAATTCAAGCATCCAAGATGAGTCGGGATGATTTATTATCTCAAACAGAGTCTCAAATTGCTGCTAGAGGAGCAGGTTTGACCTTGAATTTTGTCGTCTTAACCCTTTCACTCTTAAGAGTCAATTATCTCCATATGGAGACATGTATATTTAAATGTAAAGTACATAGGAGCTCTAACTTTTATGTCTGTGGACAAAATCCTGTGCCTGTAAGTATGATCGAACCATTCAATCAAGCAAGAAGTCAAAATGGCGGGCGGTCATTCAAGTTTCCCAGAACTGATGTGTAAACTGTCTCCAGTCTCCTACTAACTGACTTGCCAAAGCAAGTGGAGTGACTTCTTGAAGTCAGCATCTTGTGTCCTGAGACATATTGAATCTTTTTTTGCGTAAAAATGTATGATTTCTGTGTTAATGCAATCCCTCAAAATGATATGCTATACATGTATAATTTTACAGGCAACTATGAAGTAACTCGGTCATGGTCATATACTAATATAATGACAACAAAAAGATTATCTAAAATCCCTACAATGGACCACCATCTTCTCCTAGGGAGTAGCAGTGGGAAGGGAATAAAGTCAACTCCCTTTTGAGGCAGACACCTCTCTAAGGAATACACCAGGGTGTGGCTAGTTCCAGCCAAATTTCACCTGAGCATTGTACAGTGTATGTAACTGAAATTATGTTTTTTTTTTTTCACAAAAATCATAAAAAAATAATTTGTCAGACATTGCTAAATCCCATAAAAAAATCACATCTAATTCTTAGTCACTGGGACCTGAAAATAATCAACCTTGCTAATTCAAAAATGCTTGAATTTTATTTCTCACACTGTTATCCTTGTGTTTTTTTTCCTTGTGTTGCATCCAATTATTTTAGTAAAAGCTGGTCACAGTGAATAATTCCAGCTGCAACAGAATAGTTATCACGATAGAGACTGATGATAACATCTCACTCATTTCAGCTCTTGTTGAGAAAATCTACCAGGCACAAAAGGAACGTGACACAGCCATGAATGCAAGACTCAAGCTGGCTTACAGTGAACGAGAAGAATTACTGGACAAACTAAGAAGAACTGAAAGAGAACACACAGGGTATTAATTACATTCAATCAGCATCTTGTTTCTTGAATGTGAAAGCTCCTAAAACCGGTGCCTTCCAGTGTGTTTTGTCTTGTGCCTTCTTTTTTTGTCCATGGTTGGAAATAATTTTTCTACCTTAACAGAACATACGAAGGGTTGAGTGCAAAAGGGCCTGCGTGTATGTGCATTTTCAGGTCAGTTTTCAAGTCTTGACTTTTTGGAAGAAATTAATCCAAGAACACAAATTTGTCCAGGGTCTCAAAATTAGATGTTTTATTGGATTCTTCTTCAAAAAAGTTGAAACTTGAAAATTATCCTAAAAATGCACCTAGGCCCGGTTTGATCAATAATATTACACTTGGTGTGAATTGTTTGTCTCTGAAAACTAAGGCCATGTTTACACAAGGCCAAACTATCCTGGATTTGTGTCCAATCTGGGATAGTTTAGTCCCTGCCACACTAGCCAGCGCGAGTTTAAAGCGACATAGTCTCTGCCTATCAAGTAAACAATACCGGTATTTAAATGATTGTTTGTATTCTTGATTGACAGATTTGATTCTGGTGTTGACAGTGTATATGATGATGAGGAATCTGAGCCAGTATGTCTTTTAATTTACTTTGCTTACCTAATAACAATATTAGGCTCACTCTCTGCTTTTCGACTTTGATTATCAAAACATTAAGCATGCTATAAAGGGTTTGCACATGACATCACAGCGGCCATAATTATTGGTGTCCCAAACAATGAAATGGCAGCCATATTGGTGTCTTAAACAAATTTTGTGGGACTTAAGCTCTTTTCTTATTTAAACATTTCATATTGTTTTAGTACTTCAATATGGCTGCTGGTTGCGTGAATGAAAACACTCTATTTGATCCATTATTTTACCAACAGACCATGAAATCCTTGCTTGGTAGAATAACATCATCAGAAAACCCTGAGTCAATCGATAAACACGGCCATTTAATGGCTGACAAGATACGAACAGTACAGAGAAACAGGAAAAAAATGGTGACTGAGGAACTAAAAGCTGTTATCGCCGAAAGGGATGCTGCCGTGGAAAAGGTGAGCTTGGATTTTTCAACTAGAAGCTGACTCTTTTCAGTGATTGTTTTATGAGCTAATGACAGGTTAAAGTAAGATAAAACATTTAAAAAACCCTCTTAATCCTTTGTTGTGTAAAATAGTTTTTAATCTATATAAAATAGAAATCAAGAACACTTGTTGAAAACTTATAAGCTTAGATATTGGCTTCATTGGAAGCAGTGAGTTATACAATCATGTATATTCAAAACAAAAACAAAACAGCATTAATTGTGACACGTTAATCACACAACAAAATACACGTAATCACATCTTGTCAGATCGATGCAAACAATATATACACTGTATGTTTACGCTAAAGAGGAGATTGAAATTAACATTCATGGAAAAGTTTATCTTATTACAGGCAAGATATTGAATATAAACCATATTTTATGGCTCCACTTAAACCGTGGACTTAAACTGATCAGGGGTCATTAAGAGGCCGTGGTGTGCATTCTTGCTTTCAAAATTAATGTTTCCTTTCCTCTTTTGTTTCAGTCAAAGGCATTAGAAGCAGAGGTCGTTAATCTTCGTAAAGAAATTGAAATGATGAAAAACCAACATAAGTTAGTGGATAAACAAAGGCTAAAGGCCATTCAGGTAAAGTTACACTCCATATTTCCTTGAAAAAAGCACCTACAGTAGAGTGTGAGCAAACTCACTTGAAGTTTGGACAATGCACTGTAGTATTCTTGTTAGAATATGTGGCGTAAATTGTACCTTCTCTCGCCTTGAATTACTATTTCTAACTTCTTTTATTGAGATGTGCTGTATGTAATAGTGGTTAGTGCATTCGACTTCAGATCTGAAGCTTGGGGATTTGTTGCCTGGTCTTGGTCCTTGTGTTGTTTCCTTAGACAGGAAACTATACTCAACATTGTCTCTCTCCACCCACAATAGGCGACAATATTGTTGACACATTGTCATTTTGAACCCCATTTTCTTCGGAATGAGAGGCATTTCAGCCCAACCCCCACCCCCACCCCCCAGACAATGTTGTGTATCATTTAGTCAGGTCTGTCGCTACAATCCTACAACATTGGATGGGGGGACAGGGTTTAATGCGGCAGAGTGTAGTGACTGGAAAGATACAGTGATAAATATGACACGAAAACTGTTTTTGTTATACAGTGTGTCAACTATTTTTGTCGCCTCATATTGCAGGTGAATAAATGTGTACTGATGACAAAATGCTGGGAACAACTCTGTCACCTGGGTGAAGAAAGACAATATTTTTTTATGGAGCAAATTGTATTGTCTTAGTTAACAACTTACAGTACATCATAAACCAGGCTCTAACCCCCTGGGCTTCAGATTAAAAGCCTGGCATGCAAACCTCTGTGTTATTATAAGTACACAGACTGACTCTTAATCAGTTTTATTTTCTTCATCTTAACAGACTCACTCGGCACAGGCTCTGCAAGAGAGGGATTTAGCATTAAAGAAAAACAAAAGACTTCAAGAAGAAATTGAAACTATCAGAGTTTATTACAGGTAAAGGCACTGACTGAAAGAAAAATTACTTCTGTTTAGTATGGGAAGTGTTGAAACAGGAATTTGAACTTAAGCTTCTCACACCATTTTCACCTGCTTTCTGCCGTTTCCTTGGCAGCTTCTGTTGGCCTCTATACTAGCAGTATGTGATGGTTACAGAGACAAGTCCAACAACATAACCCTGTTGATCCCAAATAGTGATCAGCATCAATTTTCACCTTATAATATGTATGCATAATCAAATAGAGAGGTTATGAGAATTTAGGATCCGATCACCCAAGATGAGTTCTCTTGATATTAAATTAGCAACTTCTCCCCACTACTGCGGTAATAAATGTATGGAGATAAGAAAGGAGAATAAGTATTTTGGTACTGGGGATAAAGGGCTGATGTTACCACCCAACAGTGCCATCACCTGTACTAAAAATAAAGAGTGTTGAGTACAATGGGTGCAATCTTTGGCAGTTGCACCTTAGAAATTGTTTTAATATTTTATGAATTTGTTATTATTTACTAATTGCAATGAAACTGTTTGCCCTCCAGTTTACATGGGTCATTAACACAAGAACAATCTCTTCGAGACCAGTTCAACCACACAATGGATAATTTTGAAAGTCGATTAAGAGCCCGAGATACAGACATCCAGCAGGCACAGCGGAGTTATGACGAAGTGGTGGGGAAACTGAAGGCTGTGTCACAAGAAAGAAATATTCTGGCTAAACAACTAGAAGAGTCTTCTAAAAACAGACGGCGGGAAAAAGATCGAGCAGATAAGTAAGCGCAAGACTTTTCTCCACTCCTGCCCCAATCACCATAACGAGTCACTCGCTTACTGACTTGCCGACTTGTTCGCTTTCACTGCATGCTTGTGTGTCCCAATTTTTTATAGTTGTTTTTATTAAAGAGATGCAACATACATTTCTATGTCAGTCTTTAGTCTTTACCAATAATAGAGTTGTAAAAACTTAGCATTTGCATCTGGCAGTACTGCTGATGTTTAACACAAAGTTAGGGCAGCTTTTAGTCATGACTACACTCCAGAAACTTTGCCCTTGCATGAACATTCAATCAATCAATCAATCACTAAACTTTATTTAAGTGTCAATTATACTATCTGTCCACATTATGGACTACCAATTAGCCCATTTCTGAGTTGCTGTTAGTCTCTTTTTCAAACAATGGCCAAGTGCAAAACCATTCATACAAAAATGAGTTTTCTTTCACATGCAAATATCAAAGGCTCCTAAAAGCCAACCCATGAATAAGAAATGCTAACATGTAACACAAATTGCAGCGAGCTTATGTTTTCACACTGACATGGTTCAATATTTTTTTTAAAATTAAACGTAAGGAGTTTTGACGAACGCAAAAAAAGGTAAATCACTTTCATAATGTCCAGTTAAAAAAAAAAGGCGCTGAGCATGAATTGAACCTGGGGCCTCCTGAGTGCAAATCCTGGTGCTAGCCCACAAGACCATCGAGGGACACATGCTCAATTAAGACTAAATTTTGTTATTTAAAGGCAGATACGCATCAAAATGTGTGTCTCGATTGGAAAATCCTTTTAGATTGATTTTAATGTTGCATTAAAGACTCCAAATGCGAAACATCTTTAAGTTTATTGTTGTTTATATTTGTTTACAACAAATTAGTTGTAATCGCTGGATTCGAGCTGTTCTTGTTACGAAACACATTCGTAACAAAGCATTACGTCACTAAGTTTACAGCTGATGGAAGGAGTGAGTGAGTGAGCAAGTGAGTGAGTTAATTAGCCTGTGACCGTTACTGATAACGCTTGTGCGTATTCACAGGTTAAAATCTAATATCTATATAAATGGTTTTGTACTCGGCCTTGGTTCGAAAGGGAGTCAAAGAGCAACTCGGAAATGAGCTATTGGAGAAACTATGAATGGGTGCTATTTTACATGTGGCAGTTTTCCTCTTCCTCTCTAAAATCTAATTGCACCCCTTAATGTAATATTAATCATCCTTGTCTGTTTGCATTTTACTATCGTGTTTTCTGAATTACCTGAATTTAACAATAATAATATTATGTCTGTCCTTTTTCTGTTTTACAGGTTAGAGAGACTGGTTGGTGTACTGCGCAAGCGCATTTTAGACTCGGGTGGAACAAGCGTGGCTACTATTAATTAGGGAGGAAGGGTGGAACATAAACATAATCAGAAGGGAGGGGTGGGTCATATGTGACACAAGAGGGAAGGGTTGGATTATTCAATAGTGTCACTAGGAGGGGAGGGTTGAATTTTTTGATAAGTGTCACTAGAGGTGAGGGTAGATTGTTAGTGTCACTAGAGGGGAGGGGTGGTTCATCAGTGTTAATAGAGGGGAGGGGTTGATAATTAGTGACACTACATGCATATGGGTGGGTTGAATCATTATTGTCACTGTATATATTAGCAATATATATATATATATAAGATTTAGCTAGAAAGAAAATCTTGTATTTTACTCATTCATACAGAAAGAATTAGCATGCTAGAAAGGAATCATTTTGGAACAAAAATATTTGAAAATATTGTAATTAAGAAATAATTTATTTCCGAGTTTGTCAGAGCTATTTGTTCTTTTTTTATATAGAAATTCTGCTTAGTGACGCGTAGAGTTTTGATGTTTTAATTGTTTTGATGCGATTTTTGCAGGGGTTTTATACGACTGAGGAAGATCTCACAAAAACTTATAACCAGCAAAAATAATGTCCTCTTGGATTAACTCCATGGCAGAAAGAAATCACAAATAATATCACTTATAAATTAGCATTGGCATGAATCTATTGTGCAGCTTAGTTTGTTTTAACCCTTTAAGCCCTAATATCAAAATTTAAATTCTTATTTCTTGTCCCTATACATTTCCTATAGAAGTAGTGGAGAGAAATTGTTTAGATATCAAGAGAATTCATCTTGGGTGATCATGTCCTTAATTTTCTCATGACCTTTTTGATTGATAAGGCATTGATATTACAAGGAGAAATTTGATTCTGATCACTCTTAGGGCTTGAATGGTTAACTGAAACTGTCACAGTTGCCAAGTGTTGTAGCAATTGCATATTTTCACTGCTACGTGTAACAGTAATGGCTGCAAAGTAGTCGCACATTTGTTTATACAGATCTGCACTTATCGTTGGCTGTCAGAGGAGGGGAGGGGGTGGTAACTCACGTTCAACCTCATAGTTGAGTATCCCGCTAGGATTTGCTCACTTCTGGAGCCAGGTTTAAGTCTGGGATGAAGGGTTGGGGGGGGGTCCACATTTGAGGTCCCAAATAATAGACCACGCATGATAAATACCTTGGGGGATTTGTTGATCCCATTGTGCTAATGTGTGGAGCCTCCCTGGGGTCACTCCCCTTGGGATAGCTGCTGATAAGTGCAGTTACTGTAGTTATTTTTAGGGTGTATTCTTTTTTCTATTAAAAAGAATACACAAGATACCAGTTTTTTTAAAAAAAAAAAAAAAAACCCTGAATATTGTGAATATTCAATTACTGCTGACAAAGATAACCTGAAAGTGATGAATGCAGGGGGGGGGGGGTATGCATGGGATGGATAAAATTTAACTCCCCTGTCTCCCCCCCCCCCCCCCCCCCCAACACATTTTCTTAGAATTCGACTTCCTGGTAGTGGAAATTTCTGTGATCCTTATTTCTCATTCACTCAAAACAACTGGAACTTGAATTTAGCACTGAAAACGTTCTCATGAGGGGAGCAAAATCTTGGTTAACGTTTCCAAGAATCTATGTTTTGCCCCTTATTCAAGAGGCTACCACAAAGTTCTTTTCTGTTTGTTTTAAAAACAGAATGCCTCTAAAGAACATGACTTTTCTATTATACTTATTCTTGAATAGCCCTGGGGGAAAAAATATCTTTTTTCTGTGAAAACGGTTTTTGCTACCTTAACAATACTTTTTAGGTACTACAATCACAGCAGCAAAATGAGATGATCAGAATTTTGCAATAACTGAAGTTATTATCGCATGCTGATTGGTCAATTTTTATCATCAATAAGAGTACAGACAAAAAAAAACTGACGTCAATTTGTCAATTCAAAGCTTGATTAGCCTAGTGTGCTAATCTCATAACCAGATCTCCCACGGTCAGTACAGTGCAAGCATGAGTGAAATCTGGGTACGAGATTACCAGTGTGTAATGTCTGAGTTCAGGAGCCCATTACCCGGAGCGTGCAACTACCATAAATTCGTGCAACGGCATTTTTACAAGTAGGTTTATTTTTAGATAAGCCTTTCCCTCGAATTGGTTTCGGAAAGCCAATCACAAGCAATTGCATAATTACATGTAATAACTATTCACATGTTTACATTACTGTGGTGAAAAAAGTTATTAATTATGCAATTGTTCCAAAACTAATTCGCGGGAAAGGCTTACCTAAAATACACCTACTTGTAAAAACGCCATTTCACAGGCACAGTATGGAAGTTGCACGCTCCGGGATTATGGTTCCTGCTGAGTTATGATATGGCAAAACATAGTCCAATAATTCTAAAGGAATTTCACTTGTCATGTTATGATTTTCTTTATATGACATTTATGAAATAAATGTGGAAATCCTCACAGTGCACAAGAAACAGTATGCCTCTTTGATATCCATCGTAAATTGTCCAGTGTTTGGGTCACCAGATTTTGTTACCATCGGGAATTTGTTGCTAATCAGTTTTTTTGGCAACTATTTCTGAGATGTGATGTTACACAAAACCAATGGTTTTTAACGCAACACTGCAACAAGGAACGATAAAATAAGTTACGGATTTTTAACGGAACAATTGGTTTTAAAAATTTGCTTTTGTAACACAACTTTAGAGTAAAACGCGTTGCTTCCACGTAAGACTGTTATTGGTCCAGAGGCTCATTTGTTAACCCTTTCACTCCCAGAGTCAATTATGGAGACATGAAGTACTAACTTTCGAGTCTGAATAAAATCCTATGGTGTGACCATTCAAATGAAACCTCTTCAGCAGTACTTTTGCATGGTACCATTTGTTCTAACTTTTGAGTCCGTTGATGAAATCCTATGGTGTGACCATTCAAATGAAACCTCTTCAGCAGTACTTTTGCATGGTACCATTTGTTCTAACTTTTGAGTCCGTTGATGAAATCCTATGGTGTGACCATTCAAATGAAACCTCTTCACCAGTACTTTTGCATGGTACCATTTGTTTTTCAATATTTTACAAAATGAGATTTGGGATTTTTCTTGAAATTTGATGTTTGGCACTCTTGGGAGTTAAAGGGTTAATCAAAGGCTCCTATGAACCAACTCGTGAACATACGAAACTTTCATACCCACCTCCCTCTAACGCCATCTCCATCGGTAAACCAGGTGACCATTATTTATTGCGGATTAGATGTTGACCAACCCTCTCCTCTCCTAGGCGTTTTGCTCTATCGACGCCCACCCCCTGCGTTTAACTCCTCACCCTCCCATCCCACCAACGCCGTCCCCATCGGTAAGGCAGGTGACCATTACATATCGTGGGCTAAATATTTTTTACCCATTGCTGGTACGAAAATACGAGTTTGGGGGAGTCGGTACTATCCATGTTGGAATTTTTAATAAATTATGCTGATTTTTTTAAATTGAGAAGATTCTAGAAAATCACTGAGGTGGAACAGTAGGTCATTATTGTGGCCAATGAGGTGGAAAAGGAGGTCATTATTTTCAATCACCTCCTGTTCCACCTCACTGACCACAATGATCTGTTGTTCCATTTTAGTGAGCATCAATGTGGGTTATTACAAATAATAACCTGTTCAAAACAATGAGAATGTGCGTAAAAATAGGAGAAACCAAGTAAACTAATGACCAAATGAAACTGTGAACGTTGGCTGGCTGTTAGCATGGATAGTAGAAAGAGCTAGCTAGCTCTTTCTACTATCCATGCTGTTAGCCATTGTTCATAGTCCACAAGTGTTGTTACACGTTAAGCCAAGCTCTTAAATTCGTAAAACGCATTTCAACAAAGTATAGATTAACCCTTTCACCTCGGAGTCGATAATAAAAACAGTGTCAGAGTCTGTTGATAATAAAAACAGTGTAGTCTGTCGACGCAATGCTAGTCTATGGTGTGACCATTCAAATGAAACCTCTTTGGTCTTTCAACTTTTTATATTTGAATTTTGATGTTTGGCACTCTTAGGAGTTAAAGTCTTTTTATCGATATTCTAATTAATTAGTAAGTAAACGTTCAATCTTTTTGACAAATGGCAATTAACCTACAAATCCTTTTATTCATTTTTCAACGGACAGTACACGAACCGTGAGCTTGGGAGGCCTGTGGTTTTCGCGCCAAAAACGCGACGCGGCTGCACCGACAGCCGTCATTTTTGCATTCATTTTGTTGTCGGCTCCTTGCTCGTAAAAACGATAAAAAAAAACAGAAACGTTTGACCGCGGTAATTTTTCATGTTGGCTAATTAACGCTGAGAGGAATGGAAGACAACGTTACTGCAGGTACGATAATATTAAGTCGGGCGAAAACGAGAATGAGAGTTCCAACTGTCTCTCTTGTTTGGCATGAAACTCTCGCTCTCGGCGACTCTCGTCCACTCTTGAAGAGCTAGAGTTTTAATTTTGAAATTAAATATAGGCCCGAACACACAGTGCAACGTTGCGCGCGACAAGTGTTTCTTGTGGGTCACACAATGCAATTTGTTGCGCGCAACGTTGTAAAAGTAGAACTTGATTCTACTTCTAAAAACGATGCCACAAAAGTTGCACCGCATGTCCGGGCCTTTATATGCGTGTCTTACACTTAGGTCAGAGTCTGGTGTTTCACACAGTTTCACATTCTCTGGTAAGGAGTTCCACTGGATAGACGCAGGTACAGAAAACGATCGATGACCATAAGAACATAAATTATAAGTTGCGGTGATAAATGGCCGTGTCAGGCCGTTTAAAGCCTTATCGGTGATAAAGAGTGTCGTATATAATATTGTACTGTCTAGGCAACGTAGCTTGAACACGGGTGATTCTGAACTCAGCTCTCGTTTGCCCTGGATCAAAATAGGAGTTTACCAATACTTATTGTTAAAAACGAGAAGTCTGACGTTAGAGAAAAACAGTAAGAGAGGTTTAGTGTTCAATGTTATTTGCCGGCACTGTTTAAATTTAGAACAACGGCCGTTAACTTAACAAACACGACAGAATGAGGTTAAAGTGCAAGCTACTTGATGTACAAAAATCGTATTTGAATTCAGATAAATCTGTTAAAGGGTGCGGGGTCTAAATCGTGCGTTCTCTACCAGCGTAAAAGGTTACCGGAACAGACACTTGCAAGGCTCACAAGAGGCCCAGGATCAAAGTTTCTTTTAAGAAGACATTATAAACATGTAAATAATGTATTTTTTTAATATTAGGTTAGCTTAGAGTACATGCATGTATTTTTATTATAGTGTCCCCAATTAGCTAACTGTAAAGCTAAATACCCAGATACTGAAATAACGTTATTGTTATTATATTTTAACTTACAACTGCCAAGTTCTTATTTGTCAGTTCCAGTTCTTTCACAGTTCTCTTACATGTTCATAAAGTTCTTTCTTCTCTGTTCTGTTCTGAACAGTTCTTTTTCTCTAGCTCTTCTTCCATGAATACAAAAATTAAATTATAAATTATAAATTATTTGACTTTAATCTAAGCCTTTACAGGGTAAATATGTCTAATGTACTCAGACAAATAATTTCCCCCAAAACAATTCAGTACTAAATCCCGCTTCATCAGCACACTTGTGGCTATAAAACTAAAGGGAGCCACCCTAAGCTGGGTGGTGTTCGATTGCCATCCATATGCAATCGGTATCACTGTAGTACTGGTGCCATCCATAAAACAGGTCACCATTTTCCTTGACCCCAGCAAAGGGATCATGGGTGAATCCAGGAGCCATAGTTACATCTTCATACATGCTCTTCAAATCACTGTGGTGAAACTTCTGCATTCTTCCAGTGCCATAAACTTGGGTGTGAACCTCCAGCATCTCTGGGTCGGTGTGATGATTATGGATACCACAGTGGGTTTTTGCTGGACTGAACCAGACATTCACCTTGATTTTATACTTCCTAACACCACCCCCCTGGCTTGGTTTCTCTGATCCAGTCACTATGTAGGGATCAAATTCAACTGTCCCCACATCAAACTGGGGTGACTTGTACAGTGGGATATCCTGAGGGTAACTTGGGTTCAGGCTAGACAGCTGACACCAGCCTTCACCTAGGACTATGCCACCAATATTGGTTTCAACTGGGACTTTAATCAGTATAAGCGACTTGGCATTGATCTTCACATCTAAGAAATAATAATAATAATATTAAATAATAATAATAATAATAATAATAATAATAATAATAATTCAATTTATAGTGTGCATATTCAAAGGGGACAGACTTCAAACAAATGTGGCTTCTGAACATATCTGAATTTCGTAACTGTTCATCAGTAGGATGCCTAAAATGTGGGCAATTTCCACATTTGGTTTCGGCTCCATTAAATCCTATACCAATTGCAGAACATTTTAGGAGGAGCCACCCACAGTGCCAGCACAGTTACTGACAAGACATATTAGTAAGGAAAACAACACAAAGTAAATGTAGTATGTTAAATAACGAACTAAGCACACATGTGAAATCTGTTCATATGCGCATTACAAAGTTAAAAGTATGAAGAAAAAATATATCATGTAAAATACAACAAATAGGTATATACAATTAAAATAAAAACAGTCTAGTACTTAGTTTAACAGTAATGAACTGGTAATTTATTAATTTTAAATCAAGCTGGTCAGTTTAACAGCTTGTTTAAAACAGATATTTTTGGTGAACGGAATTTTTTAAGGGAATTGAAAATTCTCTTTGGTTTTATCGCATTAGAAGAGAATTGATTTTTGTTTGCTATTGTTAGAGCTGTTAATTACGATTTTTGTTATCCGTTGAATGTAGTCATCTTTTATGCTGATGTATACTAGTTATGTGACTTATGTGCATGCACGTGCATTTACTATGCCCGTGGAAGTATGTGTATAAATAGTTGGTTCTTTAGTATGCGAGTCAGTTCTCGGTTGTTACACTTGGCTGTAAAACCTTGCAAGGTGGCGAACCAGAAATGACGGCATTCATGTTGGAAACATGCACAACGATTTCTTCAACTCAAAATCTTTGGTTCCAGTGAACCATTTCGAATCCAGAAACTTGGAAAATAAAAAAATGATCCTTGAATTAAGTATGCGTATAAGTATTAGTATGCGTGTCTGTGAAATTGTATAATACTGAAGTATTTAAAAAATTAAAATTGTGTTTGTAAGACACCATTTTGTAAGATTGCTGTGCAGTTGCAAAAACCTTGAACACTTTGATTGTGTAGCTACCAATCAGGTACGAGATGAAACAGCAGAAAATGTAAATGAAACGAACCAAACTTGTTATTCATGAAACCATTTTTGACTTAGGCATAAGTCTTCAATTGACTTGAGGACAGTTACACTAGATTATGAAGGGAAAATTTGAATTTACAGTAAACCAGAGAAAAGTGTCAAGAACTTTTGCATGTAAAGGTAGCTCTAGTGTGTGAAAAAAAAAAAAACAGTTTATCGGGTGTCTATCGTCGTCAACAACAGGCATCCTCCCATACTACTGGTCAATTTATGAAGGCTTAAATCTGTGTGTATATATATATATATTACATATATATATATATACACCAAATTGAAGAAACGTTGTCAGGTAATTAAAAAAGCGTAAACCATGAACGATGCGACCCAAAGGCTTACTGGGAAGTTGGAAAATTTAATCTTCGTCTGTGACAGAATATACATTATATTAACACAGAATATATAAATCATGCTCTTAAATGCCTCAAACAAAGAAAACATCTTGATTATCAAGAAACAGAATATAACTAGCTTGCCAATGCTGCCTACCCAGAATCCCATTCGGTCTCATCGTTCATGGTTTATGCTTTTTTAAATGACAACGTTTCTTCAATCAGGTGTATATATGTATATACACCCTTTTGCAAAAATATTGACACTTAAAAATATATATAAAATATATATTCGTCCTTTGTGTTTAAGGTGGGTACAGTAGCATTTTACAAACTCTACTGTACCCACCTCGAGAACTGTTTGCCGCCTATCGTCACGTATGCGATATAAACACAAAGGACGAATATATATTTATATATACTTTGAGGTGTCAATATTTTTGCAAAAGGGTATATATGTGTATATGTGTATATATATATAAACTGGATATATACACATATATATGACGTTTACAGCCACAGTTTATTTTTTTTTGTTCATATTTATATTCACAGTGATGGGAAACCTTTGTGAATTATATATTATTAGATTAGACTTGTCAGCTCTGAGCTGTGTCTTCTTTTCAAGCAAAAATAGTTCCAGTTGTTTAAGGTAAAACTGAGAAAACCGTAAAACTTTTTAGTCAATTTCTTAAATATGATTGTACTGGCTGCTAATTCCTAGAATTTTTGTATTTTTGTATTTTACTTTTACGTAATAGCTTGAAATTGCACATGATGTCATAAAAATTCAAAAATCTAAACTTTACACCCTACAAAGCTGTTTCTAACATCATCAGCCCAAAAAGTAACGCAATTTGTCACGCTATTCAGATACCGTATTTTCTCGATTAAACGCCGGGCCCCGAATAAACGCCGGGTATAATAGAGGAAGTTGTAAGTAGGCCCCCCAAACGCTTATTTGTGGTATAATAAACTTGAGATTTAAGGGCAAGGTACACGGCTGCCAAGAAAAACAAATAATAACCCTCTCTTAAAAAGTGGCGGGCGAGAAAAGACTGCTGATTCAAAGAAACGCCGGGTCCACTAGGCTAAGTTTGAAATAAACGCCGGGGGCGTTTAATTGAGAAAATACGGTAAGCCGTGAAAATGAATAAATTGAAGCATTATAGATGCTTATCAGCCGATTAATGTAACTATAGTGAATCCAATCTTTTGTAATGGGCTTTTTGCGTAATTATGACTTTGAAGTTTTGGCCGCCATATTGGTCTACCACTTGGCCGCTCCATACATTTTTTACTAAAAATGTCTAATACTCGTTCGTCTGTAACTCTTGAACGAAATGCTCTGGCGCTTCAAAATTTGGTCCAGTTGTGTAGTTTTAAACTCTCTACCGAATTCCATTAACATTTTGGAATTGAAATCTGTTTCTGAAATTTTGATATGACATTTAAAGTTCAAGCCAAGAATATGGTAACATTTTAACGCTAGTTAAATGTATAACATCCGAAAAAGAATAATTCGGGTTCTACTCGATGCGATGAACCGAAGCCAAAACTTCAAATTACGTGACCAAACCTGTCGAAATTCATAATTGGACATAGGATCACATAAGGGACCGAACCGGGTACAGAATACCTTGCTAGTGAGCATAATGCGCATTGGCACATTTACAAATTACCTTGTAAAATAGTCGACTTTCTCGGCTGTAAAACCTTGCAAGGCGGCGAACCAGAAATGATAGCGTCCATGTTGGAAATATTTACAACAATTGTGGGTTTCTTCAACTCGAAATCTTTGGCGTCAGTGAGCCATTCCGACTCCAGAAACTTGGAAAATTTAAGAGGCTGTTTTGTGTTGGCTGACATTTTCCTTTGCTCTGTAAAGTTTGTCAAAACAAGTGAAATGATGTTCCTAGATAATTGCTGTGGAGTTGCAAATTGATTGTGTAGCTACCAATCACGTCCGAGATGTACCGTGCCGAAAACAGCGCGACGCATAAATTATGACTTATTTTACAATATCCTATGTCAGTCACATTATTCTATTTTTAATTCAAAGCACGCTCGCCACGTTTATGTTTTTAAAAGCCCTCTTCAGAAGTGAAGGAGGCAATTTTGATGGAAGAAGAAGAAGAAGCCCTTTTTCACTTGAGTTAATCCATCATGTCCGAAGACACACAAATTTCAAACGCTGGATACTGGATAATATGGGGGATCATAAAATATGTTCGTTTTGCTTTTAGTAACGGGGTGGTCCATTCTCCACTCCTCGATAAATATGCATTGCATGTAAGGGCTTAATTTTGTATATTTTAAGACAACGCCCATCTTTGGACGTTTACAGCCACAGTTTGCTGCACTCGTTAACTCTGAGCTGTGTCTTCTTTCCAAGCAAAAATAATTTCAGTTGTTTAAGGTAAGGTAAAACTGAGATAACCCATTACTTACTTACTTAGGCCCATCCCTCCTCCAGGAGGAGCATAGGCCATCGACGACAATTCTCCACCGCACACGGTTCCGGGCTGTCTTCTCTGCTTCCTTCCAGGTGGTGCCCATCTTCCTCAGCTCTGCTTCAGTGTCTCGTCTCCAGCTGTTTCTTGGCCGGCCTCTCTTCCTTTTCCCCTGCGGATTCCAAAGGAGCGCCTGGCGCGTGGTGCTGGTGGTTGGTTTCCAAAGGGTGTGTCCAATCCTACCCCACTTCCTCCGTAGGATCTGTTGGTCGACTGGCTCCCGCCATTTCCCAGAGGTCTTCGTTGCGGATCTTTTCAGACCACCTGATGTTGTAGATGCGCCTGAGACACGTGTTGACAAATGTCTGGATTTTCTGCGTGGCTGCCTTGGTTTTTCTCCACGTCTCAGATCCATACAACAGGACGAACTTTACATTGGAGTTGAAGAGGCGAATCTTGGTGGTCTGGTTGGTGTTCTTTGAGGCCCAGATGTTCTTGAGCATGATGAAGGCTGCTCAGGCTTTGCCAATCCTGGATGCGACATCACGGTCCGTACCCCCCTGCCTATCCACCACACTCCCTAAATAGACGAAGGACTCAACCTCTCTGATGGGTCTCCACCAACTGTGACTGGTGCTTGGACATTGGTGTTGATCCTCATGAGCTCTGTCTTGCCCTTGTTGATCTTCAGCCCTGTGCCCGCTGATGTTGTTGCAAGGCGAGTTGTCTTGTCCTGCATCTGACTGTGGTTGTGTGACATGAGAGCAAGTAATTTCAGTACATAAAGGATAAAGGTCATCCGATTAAGTTGCACTGTGCTATATAGACGTCAAAATACAAGAAACTATCAGCGGTTATATTTCCGTAATGTTCTATTCCATCTTCAAACTCAAAGAAATCATACACGCAAAGCGCGGATTTAAAATACTAAAACGAACAGAACTCCGTCTTTGTCCGCACACAAGAACACGCGCTCTCAGACAAACGAGAAAGGGGAGTAAACAGGATAAAAGCGATTTTGTCCGAGAAATTTGCGTAGATAGATAGCCTTTATTTTAAAACGATAATCATTAAAGCTAAAAAGAAAGCTTGTGTGGTTGTTTGTACCTAAAAAGGTACTATCTATAAACATTTAGAACGAGAATGTCTAAAAATTCAAATAAAATAAGTGTCAAGTATATACAAATTATTCAAATCTAAAACTGCAAGTAGATGGAGTCGTCTTGAAGTTAAAATCCTGATTAAAAATGTCTTAAGATTTAAGCTTCCACCCGAGTCTTATTTCCCAGGTTGCTATGTTTGTTTACGACAGAATTGAGTCTCTGTACCGCTACAAAATCTTTCATATAGCGAGAGCTGAAACGCGGGACTGACAATGAGTCACGTGCCCGGATTGAAAAACTTGACGGACTCGCTTCTTCATGATATCATCATTTAAAATGTTTGGTTAATTGTCGTTTTGCGCCTTATGCGCATAAAGAACTATACTGAACGGGCTCAGTTATGCGCGCACGGGAATATTAAAGCTGAATAAGTGTACAGGATTTTCCGGAGGCATTTGTACGTCATGGACCCCAGTGAGAATATTCGACCAACATAACTACAGGGAAGAGTTGCAACCAGGGCAACTGATTAATAGCGCCTGTGTTTTGTCTTTGGTGCATGTTAGTGAAGAAATTGAAAACTCTCTTCGATTGCATCGCATTAGAAGAGAATTGATTTCTTTTAGAGCATTTTATTACGATGTTTCTTATCCGTTAAATGTAGGCATGTATTATACCGATGTGAAGTTATGTGCATGCAGGTGTATTAGTTATATAGCTAGATATGTGCGTGCAAGTACGTGTATAAATAGCAGGTTCTTTAGGATGCGAGTCAGTCCTCGGTCGTTTGACTCAGTGACGATTTACTGGTATCAAAATCTTACTTGTTTGTTTTAAGTGGTCGGTTCCATCGCTCGGAACTTTATTTGAACATATCCATCAGTTTTTTTCCTACAATAATTAAAATTACCAGATCACTAAATTATCAGTGGCCCCGTAGGACGTGATCGCCGGAGTTTTGAGCTTTGGTTCCTACCCAGGTTTCCTACAATTTTTTCCCTTTGAGTTTCGGGGATTTTTTTAAAGTAGGAACGTTTTTCCTGGCCTCCGAGCATCTTTTGTGATGCGCCCTTGAATCTCCAGTTATTTTTTCGTATGATATTTAGCTGTTAGTTGTCGTTTTTTACGGCATAGGCGTGCAATAAAGTGTTTAGGGAACATATTCGGTGTATGCGGTCGACCAATGCTCTAACCCACGAGAGTTTTTGACACCAAGGGACAAAGCTGTCGAAATTTTAAATAGGTCTTAGTATATTGACCGGTGAAAGTATCTTTTCTGTAGATGCCAATGCCATCATCTGTGATGTTAATATCTTGAAATTGAGGAGTGGTGTTTTCAAACAAATCACGGGTACAGCGAATATTCCCGTCAAACTTGTGAAAGCGTTCTAGGATATTGGTCATCCCGCACGTATCTGAAAAATCCTGCCATCGAAGGTAGGCCTAGACAGATTCTGCTCGGTAACTTTTGAGCAACTTTTACAATTTTGAGCAACTTTTTCGATTCTGAGCAACTCTCTGAGAGTGAGCAACTTCCCAGCATCTTTATCTAAAAGTTCGCATATTTTTGGCATATTTTCACTATCTTTTAATCAAATTCATAAGTAATTGATATTATAACTCGTTTTCTTTGGAATTTCACAAGAATTTCACTAGAAAACCTCTTTTTTGCTTTTTTATTTGGTCGTGTTTTGTATATCATTGAGGTTACTTGTGGTACGATTTAGAAATTAATAAACAAGGAAGGAGTTACCAGTATATAATTAGTAAGAGTGATTATGTCAGCAAGCAACTTTCTCGATTTTAAGCAACTTTTGGGGATATTTTTGAGCAACTTTATAACAATTTTTTAACAGAATCTGTCTAACCCTAATAGACGCTATCAATCCCTAGCTGGTCGATGAGCCGTTTCACGATCATCTGTTCGAATTCCGTCAAATGCATTCTGCTCTGAGTTCTCTGTTAAAGATCTAGTTCGATCAAATTTTCAAATTTAATTTTTGTGCATTTTTGTGCATTTTTTGGAAGAAAATAATGTATTTAGGTAACATGTCCAAACTGTTGTTCAATCCGATCGAGAGAAAAAGGTTTTTTTTCCGGCCGTACTTTTCGCATTTGCACGGCCGCCATTAAATTTGCATGTTCGTGTAGTTCTACTCAATTTCGCTGTAACTTTTTGAGGAAAATTCGAATTTTGAAGTAAACTGGGTAAAAGGGTTTTAATTTCTTTTCTTAAAAGAACGTCTGCATGTAAAGGTAACTCTAAGCAGCTCTAGTGTAAGAAAACAAACCCGGTTTATCGGGCGTCTGTCGTTGTCAAAAAACAGGCTTCTTCCCCGTCCCTTCTTTCAAAACCACATCATACATATTCTAATCAAATGATCGATAATGACTGTTGTACTACTGATCAATATAAGTGCTTAAATTTGTATAATATATGTCTAATTACTCGACAACGCCCATCTTTGGACGTTTACAGCCACAGTTTGCTGCACTCGTTAACTCTGAGCTGTGTCTTCTTTCCAAGCAAAAATAATTTCAGTTTTTTTAAGGTAAGGTAAAACTGAGATAACCAATTACCAGCTGATAATTTCAGTATATGTAAAATGATAAAGGTTATCCGATTATTATGTTGTATTGTGCTATATAGACGTCAAAATACAAGAAACTATTAGCGGTTATATTTCGGTAATGTTCTAGACCATCTTCATACTCAAAGAAAACATACACGCAAAGCGCGGATTTAAAATACTAAAACGAACAGAACTCCGTCTTTGTCCGCACACAAGAACACGCGCTCTCAGACAAACGAAAAAGGGGGGTAAACAGGATAAAAGCAGCCTATTTATACCCAATTCTGTCCAAAAAATTTGCATAGATAGATAGCGTTTATTTTAAAACGATAATTATCATTAAAGCTAAAAAGGAAGCTTGTGGTGTCGTTTGTAAGGGGTATTAGGCGTAGATATTGACAGCAAATTGTCTTTTAATGAACATATTGAGAAAGTATGTTCAAAGTTGGCCTCTAGAATCGCAATATTGCGTAAGATTCGAGCCTGTTTACCTCTTAAACAGCGACTTAAGTTTTATAATAGCATTATTTGCCCTGTTATGTCTTATGCTAACGTTGTTTGGGCAAATTGCGATAACGAGTCGGTTTATAGGGTCTTAAGATTGCAAAAACGTGCGGCACGCGTTATTTCTTATGCCGATCGCATGACACCATCAGTTGCTTTGTTTAACAAGCTAGGTTGGATTCCGTTTTATGAGCAACATAACATAGATAAATGCATAATTAACAATTAGACCCGTAGCCCGAAAGGGCTAGGGGTCAATAGCCCATGAGGCGAAGCCGAATGGGTTATTGACCCGTGGCCCTTGAGGGCGAAGGGTCTAATTGTTTTAGTATCACCCAACTAGTCGGACAGAAAAAGGCAATAATAAAAAAAAGCAATTGCAAGTTGAAGAAATATTTACAGTTGGGAATAAAACGAAAAATAAAACCGGCGAATTTCGCTACTCGATGACTATTACTATTAGACCCCTAGTAGCGTAGCCAATCAAAATGCAGGATTTGCATTAGTCCACTAGTTGGGTGATACTAATAAGTGCTACCCTCTTTAAATAAAGGCTTTATTATTATTATTATTATTATTATTATTATTATTATTATTATTATTATTATTATTATCGAATGGTCTTTGCGAGCACTGTGTTTTTTCTTGCGAACACGAGCAGTCATCAAGTTTCTCTTGCGAGCAACGAACACTTTAGAAAAAGCAACAGCCGAGCAGCGACCACTTCGTAAATTTTCCGCCAGCAGCAATCCTTTTTTTTAATTTCACACATTGTTTTTATAAGAGTGCGCTTAGTAATCTGACCAGTGCACTGTAGTCTGACTGATCCAACCAATTATTAGACTACGAGCAGTCCCTCTTTCCCAGCTTAGATCGTCGGGCGAGAAACCGAAAAAACATTGTCGAGCGGAAAATGTCCGGGCGAAAACTGGGGGCGAGATGGGCGCGCGGGAAAAGAGGGACTACAGACTAAGCCCATGACGAATGAATCATGCTTTGCTCTCACAACCCAAAAATCTGATTGGCTCTTGATCGAAGATCTGTCAACAAGCGGCAACGCCGCGATGACGAGATCATGGCTGACAAGCTCCAGGAATGAGAGCAGATCGAAGCGATTGAAGCTCTTATCGCCGGCGGGTAGCCTCTTCCAGGCGTTCAGTTAGTGGGGCGCGAAAGAAAAATCGGGCGCAGGAGAAAAAACCGAGGGGAGGCTGTCACCCCCTTTCCCCAGCCTCCCCTCGGTTTTTTTCTCCTGCGCCCGATTTTTCTTTCGCGCCCCACTAACTGAACGCCTGGAAGAGGCTACCGGCGGGATGCGACTGGGTTCGGAAAGATCCTTATCAATATCGAGTGTTTTGCAAGGAATACTAGTGTAAACTATGAAAACTTTGCCAAGCAGAATGGTTTAACCGTTCTCAACGCTCAACAAAACTATGCGTTGCCCTTCAGGTAACAATTAGCAAAATACAAACCCGGCAACTGACGAGGTTCGGGACGAAAACCGAAACATGGTCTTGCCTGAATGAAATGAGATAGTGGCATAAGCAAAACAGTCGCTAGATTGTCAAAATTGCCAACGGAGGAACTATAAACATCGAGCTCCACGCAGCTATAAAGCGAAGGGAATGGATTGTAAACTGAGGCAAACTTCAACTGTACTCTCTACAAGTTGAATAACTTTCTTTTTAAGGTGTTTCCCTCCAGTTTCCATGCAGCCGCACCGACCATTTTTGAGCGGCCGTTTAACTAACCTTCCTTTAATGAATTAGTATGAAACTTACACAAAATATTATATACAGTTTGAAGTTTATAAGAGTAACAATTTAGAAATCGCATTTAAAATTGTCGAGATAAACGAGAAACATTGAAATCACTTGAGTCTAAATTCTGAGCGATTGCGATGGCATCTAGAAAAGTCAAAACTATTACGATAAACTATGACATATGGCAAACAAAATATCTAAAAATTAGAAACTTTTGTCAAGCCGATTTTAAGTAAATCAGAGTAAAACGACCATAAAGGTTTTTTAAAAAAAAAATCTATCTCGCGGTTTTTGAAATACGTAAAAAAGCGCTAAAACTACAATATCAAGGACTCAGTCAAAAAACTATGGTTTCCTATAGAAAATTGAATCTCCAAAACTAAAACGAGAAACTCTTTCAAACTTTCATAGTTTCATCTCATACACTAAACACACATTTTGACGTAAATTTGAGATTGAGAAATTAAACCTTTATAAGCTTAATTGAGGAACTTGTGGATGTGCTCATACACATGCAAAATCACAGATCGAAATGTTTCTCATGATAATAAGTTTTACACAATGTTACGTTAGTAGTTGGCACTGAACTTTGTTTAAAGTATTGATCGCTTAAAAGAGTGTTGAATGTCCTATTGTTTCCTTGCATGAAGTGTTTTTGTATGATACGCCATTAAAATTGTCATTAGACCACGCCCAGTGAGTATTTTTTAGTGATCCTGTATTAAGCGGCCACCTGTATTAAGCGGCCAGTTCCTCAAGTCCCGAGGGTGGCCGCTATATACAGGTTCGACTGTATTCTTTTGTTCCTTCCTGATAACCATCCATAGACATAATTTTTCTTCAAACGACGTCTAAAGTTAGTGATATGTGAGTACTACAAAACTTGAAAGTTTGAGTCATCATAAAGTGTCTGACTAGATTTGAGAAAAACGACATTGTTTAGAACAAATGGCGACAGCTGGTGTTCCTATAGTAACAGCCGTTGCTTGGAAACCAGTGAAGATAGACGTTTCGTCACAAATATGAAAGCGATCGAAGTATGTCTTCCCTACGAAATTTTGAGTTCAAAACATGCACCCCGGGAAAAAAACTGCTGTGAGCCTCCTGGGATTGTTCTGTAACTATAATATTTATGGTAAATTTGCGGCTGCTTCATCAGTTTGCATTAACTGTTTGCGACAATAAAAATGGCTTATCTGTGAATTGTTCGGTAGTTCTGTATTTTATATCGTAAATTTTACTACTGCGCCGGCTTCGCATTGATTGTTTAACAAAATAAATGGCGAGCAGTCTCTTATTTTTCTTCCAGAAATAGTGGAGTAGCATAAACTTGCGATGCCGGGGAATATTCGGGCGAGCCGCGAGTAACGGCAGCCCGGAAAAAAGAAATGATAAATTATTTTATTCTGTTCTCAGGCTTGCACTCTTGTTATTCACTAGTGATAAATGTTCATATTTACTATTCAATACCCAGTGCCATTGTTCTCTCTAAATCACTGATTGCAGTCTTAAAGATGCTAAAACAACTGTCTCAGGAAAATGGGGGCGGTCCTTTTTGTCAACAGGGAAATTATCAGGGGTAATTATACTAAACGTGCTAAAACAAACAGGCTGCAATATTTTTAATATTGCAGCCTGTACACTGCAATATTTTTAATATTGCAGTCTGCACCACTGCAATATTAAAAACCAGTCTGAGATTATCAAGGACACCAAACAGCAATTTTGAACTTTTTGTTATTTCGTCTTTAAAAGAGTATCAATGAAATTTTCATATTTGGTGTTCCCACAGTGGTTGTTTACATCATATGTTTTCAATAGTGATTTTTAAAATGGCTGATATAACACCGTGGAAAGTTAGAAAATTTGTTTTGAAGTTATAACGTTCTGTAAAATCGGAAAAGGAAAGACAGTTTGTCTCGTTTCTAATCAAATGACTAATCTGTTTCCGACACGTATAAGAGAATTTTGCCACAGACTTTGTGCCTTAAACTGTTCAATGGAGAAGATACTATTTTCATATTTGATATGTGTGAATATTTGTAGTATTTCCAAAGTAAAGGGATCTGATATCTTGATATATTTTGCTAGATCTTTTTTACTAAGGTTGCCTCGAAAGATAACTTCACTGCCAAAAGGTCTTAATTGTAAATCAAACAAAAGTTTCCATTTCCCTTGGTTTTCTGAAACCATTCTGAGATTACTAAGGACACCAAACAGCAATTTTCAACTTTTTTTTATTTCACGCACTTTTTAAATTACACTTACGAAAATTCCCGGAACAGGCTTCCCAAAGCGCTCATCTGAAGCAAAATTAAGCACCATACATTACTCACTATAAAAATGCTATGGGTCGATTCAATTAAATTATGTCTTAAAAGCAGAAAAATAAAACGGACGAATAAAACTTTACCTCGTTCTCGAAACCATCAGCTTTAGGTGAATCTTCGCCAATATTTAGAGTTCGGTTCTGTTGTGTAATAAAATTTGCCCCTTCATCCTCGTCTGATGTAGAACCATTGTCGTACACTTCTTTCATGTCTGGTAACAACTGAAGGAAAAAGTTTCGCTGCATATACAAATATCCCGATATATCTCATTGTCTATTGTTTCCGCATAGTTCGCCGAAAAACAAACTGAGAAGAACAAAGATATCTATTCAAATTATCATTAGTACCAAACGTACCGCATTTCTCACACTGCACATTGTTTTAAAATTGTTCAGCAATCCGCTAGTTGGAAAACATCACATGCTCAAAAACAAACAACGCAAAACACAAATCAACTAAGAAAACAGACATTTATATTCAAAACTATGATTAGTGCGAAACGAACCGTATTTCTCACACTGCAAATTGTTTTAAAATTGTTTAGCAAGCCGCTAGTTGGAAAAACATCACATGTTCAAAAACAAACAACACAAAACACAAATCAAATAAAACAAAAGCATCTATATTCAAAACTATGATTAGTGCGAAACGGACCGCATTTCTCACACTGCACATTGTTTTGCAGTTCAGAGACCTACGTGTTGAAAAATATTCAAAACCGCACTACACATACACAAAATGCAATCAAATGTTGAAACGCTACCGCAAGGCGTCTCGTCACCAATTCCCAGTTGAGCTGATCAACAAGCGCTAATTATATTCTTTTGTGCGTTCGGGAACAAAGCAGAAGGGCGCTTGCAATCAGTGATTTAGTGCAGAGAGAGAACAATGGCACTGGGTATTGAATAGTGACACTGGGTATTGAATATGTATTGAATATGTGATATATTACAGTCAGCTTCGGGCGACGCCCTCAGCTGACTGCAATATATCACATATTGCTGCCGGCCTCAGTAACTATCTAATACGTACCACATTTATTCCCTGTAATTTCTATGCGTAAATCCAATTGCTTATGAAATGATTTCTGTCTTGTAGAATACGGAACGCTGAACGACAATGGCCGCGTACCGATACGTTCCACCGGACGAGTTTACCCCGGAGTCCAAAATCAACTGGATCAGTGTGGGTAGGGTATTGAAGTGGACCCAAGAAGAAGAAGGAATCGTGGATAAATTCACTCTTTTTCTCGAAGGTGGCCTCAAGATCTACATCTACTTCCTTTCTCATACATCCTTCCGGGTACGTTTCAACCCCGATCCTAAAGCTCCGTATGTCAAGAGTCGCTCCCCGGCAACGGAGGTGGAGCGAATCGAGGCACATGAGATCAAAGTGAATGAGGAAGGAGGGTTTTTAAAGATAAGCACCAATAGGATTGAGGTAGGTTAGGAAAAACACCATAAAAGTTATGACGGGCGTGGCTCAAATGGATTTTTAGCCCGCGTAAAAGCCCGTTTACACCTCGATTTTTGATTCGATTTTTCTCTCGCTCTCCAGTGTAAATATAAACTAGCAGCGATTTCCTGTGCGATTCGGGTGCGACATTTGCTGTGATTTTCCAAAAATCGCCGCGAAGTTGCATCAGGTTTCGAACATGTTCGAAACAATTATCTCTGCGATATCGCGCAACAAATCGCGCCCAAATCGCACTGAAATCGCCGCCCGTTTACAAATGCGATTGAAGATGCAACTTGCGCGCGACAAAAATTGCACAAAAAATAGCCTGTGTAAACGGGCCTTAAGAGGGACCAATTCTAAAACAACCGACAAATATTTCCCATCATATTTTTTTTGACTCAATACCCTGAAAGATACCGCTCATGTTTAGATTTAAGCACCCTAAGCGGTACCAATCTGCAAATTTTGACCCCTAAAAGGTACGACTGGCACCCCCGTTTCTGCAAAACGGTCTATGTAGCGCCGCCAAGCGCGAGAAAACGCGTTTGAGCAAATCACTTGGATTTGGTTCTACATATGAGTAGTTGAGAACTTGGTGCGAGATTTTTTAGTGCAACACAAAGTGTAGGAATGCCACACGAAAGCAAACACAAAATTGCTTTCAACGCTCAAATGAAAATCTCTCTATTTCGAACTGATTTTTCTCTCATAACAGGTGCGTGTGAACTTGAAGAAGTACTGTCTGTCGGTGTACCGTTCAGGACAGCTAATCCACGCTGAGCCCGCCGACTACAATCTCGTCTATGTAGACCGAAAAGATGGCGGCGAAGCTGTTGCTCAGTTCAAGATGGCAGCAACACACGCTCAGTTCTTTGGGTTCGGAGAGAAAGCCGGCGCCACGATTAATAAGCGCCGCGTACCTAAACAACACTTCTATGGCCAGTACGCTGGAGGAAATGAGAAGATTGGCGCTGCCATGACCTTCTTCAACTATGATAACTTTGGCTACACTGCCCCTGACCTCACACCTGAAGGAGAGATACAAGGGCCTCTGAATCCAAATTCTCCCTTGTACCAGTCTTCGCCGTTTCTTATCGAGTACAACCCGAGTCCTGATGGTGCGTTCGCTGGGCCTTCGTACGCTAACGGCATCCTCATCGACAACACTTCGCAGACTTACATAAACCTTCGGCAGGGAGACCAGTACTACTTCGGCGCCCTTCATGGCGAGCTTGATTACTACTTCTTTGCTGGTAATCACGTAGCTGAGGTATTGAACGAGTTTACGCAGTTGACTGGACGCACCCAAATGAAGCCTAAGTTCGTGTTTGGATACCACCAGGGAGGGTACGGTCCTAACTACAACACCAAGTGGAAGCTAATGGAAGTCGCGCTCAAGTACCGACAGTGGAAGATTCCAATCGATGGGCTACACATTGATGTCGATTTGCAGGTAGGGCTTGTGCCCTGTTTTGTGAGGGCACCGCTTTTTCAAATCGATTTGTGTTTCGAGTATAATTATTATTGATATTTGTTTCTTTTTTCAACATCTACATCAACATCGGCGTTATGACGTCATCACTCATAGTAGGGTTCAATTCTTAAAGTAGCTCTCAACGCATGGGGAGCAGGGGTGGTGTGTGGGGAGCAGGGGTGATGTAGTGGTGAGAGCACTCGACTCCCACCAATGTGGCCCGGGTTCGATCCTCGGACCCGGCGTCATATGTGGGTTGAGTTTGTTGTTGGTTCTCTCCTTGCTCCGAGGTTTTTCTCCGGGTACTCCGCTTTTCCCCTCTCCTCAAAAACCAACATTCTAAATTCCACTTCGATCTGGATAGAGGACCTGCATGAAAACCAGCTGCGGATGATGTGGCTTTCCTCTCTAAATATAGTTATTTATTTATTATTTAACGCATCAACAACACATGTTACGCTTTTTTTGATGCTGCGCAAGTATCGATATATTTCAGGCAGGCCCTAATTTATCGATATCGGCCTACCCTTACCGTTTAGACCTGGTGCTTTGGAACCGTGCTTGGGCATTGGTGTTAATATGATGCCCTCAAGATCGAGAAGGCAAACACGATGCTCACATTTTATGTAATTCTGATGCGCTTTCTTTGACTCTTGCGCGCTCTTGAATTAAAGGAGCTATGTCATTGGGATTTTGGCGTCATGGGGGTTATAACTGCCCCCCAAATTAGAACTTATAGAACACTGCAAGAGGAAGACATCAAATTAATTTTCGAAGTGAGAATAAGCCTTTAAGCGAGTTTTTCAAGACTCAAACGATAGACTTAAAAAAATTGGCTCAATCTTGTATGGACTATTTGCAGGACAATTACCGCACATTTACGCACAGCAAGACCAAGTTTCCGAACCCAAAAGAGATGTTTAGCGCTTTGCACGACTGGGGCTTTAAATGCAGTACCAACATCACGCCTATCATCAGCTGCAACATAGATGAAAATGGCGAGTACAGTCCGTACAAGGCTCTGGACACCGGCAAAGAAAAAGACATGTTTGTGATGAACATCCGCGAAGATGGCAGCGGTACCCCTGAGCCTTTCATCGGCAATGTAAATTATGGGCGTGGTCACTTGACCTGGGGACACTATCCTGATCTGGGACGGACAGACGCACAGAAGTGGTGGGGAGAGCAGTACCGTGATTTGTTGGACTGGGGACTTGATTTTGTTTGGCAAGACATGACCACTCCGGCAATGAAGGCCAGTGTTCATCAGCCTGACTGCCCACTGCTATCATTCCCCATGGATTTGATGATCAGCGATAATGAGGAGACCAGGTAAGATACTATCATGGTTACTAAACAACAAGCTGTTGACGCACGAAGAACTCTTCTCTTGCGCGTTCCAAAGCCTCGCAAAGTGCACGCAGATTATTTGACAAATGTGAGAGTAAACACTCGAGCAAGCGCGATCAGCGCATCCCACAGACGCGCGTTTTGCATGTTTTTATTCTCTCTCGATAAGCGTCGTGAAAAAAAAAAAGAAATAAAATATCGCCCTTTAAAAATTTCAGACAGTCTGATACAATAAGGTGCGCGTTATATGATCATTGACAAAATTTTATAACAAGCCATATAATATCCCACTGTCGCAGAAGGTTTAAATTAAAAAAATATCCTGCAAGTCAACTTTCTTACAAAAAATATCCTGCAACTGCGAAGCTCAACTTGAGGCTTTGAGATTTCGAGTACAGACAAGATCACCCAATCCCCTCCTCCGTCAGAAGTCTAATAGTTCGTCCCTACTACAGTTGTAGATCTCCTTGCAACCACTTCCATCAACGGCCACTCCATTAAACGACTGTAAGCGACCGCTCCCATAAGCGACCTTTCTCGTAAGCGACCATTACCGCAGGCGACCGCTACCACCTCTGGGATTTACGAACTGGACGTTTTTGCAGTTGTTGTTGTGGATGTTGTGATAACCAAATGACTCAAGGTTACAGTGTACCTTCGGGGGTGTCTCCAGCATAACAGCTCTAGCGTCTTAAGATTACACTTAATATACCTAAACCCCGATATATCAAATTAAAGCTTATAGAGCTGGCTATCTAAATATGGAAACCATTTGGTAATAAAGAGGATTGTCGAATTTTTTACGACGTCTTAATTCGAACGTCCGAATCAGCTTTAAAACGCTATAACTCAAAGCGATTATTGTATTTTGCTAATTTGATTTGTTCTCGGGTTTCCGGAAACGAAGCGCTAAAAAAATGTGTCGGCGATTTCCCATATTCAATTGCAGTGAAAAGTTACAGAATATTTTCGAAACTGGGAGAAAAAAAATTGGAATGATCGCACGGAAATGGCTCTTGACGAAAAAGTTTTCGGAAATAAGAAATTTGCCGACAGGTTTTTGTTGATTATATGTTAGCCTAGCTTCTGTCCAAATTTGAGGAAAATCGAACAAATTTCCTTTGAGTTGTAGCTCTTTAAAGTGTCCCCAACAAGCGAAAAATTAACTTTGAGAAAACAGCGCTTAAAAAAACATATCGCTTCAGAAAACAAACTCCGCCCACAAAAGTTATACCGTCATTTCTCCGTCAATTTTCACTATTTGTCGATAATTTTTTTTTGGATGAAAGTTCATTCTGTAAACTTTATTTTGACGCCAAAAAAAATTTCGGTAAATTTTCGATCTGAAGGTACACTGTAACCTTAATATAACAAAATATTCAAGACACTAACTCAATACAAACACTAACCAACAATAATTTTTTCAACACCAAGAAATACCTATGCCCATACGTAAGTTACTGCAGACCGCGGGGTTGGTGTTTGAGTGTGTCCCTTGCTTTTTTCGTTTGCTGACATTTGTGTTTGTTATTTGACCACCCCTGAAACAGCAGTTGGTTGTTTATACAGACGAACCTCCACTAACGGACACCTCCCGTAAGCGGACACCAAACCGCGTTCCGGCGATTTATCCTCTCCAACAATACATTTTTATTCTCCGGTAATCGGACATCTCCCGTAAGCGGACATGGACACCATTTCGTGGTCCATAGAGTCTAAAATAACCTTCCGTAAGTAAACGATATTAAGAAAATTCTGACAAAATAGGTTCGGTTTTAATGGTTTTAGTTGTGCTTGACCTATACAAAAGCGAAGTGTGAGTCTGAACCGGTACAGTTAGGTAACTAGTCATTTCGATTCCAAGTTGTCGGATATCTTAAGAGACCTTAAGATCAGGGAACCGCGAAAGCAGAAACTCATCGATAGTTTCTTTTTACGTACCTAACGACACTTTACGTTTTAGAAAATAACTACATGCCAGGTACATAAAATATGTACTTCTTATGTTCTGTTAACCTTCGAAACATGGCGGATTGAGTATGTTACTGTTTTGGAGTTTTGTTTTTTAATGTAAAAATTGCTTCCATCTGTTCGTGTGACGGTAGTGCGAGAGCTTTACAGATGTGTGCATTTATTTAGCGGCAACTCTTTCAATCTTGAACCAAAAATTTTTTAATTAGCGTTAAATTTATGTGTGATATAACAAAGCAACATCCAACAATCCTGTCGTGATGGATAATAAAATTACAAGTGGTCTGGTGAGACCTGGTAAGCTTTCAAAGACATGTTCTGGTGCATTATACGCCCTCTAGTGCACTGTTGTTTTTTTTTTCAACCTCCCGTAAGCAGACACCTCCCGTAAACGGACACGTACCCTCGGCCCCGAGGGTGTCCGCTTACGGGAGCTTCGACTGTATATTAAAAGGGTAAAAGAATCTTATTTTGTTGAAACAAACATAACAATAAACTACAAGGCTTATCCGACAATGAAAAAAGTTGACTTTGCGAGACACCAATACGACAGAAACCGTTAGACCCTACGTATCGTTAGCAGCATTATCGTTTGCCGGGTGGTGCAGATTTTACTTTTATTTTGTTTATACGTACACTGTAAGCTCAGTAGCATTTACGTCACGCTATATTTTTCATGTAACGTCACGCTATATTTTTTCATGTAACGTCACGCTATATTATTTTTCATGTAACGTCACGCTATGGTTTCTTTTTATGTAACGTCGCGCTCTATTTTTTCATACACCGTCACACTATATTTTCATGTAACGTCACGCTATATTTTCTTTTCATGTAACGTCACGCTATATTTTTTTTGTGTCTCGTCACGCTATATTTCATGTAACGTCACATACTTTTTTTTTCATATAAAGTTGCGCTATATTTTCTGTTAGGTATGCAATGGAGAGCTCGCATCATGACAAGAAGCCATTCGCGAAGATCCGCTGTTTGTTCAACTACAATCTGTGTAAAGCCACTTATCTCGGTCTGCAACGACTCCAACCTAATAAACGCCATTACATCATCGCACGTGGAGGGTTCGTTGGTGTCCATCGTTATGCGGGACTCTGGACAGGTTGGTTTTCTTTTACTCATTTACCCCCTCCCTGGGGGACTCTGGACAGGTTGGTTTTCTTTTACTCATTTACCCCCCTCCCTGAGGGACTCTGGACAGGTTGGTTTTCTTTTACTCATCTACCCCCTCCCTGCCTGGGGGACTCTGGACAGGTTGGTTTTCTTGAAGGTTAGAATTTAATTTCTGCCTAGGCTTGAAGATTATGTATTTCGTTTTACTCAAATTTAATGTCAACTTATTTGCACAAAGCCAGTCATATATCTTGGGAAGTTCAGTATTAATATGATGGATCAGACTGTCAAGGTCTTTACCACATACAGAAAGTGAAGTGTCATTCGCAAAGAGGCGTGTGGAAAAGAAGGATGTGGCTTTGCAAAAATCATTAATATAGATCAGAAAGAGAACTGGGCCAAGAACAGAGCCTTGCGGTACTCCTTATTTAATAGCTTGAATATCCGAAAAAAACACCGTTCACATAAACTGTTTGTCTTCTATGCTGTAGATTAGATAAGATTTAAACCACATATTTTCAAGGCCTACGATTCCGTAGTGGGACAGCTTAGATAAAAGAATGGAATGATTGACAGTATTAAAGGCTTTACTAAGGTCTAAGAAGAGCGTAAATTAATGTAGCTAATTTACAGTGCTTTTTTGTCAGTTGTGATAATTAAAATCCCAAAACCCCTTTTCTTCCGATTCTTAGAGCGGTATTTGTGTCGATCACTTCGATTTGCCCCCCGATATTTTTAAAACTTGAAAGCCGCATTATATAACAGTGTTGAAAATCAGATAGACTTTTAAAAATCGGTTTCACTTCAGCCGGATTTCTTTTCGCGATTCCTACGAGTTAAGATATCAGACCAACAAATCGAGAATCTGTGTTGTAGCGCGTCTGTTTGCAATTTGTCGCCGCCAGTTTATCGGTTCCTTCATTGTAGTCGCTGCAAATTGTCTGCACGAAATTTTGTTTCAAAGTGGTTTCTATGATCCCCGGGTGCTTACCATTTAGCCATGAAAACCGGTATTTTCGGTACGGTTGATTTTTTGGGGAATTTAGGTTGGAACTAGTAGACAAATAATTCAGCGATTAAACTAGCGTGTGAATTAGTCATTTTGTTTAAATGTTGGTTGTGGAAACAAGAGTGACAAGTTTCCGAATCTAGCGTGCTTTCGTGTTCCCATTAATAGCTTTAAACAAACTAACAAGAACAAACGGAAAGACGACACTTCAAGATAGCATAGGACACCTGCTAGTCTTGCTATGTGCGAGCCACACTCACCAAAGCCAGTCATACACCCTGTACAATGTGCTGACACACGGTACCTTCTTCGTTAAAAATGCAGTTTCGTAGCAATCTCGTTCCCAGATTGGTTTCGTAGTCGTCAAATTTGCAATCGGGCTCTAATGTGCGTGCGTAATCCATCAAACTCAGTCAAAGATAACGACGCGAAGAATACTGTCAACTCGTCAACTGGCGTCTCGGATAGCTTCAACGCTTTCTTGACGGGCTCGCCGGCAAAAATTAAATTCTAGTGGCGGATAAATTCTGAAATCTTGATCGCTTACTCTTTAACTGTAATTCGGTCTTCAATTCAATTGAATCGATGGAATATTATTCGAGTTATGAATTCTCAAAGGTACATGTACATCTTTAGAATTAATGGAACGGTCCGATTTATGACAATTTCTCGTCCATTACAAAAATACAGCTTCGAACGACTAGTTTCCTACCTCATCATACCTACCCTTCCCTACCCTACCCTACCCTATCCCACCCTTCCCTACTCTACCCTAACCTACCCTAACCTATTCTTCCCTACCCTATCCCACCCCATCCTACCCTTCCCTACCCTACCCTTACCAACCCTACGAGCATCGAAAAGGCACCCTTCGTTAAACCTCTTGCATAACTCGGGACAGCTGAATGTGGTACTGAGAGCAATAATGAGCTCCATTACGAGAACTCCCTCATTTCTCTCAGGGATAATCGAGCAGCCGATCACGCGAGCATGCGTGAAAAAAGCCTCCCACGCGGTAGCATCACGCACGGGAGACGATCTTTGCGCGCTTTTGCGTGATCGCCTCCCAGACTCTCCGTCAGAGAAATGAAGGACCAGTCGTAATCTATAAACGAACGCCTTTCAACAATTGGCTTGGCAACATCCAGTAGAAGCCTGGAGCTAACAGTCTTATTGTTACGGAGTTGTTGAACTACTTTATTATACTTGTAAAACTATATATTTGGGTTAGTAGGAAACGTGGTGTAAATGCTAATTTTTAAAAGTGTTTTCAAAGAAATTGTTAAGGTCAAATTTAGAACTGAGAAATATATAGCTATGAAAAGTAATACAGCAGGAAGAAAGTCTCAGGCTAGATGGCAATCATATAAATGATAAACAGTAGATTAGAGTTTAAAATTTTGCTTAGTGTGAAAATTTTTTTTCGAAATAAAAGTGAAAAAAAAAAAAACAGTATAATTGTTAAATCTGTGTACAGGTGACAGCACATCAAACTGGGAGTTTGTCCAGATGAACATTCCTCTCATCCTTGGTATCGGATTGTCTGCTCAGCCTGTCTCAGGATGCGACATTGGTGGATTCTGCGCGGCTTGGCAGGTACGCTTTCAGCTGCTTTTGCATTGCGCGAGCGCGGACGCGCGAGTCACGTGACTCGCGACTTGCAATGAACCTGGTCAAACCATGGACGTCATTTTAACTGATAAGGAAAAGAGAAATATCCGAGCGTTTAACACAGTAGATCGGCGTATTACACAGTAGATTGCCGTATTACACAGTAGATTGCCGTATTGCACAGTAGATTGCCGTGTTGCACAGTAGATTGCCGTGTTGCACAGTAGATTGCCGTATTGCACAGTAGATTGCCGTATTGCACAGTAGTTTGCCGTATTACACAGTAGATTGCCGTATTGCACAGTAGATTGCCGTATTGCACAGTAGATTGCCGTATTACACAGTAGATTGCCGTATTGCACCTTAGTGTCCTGGTTCAAAGACACAAGCTATTAAAGATAAAAGAATTTTAGTCAAATAATAAATCCCTTATTCTATGGTTTAACAGATAATACTTGCGGATATTTAACTCATTGCTCGCATTTTTTCTCGCCCCATCGGGACTCGATAAAATACAACACAACTCGTAAATATCCGCGCGTATTATCTGTTAAACCATCGGATAAGGTAGTTGAATATAGTCTATGATACTGCGAAACGCGCGGTCTTGTCGACTCTCGTTTGACCGCAAACTATCTCGCATTTCTCGAATGTTCATAAAAATTTCCAAGTGCTTATATAACTGAACAATACACGAGGAACAAGTTTCTTTATTTCTTTTATAAAATAAAAACAGTTATGATGAACCTTACGTCACGCGCCTGATTTATCGAGTTATAATGAACTCGGTTTAACCAATCATAGCGCGCGCATTTCCTTGAGCATTTTCTAATCAACTTTCATCAACTATCACGTGCTACGATCAAGTATCACGTGCTATCATCAACTATCACGTGCTATCGTCAACTACCACGCGCTATCGTCGACTATCACGTGCTATCATCAACGTTCATTAACTATCAGACAGGGGAGAGGGACTTCCATATAAAAATGACAGAGGTGCTCATCTTCCCTTAAAGGGGTAAAAATGTGTAGATTGGTACCCCTTAGGTTGCTAAAAGCTAAAATGAGCACCGTTTGAATTATCGCGGTAGCTTTTAGGGTATTTAGCCGAAAAAAATATGACATGAACTATTTGTCAGTTCATGTGTTGTTTATGAATTGGTACGTGTTAGGGGTAAAAATATATACATAAGCCACTCGCATCAAACAAGGTTGTGGTACCTGTTAGGTTTTTTTAACATTTCCGATAACCACCTCCGTCATTTTTATGTGGGAGATCCCCCCCGGGGACTAATTCCTTTACTCGTGCTTCTATCATACTGCAACTTCTCGTTTAAATCCTAATAATACAGGGGCAGATTGTGGATCCCGAGTTGCTAGCTCGTTGGACTATAATGGGTGCCTTCTTGCCGTGGTTTCGTAATCATTATGATAACTACTACAAGCCGTACCAGGAGCTGTACATGTACGCTGAGCCTGTCCCTACCATCTGCCGCAAGTACATCGAGATGCGTTACCGGTTGATACAGTACATCTACGACGCCATGTACGAGAATACGCTGTGTGGCAAGCCAATCTGCCGACCTCTGTTCATGGACGAGATCAAACCAGGTGAGAAAAGGAATACTACTGTTCAGTACTTTCATTTCACTTGTCACACTTGACTGCTTGAAAGTTAGAACCACCTTGAAAGTACAGTGAAACCTCCATTAATGGGATCAGGGATCGGGACCAGGAGAAGTGTCCCCTCAATAAAGGTGTCCCTTTAATAAGGGTCATAATTACGCAATAAAATTCTAGGTTGATGAAACAAGTCGAACTGGTTTGTAGGCTAAAAACAACACTGCAATTCTATAAATTCTCATTTTAAAGTATAGCTCTGGACCCGAAAAGTTGTCGGGACCTTTGGGAAACTGGTTCCGGGACCGGAGAAATGTCCCAAGGCATTGGTTCCACTGTACTGCTCAATAGAAATCATTTGAATGGTCACAATGTAGGATTTCATTCACAGACTCAAAAGTTAAAACCACCCTGTACAACATAACGAAACAGTACGACAGGAAAATACTGCTCAGTATTAGCACCATCTTGTACAGCATAATAAACAGTACCATAAGAAAGTACTGCTCAATAGCTTTCATTTGAATGGTCACACTTTAGGATTTTATCCACAGACTCAAAAGTTTGAATCACCTTGTACAGCATAATAAACAGTACCACAGGAAAGTACTGCTCAATAGCTTTCATTTGAATGGTCACACTTAAAAATTTCATCCACAGACTCAAAAGTTAGAACCACCTTGTACAGCATAATAAACAGTACCACAGGAAAGAACTGCTCAATAGCTTTCATTTGAATGGTCACACTTAAGGATTTCATCCACAGACTCAAAAGTTAGAACCACCTTGTACAGCATAATAAACAGTACCATAAGAAAGTACTGCTCAGTAGCTTTCATTTGAATTTTCACACTTAAGGATTTCATCCACAGATTCAAAAGTTAGAACCACCTTGTACAGCATACATATACATACATACTTTATTTAATGTGGATATACTCTTAGCTTAAAAGCTAGTTTACAGGTATTCCACCTAATAACTAGTTAAAACCTAACAATTAAACAACACTAATATAACAATACATCAGATAAAACCAGTGATTAAATAACAAACAGTACCACAGGAAAGTACTGCTCAGTAGCTTTCATTTGAATGGTCGCACTTTAGAATTTCATCCAGAGACTTAAAAGTTAGAACCACCATGTACAACATAACGAAACAGTACGACAAGAAAGTGCTGCTCAATAGCACCATCTTGTACAGCACAATAAACAGTACCATAAGAAAGTGCTGCTCAATAGCTTTCATTTGAATGGCCATGATAATAGGTAGACGAATCTCAAACTAACTTAAAACTAAACATTCTTCACAAAACAGGAGAGTTTAACAATGATCCTTACGCTGATGACGAACATGGCTGGGGATTTAATGGCTACACATCTAACCGCCTGGATGATCAGTTCTTCCTAGGAAAGGACATCTTAGTCGCGCCAATAGTCAATCCAGGTTTGACTGATGTTTTTAGAGGGTGGGGTGGGGAAAGGTGTTCAAGTACCTGAGTTTTTACGAAGTAGGGTAGGGTTATGTCACACATTAGCCACAGGCATCCCCCCCCGGCTGGAGCTTAACCATGGTTTTGTAGCATAAAGTAACCAGGAGTATTGCTACCCCCTCTCCTTTAGACGGCTAGGACGAATATCAATCCCAGGGTAGCTCTATCATTTTGTTAGTTCTCCTTACGTTGTGCCGGTTCCCATTTGTTCAAATGAGTGGGGAGAGACTAGGCGAAGGAAAAATTCCTGTACAATGAAACAACAGGACGGTAGAGATAAGCAGGCTAATTACGATAGAGTCTACAATACAATACAATCCAGATCAATACAATACAATATTTTTTATTTAACTCACACGATCTTTACAAAAAAGGAAAAAGAAAATAATTTAAAAGAGAAACTAGATTATAGATAAAGAAAAGAAAAATCAAAGAAAGAAAAAAAATTAACAGATAGAATTCGTGAGTTTGGAGCATCCAAATAGCTAGAGCTAATCGAGTGGATGACCCAAAAGGAAAACTGAGCTAATCCCAGCTATCTCGAGTCTCTCACTGGCTCCCTCCAGGTAACATCAGTTTTGTTCTAAAATTGTTGACTTCTTTCCCAGTCGCTTACAACATGCTATCCCGAATCGTCTGCCATCTCAAACAACGTATAACATTCCGTGGGTAAATTGCTGACAACACCTTTACTTTTCCTGTTCCAGGTCAGACAAATCGACCTGTGTACCTTCCCGCTGGGAGCCAGTGGTACCGTTTCACCAATGACGAGTTGCCACTTGAAGCTCCCGTCGATGGAGGGGTAGAATTTGACTTCTACGCCCCATGGAACGACCCTAGCAGAGACAACTGTGCTATATACATCCGTGAAGGTGCGATTATCCCCAAGCGGGAGCTGGAACAGTACATCGGTGAGCTGTATTCTCAGGGCAACATGAACCCGATCACCTTCAGCATCTACCCGGGCCGGGACAGTGGTTATAAGCTTTACCTTGATGATGATGGCGTCACCAACCAGGCCGAGTCAGCTGGGGAGTACCGTCTGACACAGATCACCCATGAAGGTTAGATAGAGCAGCCTTCAATTAAGTGTCGTAAAACCAAAACGAAAGTAATAACTCTGGCCAATCACATCAGAGGCAGACAATCCATTGAACCAATTAGAACTCAAAGCAAATACATGTAGGCGGCGGCAAGCGGTCAAGCCCAAATCATACCGTCCAGAAGGACGTCGGACACCTTATTGAGACTTATATAACGGAGTAACTGGTTAGCTTTCAGTTGAGGTTGGGGGTAGCAGTTTAGGACTAAGCAACCCGAGAAGCTAGGTGGTACTGTGGTACGATAGGCTATGTAAGCCAAAGACTAGCTGAGGTCACGGGTTCAATCCTGCGCGGTGATTTTAGATTTTCTTTTTTACACTTAAAAATTTATTGAAAATAAAGTGTGTCGACATTACTTTATATAAGTCTCAATAAGGTGTCCGACGTCCTTCTGGACGGTCTGATTTAGGCACAACCGCGGCAAGCGCGGGAATACGCGTGTGCACAAGCCACAATTAGTTTTGGTTTTACTTCTCATTGGTTGAAAAAGTGGCGCGAGATTTCTTAGCCAATCACAAGTCGTAGCAATGCAAAACCAAAGCAATTACGAAATTATCTTCGGCACTCATTTGAAAACCGCTTTTATGTGGATACTGATTTTTTTTTTGGAAAAAGAAAGAATTACAATTTCTAGTTAAGTTTATAATCAAATTATTGATTGATTGATTGATTGATTGATTGACTGATTAATTCATTGATTGACACCAAATACTATTGTCTTTTTATACCAGGGATCACTGGAGGTCAGCGGATCCGCATCAAACGCCTCCACGACAAATTCGTACCACCTGAGAAGTTCTACTATCTGAGCATGCCGAGAACCCTCAGCCCAAAACACGTGAAGGCCAAGGGAATATCATTGAATCAGAAGACTGGGGCTACAGACGAAGCCGCCGCGAAAGCGCTAGCTAATTCCCAGGATACGCCGGGAGCCTATTACTACAACAAGTTCCTGAAGACAACCTTTATCAAGATCTTCGATACCCAGCAAGACATCACTGTTGAAGCTGCCTTTTGAGTTCATGACAGTTAAAGAAAACGAAAAAAGTCTAAATGGTTTAACGACTAAGGGAAATGGTCAAGACTATTGTGCTGCAACATTGTTCTGATACCATAACAATAATACCAATACTGTATTTCATTGCTTATAATAACTTTCCGGAAATAATGGTTGCCTCTCGCTCAAGGCTAGGATTTTCAATATTGCCGTCACAAGCTAGCAAATTAGTTATATGGTACAGCCCTTTAACGTGAAAACAGGCATGGTGCCCCCTTTTTGTTATTATTATTTTTTTGTTATGTACTCGACGTAATAATAACTGATAACTTTTCATTCGACTTAGGGTTAGGGTCAGGTTCAAACACCTCCTACAAAAAATAAACAAAAAAGAAGGAATAAAATAGAATAATAATTTTAGTGGAACAATTTCATTCCGCTCCCCGTCCGCTCCTTATGTCCACCCCTCCCCCCTTCCTTACGATAGAGTTTGAATTTGCTTTTGAGAATCTCCCCAATCCATCCAGTCTTCGGAAATCCACTCTAAAGTTGCACGAACGTTTTTCTCTCCCACAACAACCTCGGACTCAAATGTTGGGGCAGTGGATGCTTCCTTTCCCGCTCTCCCCTTCACAGTTGATTTTAAAGATGCGAGAACTAAGCAAACTTGTAAACGCAACATTAGGGATGGGAGTTGAGCGATACGTGTTCTCTGGCTCTGACGTGATTTATGCATTAGAATTTTGTGGAAACACTTAGCAAATGCCCCATGTAGGGGACAAAAAAGCTGTTGTGCAAATGCCCCGGAGTGTAGTAAAGAAAGAAAGAAAATTCTTCGAATCTACTTAAAGTTGTTTGAAGGAAAACAAAGTCGAAAGGGGAGTGTTTTTCATCAGTTTTCCTCTACTGAGACCTATTATAGCAAGTTCGCGCATAAGCAAGTGACAACACCAGCGACATAAGTATAAGGATTGTTCATTCTTCTTGTGCTTTTGCTTATGTCGCTTGTGTTCACACTCCTAGTGCTTATGCTTATATCCTAGTGAAAACCAGCCCTTTAGAATTACTGAACCACAAACTTCATTACCAGCGTATCACCGTTAACCTTGTGATATCCCATTCGATCACTATATTGTAGTGTAACTGTTACGTGAATAGCTTACACTGGCAACATTGTAAAAGAATCAAAGGCTCCTTTGAGCCTCAGCCAACCCGTTAATATGGAACACATTTTTGATACTTTAACAGCGGGTTTCGGACCGGGAGTCACGAAACGCGAGGCACGCGAGGGGAGGGAGCAGTCAAAGAATTGACGAGTAAACAAATTTAAAACATTTCGTCAGCCAGTTCTCGATGCATATTTGTGTCATGCTAAGACGTTTTTTAATACAACGTTTCAAACCAAAATTTGGTTCATGTTAGGGTCTGTTTATATAGAGAAGAGTTGTCCCGGGTAGCAGCGTCACCCGCCCACTCGGGACAACTTAACCGAGCGTACGCATGAAAAAAAAAGGTTGTCCCGCCTGAACGAGCCAAAAGTTGTCCGTCCCATTAAAAATACTCTTTTAAACAATCGATGATGGACTCAATCATGCCAGATGTCCAAGACCAATTTTAAACTTTACCAGACTTCGAATTTTGCCGCCATTTTGTTTGTTTATTGATGATAAACTAGCCCGCGCATACGAGTTGGCCCGGTTAGCCGAGCCAAACCGTTATATGAGAAAAAGTTGGCTCGGCCAGCCAGGCCCGGCCCTGCCATCGAAAGAGGGTGACCCGGCTAGCCGAGACAGCTTTGAGATTCTCATATAAACAGTTCGCCGCGTTTTGTAAGGGAATGTATGAAAACTTGGCTCACCCAGGGTAGCTCGGGTGCGCGGGTGATTTGGCCAGGTGTCCATGTTATTTTTTAAGTAATGCTCCACATAAGAACGATAGCAAACTTCATTGTTCTGCGGCATTGGCTCTTTCCCACATAGAATATCTTTGATTTCAAGAATGGAGGAGGAGCTGATGGTTAATAATTATATTTCATTATAAAAATGAAGAAAATCCATTTGCGTCAAATAAATTTTAGGAAATGTTCGTGCTTAACCAATCAGAATAGCAGAAGACAATAGCTAATAATTTTGCTTCTTAAATGAAGTTCCCCAAATACAATATCTTCTAAAAATTGCATGTTGTACGATTGGGTCTCAAATTACTTGAAACCTTAAAAAAAAATGGACAAAATGCACCTTGAACCTTAAGTAATGATCCGCATAAGAAGGAAAGTGCTAACGGCAATGCACGATGGAATGACAACTTTTTTCATTGTTACAACTAGTGATCTCATTGGCCTAGACTCAAAGACCACTAAAACGTTAGGTTCCAAGGTGCATTTTGTTTGACTTTTTAAAGGTTTCATGTAATTTAAGACCCAATCGCAAAACTTGCAAATTTTTAAAGAAATTGTATTTGGGGAACTTCATCGAAGAAGCAAAATTATTAGCTATTGTCTTCTGCTATTCTGATTGGTTAAGCACGAACATTTCCTAAAATTTATCTGACGCAAATGGATTTTCTTTATTTTTATGCAGAAATATAATTATAAACCATCAGCTCCTCCTCTATTCTTGAAATCAAAGACATTCTATGTGAGAAAGAGCCAATGCCGCAGAACAATGAAGTTTACTGTAGTTCTTATGTGGAGCGTTACTTAAACTCCATTCCCGAGGACTCAGTAGATATGCGCAGAAACCCTACCCTGGGTACCAGAGGTATTCTCGCGGCGAGCTTCGTGACTTGCCGGCCGAAGGCCGATCAACGAGCAGCAAAGCCGCGAGACATAACCGAGCAATTGAGACATAACTGACACCGGAAACCGCGCAAGAAAAATCTCTGCCACCCAATTCACACAATCTCGTTCCCAGAGCCCGCGCGTTCCCCTTTTCCGCTGGACAAGGGGAACGCGGACTCGGAACGAGATTGCGTCAAAGCCTCACTCACTGCTTGTAGACATTGAATATAAGAACATTAATCATGATTTTTGATCCATTATTTCATCAACAGACCATACGAGATCCTTACTCGGTAGAATAACATCAGAAAACCCTGAGTCGATCGATAAACATGGCCATTTAATGGCTGACAAGATACGAACAGTGCAGAAAAACAGGAAAAAATGGTGACTGACACACTGAAACTTAGCTGTTATTGCCGAAAGAGAGGCTGCCATGGAAAAGGTGAGCTTGGATTTTTCAACTGGCATCTGACTGTTTTCTGACATGTACATGTATGATTAGCTGATGACAGATTTAAGATAAAACATCAAAGAAAACCTCTGTTCTTTGTTTTGTAAAAAAAATATATTATTATTATAGCGGAGCACTTGCCAGGGCCGAAGGCCCGGCTGCGCAGCCCCATACTCATAGAACCCATGCTCGTCATTTTTCATGGTCATGGCCAGCGGAATGTTTCACGGGCGGCGTCTTTACATGTGTGTCCGTCCGAGCGTTGGGCAGGGCTAATTTGCGGGCGCGTATGACATTGCAAAACATGCACGTATGATGCCACACAACATCCAGGATCTTTGAGGCTTTGTTTTTTGCGCGGCTACACAGCCATCAGCTCGGTAAACACTTGGTGGCAGGATTTTTTGCTGTTTTTAGCAGAGAAATAAAGTTGTTATTACCCAACATTTTTTTTGCGGTTTGCTACTCAAGACAGGATACTAATTAAGGGATACTCAGAAGCCGCTTTAGTGGAAAAAGAAGAGCTTTCTGGGATAAAATCTTGCTTTGAGGAACTTTATACGTTTTTAGCAATGCGAAGAGATGGGTTCGTTTTACAGATTTCGGCACCAAAGCGGAGATTTAAAGAATTTCCAAGTACAGTAGTCGCCGGAGGGACTTAAAGGTAAAACAAATTACATTTTTCGATGGGAATTTATCTTGCTATCAATCTGTGATTGACTTTTTGCAGTTTTGTTCTCGTTAGTTTTGTAGAATTATTTATAAACGTGTAGCTTAAATTCAGTTGTATTAATTTCTTGAATTTGATCGAAGACACGGTAATGGTACGCGTTTTGCTTTTAAACAAAAACTAATGGAGATTTGAATAAAATTTTTCGAAAGAAGATTGCGTTGTCCATTTTTATGTGTTTGTTCATTCATTACATAGATTGAAAAGCGATTTTATGTAAACAAAACAAGACTTAGATTTTATATTCGCGTTGCCTTATGCAAATATGTTTGTGTATTTTTGCAAATCATTTTATCGGGCATTTTTTGACAAGCAACAACTGTATTTTATTCGGAAAATAGTCGTAATAGTTATTCTAGACGGAGAAAAAATTGTTTTTGTGAACTTTTGTACGGTCTAAATGTACTGTGCAGACGGTCGGGTAATATTGAGAATTGCTAAAATTGAAAAATAGCCCGGTCGTCAATTTTAATTCTTGTGCTTCCGACCTTTTACCTAAGTTAAGTTCAAAGTCATCTTAGTTAAGCTTGTTCAGAGGGTGTTCAGAGGGCGACGCTGTTTGGCTAAGGCTAACTATATATTTTAATATATCAAACTTCAGTGATATACTAGGATTTCTCCTCCCGTGGAAAAATCATAACTAGACTTTACTTATCAACTTTATTGGTCTCATAAATTAAAAAATTAATACATATATAAAAAATAAAAAAAAAACAGAGATAAATGAGAGGACCAAATAGGATTGCACGAACGGGAAATAAAAAAATCCCATGCGAGGTGCAACCCAATCATGTCAGGACTTGAAATACAGTAGCGGCCTGCCAATAAACAAATGGCAGGCAGCAAATTTCAGGTTTGGCAGGCAAAAATAATGATGGACTGCCAAATGGATAATAAAATGGCAGGCAAAATCACTGGACTGGTTTTGTGACATTTTCTACACCTCTTGCCACACTACTTTATGTACTATTCAGGGTTCTCATTAAGTGCCGGCAACCGGCTAAAACACCGGCTGCTTTGAATTTTGAGCGCCCTACTTTTCAGTGAAAAGGAAAATGAATATGTGTTAAACAAACCTGAATGAACAGTGAAAGTTGTGCAAAGCAATGTAAATAAATAAAAATGTAAGCTACTAACACGAAAAACTAATGAACAGACAGGTTTCTCGTAAATTTGTTTTCACATTGAAAGTAATCTGTCAGTTAAGTGATTTATGAAAAATGTCTTTCCAAAAATGCATGAAATGGCAATTCTGAGCCTCTAAATTTTCAAAAATTTGAAATTTGTGCCTTCGGCCAAGCCGCCTACTATTATATCTCAGCTGTCTACTCTAAAACTTAGTGAGAATCCTGACTATCCCTTTCCACGAATCAATCGTCCCTGATGAAGAATATTACCTGTAAAAGCAGGATTGTCAAAAAGAGATGGTGACCAGCAATATCGCCGGCTACTGTAAGGTTTTCACCAGCTAAAAATCACCGTGAAAAGTGGGAAAAAATCAGCCAATTAAAAAACAAAAACAGAAATAAAAGCTTTTATAATGAAACTCTGGATGCCCCAATTTCCATTTGAAGAAGTTTTGCTTGCCTTGACATCCCGCACCTGTTCAATTTGCTTTTGTGTGCATTGTATGTACAGCAGATTCAGGTTGAGCGTTTAACAGTCTTAGTTGTCGCATTCCGTGTTCGTTGTCATGGTTGGTTGATTTTGTGAGGCAAAATGACAGCTGTTGCTAGGTGGGAATGACCACGTTCTGTCTGGGAAAAAGCCCAGATCTCCTTAAAGAGTCACTTCGCTTGCCAAATTGTTCTGTTTCACTGCATGTTTGTTTGTGCCAATTTGTATGCGCAATGATTTATGGTAGTATTTATTAAAGAGACACAACATACATCAGTTGTTAGTCTTTACAAATTAATAAACAAAGTTGTAAAAATGTAGCCTTTGCATCTGGCAGTACTGTTGATGTTTAACACAAGGACAGCTTTTAGTCATGACTCCACCCTGGAAACTTCACCCTCGCACAAACATTCAATCAATCAATAAACTTTATTTAAGTATCAATAGAATAGGTGCTATTTTACATGTGGCAGTTTTCCTTTCCCCTCTTAAAAATCTAACAGTGCACCCCTTAATATAATATTAATCATCCTTGTCTGTTTGTATTCTACTATCATCTTTCTGAATAACCTCAATTTAACAAGAATAATATTATTTCTGTCCTTTTTTCTGTTTTACAGGTTAGAGAGACTGGTTGGTGTACTTCACAAGCACATTTCAGACTCGGGTGGAACAAGCGTGGCTACTATTGATTAGGGAAGAGAGGTGGAACATAAGTGTAACCTGAAGGGAGGGGAGGGGAGGGTTGAATTTTTTGCTAAGTGTCACTAGAGGGGAGGGTAGATTGTTAGTGTCACTAGAGGGGAGGGGTGGTTCATCAGTGTTAATAGAGGGGAGGGGTTGATAATTAGTGACACTAGACGGGAGCATTGAATCATTATTGTCACTGTATGTGTTATATTACATATAAGATTATAGCTAGAACGAAAATCTTGTATTTTACTCATTCATACAGAAAGAAAACATGCTAGAAAGGAATTGTTTTGGAACAAAATTAATTATTCGAATATATTGTAATTAAGAAATAGTTTATTTCTGAGCTAGTCAGCTATTCTGTTTTTTCTTTGTTTGTAGAAATACTGGTACTGCTTCTTGGCACACTTGACATGGAGTTTTGGAGTTTTAATATTTGCAGGGGTTTTATATGACTACGGAAGAAGGTCTCGCAAAAAATTATTACCTGCAAAAATATGTACTCTTAGATTTACTCCACAGTAGAAAAAAAATTGCAAATTATAAGTATTACTTGTAAATTAGCATAACATTGGCAATCCTTTGTACAGCTTGGAACTGTCACAGTGGCCAAGTGGTTGGTACATGTAGCTATTGCATATTTTCACTGCTGCATGTAACAATGATAGATGCAAGTAGTTGTACATTTGTTAATACAGATCTGCACTTATCGTTGGCTGTCGGAGGGAAGCAGGGGGCTCCACATTTGAGGTCTCAAGTAATAGACTGCACATGATAAATACCTTGGGGGGATTTGTTGACTCCATTGTGCTAATGTGTGGAGCCTCCCTGGGGTCACTCCCCTTGGGATAGCTGCTGATAGGTGCAGTAGTTATTTTTAGGGCATATTTTTTTTAAAACAAAGATAAAATACACAAAATACCAGTTCTAAAAAAATGGATATTGTGGGGGAGGGGGGGGGGGGGGGTGACAGGGGCAGGAAGTCTACATAAGGTGGAAATGGAGAGTGTAGGGAGAAGGATTCCCAGGTGCTGGGAAGTGGTTAACATTTCCTAGAATCCAAACCTGGCTTTATCTCTTTTGCCCTTATTTGAGACAGTACACAAAAAATTTTCTATTTGTTTCAAAAACAGAATGTTTGAAAAGAACATGACTATTCTTGAATAGCCCTGGGGGAAAAATACTTTTTCTGCGAAAACGGTTTTTGCTACCCGTAGTTAATCAAGGGACTGGTTATGAATCCTTGCAGACTTCAATGGCGATAACAAAGGAGCTACAATTTATGTTGAACCGACCGTGACTGTGCACATCTTTTGTTGTTTGATCACACACTGTGACTGAATAACTTAATAGCACCATTTGTGTTGGTCAGTTGCTCGAACAAAAGTTCAACATCTATTGTGTTGTGCACGGTCAAGGCCAAAGACATCGAACAAAGACATTTCTCAGGTTTCATAACCATTGCACTTTATTAACTATGTCGCTACCTTAATACATCTTAGGTACTATACAGATGCAAACGAGGAACACTTTGCTTAAATCACGTGAAACATCACATGATTAGTCTAGTGTGCTAGTACCCAGGGCTCGGTTGTTCGAAAGCTGATTAACGCTAACCCAGGATTAAAACTCATCTGAGGATTTCTTTTCTTTCGTTTCAAAGGTTTTCAAAAGGTAATGTTAGGCTACACGTGAAGACAAATCAAAGTATAAACAAAGGGGCAAAAATACTTTGGAGAAATCTCCATTGATTAATTATTTTACTGGAATCAAAATTGACGCTATGTCAAATAAAAGTGCAACGCCACGATTAACTCTAGTTATTTGCGGGTTGCTACTATATTTTGTTTTATTATTTAAAAAAATAAATCGTTGTTGTTGACGCTAACCCTGGGTTAGCTTAATCGCGCTTTGAACAACCCGGCCCAGATCTCCCACGGTTAGTACAGTACATGGGTACGAGATTACTAGTGTGCAATATCTGTTGTAATATGTCTGGTTCAATACATAGTCCAATAACTCTAAAGGAATTTCACTTGTCATGTTATGATTTTCTTGATGACATTTATGAAATAAAAGTGCAATCTAATAAATAAATATTTTCTATGAAAATCCTCACAGTGCATCTGCGTCTTTTATATCCACCTTATAAGTTTCGTTGGCAACTATTTCTGAGCTTTGATGTAACACGAAATCAGGGGTGTAACTAGGGGGTCCTGGGGTACCCGTGAACCCCCCCCCCCCCCCCCACCTTTGTGAGATAATTTTAGTAAAACACAGCGTGGATGTCGACACGACAATCTGGTAAGCACCCTGGGTGGGACACGCCCCTGTTTTAACCCAACGCAGCAACTTGGGACGATTTTTAACGGAACAATGGTGTTAAAATTGTCGTTGTGACACTTAAAGTGCTCATAACCTAAATTTTTTATTTTCGTATCTAAATCTACACGTCACGTAATGAACATCTTTTGATTTCAGCACAACGTGAATTTTTTAATGATTTTTTAAAGTCTTCGAAATTTGCCGCCATTTTGATCCACCATTCGCATTAGTCTCCTCTCGGTCCCTCTCGGTTAACAAAGGATCCGTGACGTAGATTAAGGAACACATAACTTCAAACAAAGGAACTTATGACTTCAAACAAAGGAACTGTGACGTACATTAAGGAACATATGAGCCCGTTGGCCTTCTTAACAGCGGGACGGGTATACCACAAAAAATACCTAGGTACTTGGTGTATCCCTGATCATAATGTATGGTACTTCATGTATCCCTTATTGTAATGTATTTAGATATATTGCAGTGTAATTTAGGGTCGGATTACAGTATCTAGGGTTGAAGCACTGATTTTAGTATTTAGGTTTAAGCACTGATTCCAGTATTTCCAGTGTATCGAAAGGGTTAGTTCTTATATATGGTCTGGGCTAACAGCATATTATCTTATATCCCTTAAAAATTACGGTTACCGGCAGCTAGTCCTCAGTGGTGTAGTGGATAGTGTGCATGGATTAGATCATACGGCCCGGGTTCGATTCCCTATTCTGCTGTTTTTATCTTTTTCATTTTTTTTCCTTTTTTTTTTTCTTTCTTCTTCGGACTGAACATTATGAAAGTGATGTACTGTATTTTTATTTTTTGCATTTATCAAAAATCCTTACGTTTAATTTTAAAAAAAATATTGAACCGTAACAGAGTGAAAACATAAGTTTACCGCATTGCGTTTAAACGCGTTACGCATTTCAAATTCACGGGTTGGCTCTAAGGAGCCTTTGATTCATTTTTTTAAATTGTTATAGCTTGTTATTCTCCCAAACTCACCTGAAATTGGAAGAAACAGTTGACTATTATTCTTGATGGCATTTTGAGCAGTAAGGTTAAAGTGCCTATAACCCTTAAATACATATTTCCAGAATCAACTCTACGCACATTGAGTAGTTAAATGGTGAAATATTTCTTGTTTTGAACGTCGTGTTAGTGAGTTATAGAGATATGAATTTACAAAATGCTAATTAGATGACGTCACCCGGGACTGATCATTTATCATACAACTACTTGTTTTCACCTCCAAGTAATATTCTTTACGAATCAATTGACTATCCACAGTTTATTTTTAGTATTTTTCAAATTAATTATCCTCAAGCTGTAAACTTATGCTTAATGTTGCTATTAACCTTTTGTGTAACTCGCTTTTAGAACGAGGAATATCATGTACTCCATTAACCGATAAAAGAAAAAATACGTGTATTCCTAGTTCTAGAAGCGAGTTATAAACGAAACATAAATGGACTGACATGTATATAAAGTCCTCGTTCTAAAAGCGCGTTGGGCGAATGGTAGAGTGGTTTTACTTAACCCGTGAAACACTATATCTAACAGTGTGTGAGCGCAAATTAAACAAAAGAAAACAATGGAATTATAGTCTAATATAGTGCATACTATTCTTCTAACGATTTCATGGTCAAAGTAAAATCACTCTTTAATCTTTAACCTTTAACCTTCGGCAATGGAGCGGCCAGCGGTCGCTCAGTAAATTAATACAAATAAATTAAGTTAAATTAAATTATAGCGTCATTGTTACACGTGTTAATTATTTTTTAAAAACGTAAAAGAATAGGAGATACTTCACGGATGAATTCTGAATAGAGTACATGTATATTCCTCGTTCTAAACGCGAGTTATACGCGGGAAAGGTTAATGGCTGAATACATGTTTTTTCCTCGTTTTGAAAGCGTGTTGCGCAAAAGACAAATGGAGTGTACATTCCTTGTTCTAAAAGCGTGTTGCGCGAAAGGTAAATGGAGTATATGAATATTCCTCGTTCTAAACGCGAGTTACACACAAGGTTAATGGAGTACATGAATATTCCTCGTTCTAAACGCGAGTTACACACAAGGTTAATGGAGTACATGAATATTCCTCGTTCTAAACGCGAGTAACACACAAGGTTAATGGAGTACATGAATATTCCTCGTTGTAAACGCGAGTAACACACAAGGTTAATGGAGTACATGAATATTCCTCGTTCTAAACGCGAGTTACACACAAGGTTAATATAGTACATGAATATTCCTCGTTCTAATCGCGAGTTACACGAAAGGTAAACGAGCACATAAATATTCCTCGTTCTAAACGCGAGTTACACTTGCCTTTTTTCAGATCGACAACTCTTCTTTTCTTTTTTAATTATTTAGTTCAGAAAATATTCAAATAATTTAATTTCCAAACGGACATCAAGTAACAACATAAGGAACCGGTCATTATCTAGAATTTTTTTGTTGTTGTCATTATCTATAATAATAATAATATAATTAACTCATATTGCGCAGATAACATTTTCAGCTGCACATTACAATGTTTAAGAAAATATAACTACTTACAAATCATAAAATACATCTCTAGTACAAGTTCTTGTTAAAATTAACAACAATGATTATGATATGCAGTAATAAAATTGTATAATAATTGAACAATTAGCTAAGAAACGCCTTCTGAAACAAATGTGTTTTAAGAGACTTTTTAAAACTATTTACAGGAGAGATATTTCAAATAATAAGGGGAAGATTGTTCCATAATTTGGGGGCAGCCTAGACTGCTAGCTGTCCCTTTTCAGTCAATCGAGCGGGCCAGCTGATCAGACTGGAGCGAGCGAACGAGCCGAGGGGAAACTGGGGAAGAGGCGGTAGGAAAAGGGACTGCAGTCTCTTCTGTAACTTTCGCGTTCGAATTCCCCGCCGCACCAGGGACGGAAAACTCCGATTGGTTCATAGACAATAGAAAGCTGTCAGGGAGGTTCGACGAGTATTAACAATCTTGACACATCAAGTGTGAATCGATATCTCCAGTTTCACATCAGAGTTGAGATGATGACATGTAATAGCGGGAATGAAAATGTTTTAGACAATTTGTCTGGTCGCCTCGGCTGTTTAGTTTTAAAAGAAGAACAGACATCAGCGGTGGAAGCGCTTCTATCGGGGAAAGATGTCATGGCCGTGCTACCAACTGGCTTTGGAAAATCAATAATAATTATTTATCAAAGCTCTGTCCTTGTATGATAGTGGCATAAACAAAACAGTCGTTAGACTGTCAAAATTGACAACGGAGGAATTATAAACATCGCAGCTCCACGCGGCTATAACGGGAAGCGAATGGATGCTAAAATCACAGCCTTGATTAAGGCAAACTTCAAGTTTCTACAAGTTGAATTGCTTTCTTTTTAAGTTTCAACTCTCTGCTAAGCTTGCTAAATGGATCTGAAAAATTAATATCCTGCAACGACGAAAACTAAAATAGCTGGGCCCAGCGTGACAAAATAGCAGGAAATATATTCCGTGGCCAAAAGAAGCACAGATCCTGTCATTTCGATTTCAGAGAGAAAAGCTAGAGAATGAGTTTAAAACCTTTCCTACACAAAAACCAACATGCCAGTTATGGCAAATGCAACAAACCAACCGCTAGGCAAACAAGGACGCTAAAACAGCTCAAATTCTACAAGAGCAGACACCACGGGAAACCACAACAGACAGACTTGACCTCTTGTCCATTGCACGCGATATTTTGAATCTTTAAAATCCTCCATATTTCTGATTTTTAGCGCACATTTCTTGAAAACACAAGTAGATAGATTGGTAGCCTGCGAAAACAGCCGCCTCTCATCGCTCTCGGCCGCTAGGGGCGTTCGCGCGAACGCTAATAGATTGGGTGCAGAGTTTTCGGAAAGCTTTGGACTTTCAGTCACGATCTTGTTATACGGAGCGCCATCTTTCGAAGTTGTGAAAAGGTTTTTAGATGATATGTAATTTCCCTTATTCTTAAAATTTGTCCCACTTCTTCTCCGTACCGGTTTCGTAGGCGTTTTTTCGCTCATCAAGGCAATCAAAACAAACTCACGAACAGCCGAAATTACATTTTCTGTCCTTGAATAAACGACGCGAATGGAGTCCGCTTTGTAAATAACAAATCCACATTCGGTATACTACAAAGCACTGTTCCATTTTAGCCAACGTACCGGTTTCGCGTGTGAGACAAACAGAGGCGGAGTTGTTGACAAGATTAGTTTATTTTTAATGGGTTCTCACACTTCAAGTGGGCGGAGTTATCTGAACGCGCTTGTTACAGAAGAGACTGCAGTCCCTCTTTCCCTTCCCGCCTCTTCCCCAGACCCCCTCGGTTCGCATTACTTTCGTTCTCCGCTGGGATCGCCGATCGCGTATTAGCTCGCCCGCTCGACTATCCAGAGAGGGACTGCTAGCAGTCTAGGGGCAGCCATATAAAACGATTGGTCACCCAGACTTGCATGTACAGATACCCAAGAAACTTACCACAAGAAATGAATTTAATAGCAAATAAAACTCAACATTTTAGACGGCATGCCTGTTAAAGATTGGTTGTCATAGCCACATCACGTGTCGTACGAAAAATAAGTGCATCCCAAATTAAAAGCTGCTCAACAATTTTTGAAAAAAGCACTTTACCAATATTATTTTACTCAGTATTAATCGCTGTCTCGCCAATTTTGTAACAGCTATATTATTTCTATGTTTCTATTCCTTTCTTTGTAGTGTGTGTTTCTTTCTTTTTCTGCGCTTTCATCACTGAAAAGCGTGCACATTTATCGCCACGCGATTGGCCCAAGTTTCTAATCAATATTCATGAAAAAATCGCAACCCTCGCCGCAAATCAAGCAGGTCGTGTCCGTGTGAAGATGTTTTGCAAGTTTGAAAACGTTTTGGCGCTCTAGAGGCAACTTGAAAGACTCCGGGAAGACTTACTGCCAAGGAAAAAGTCGCCCACAACTCCAACCGAAGGTAAGAACCGCTTCGCAAAAAAGTTACATTTTTGTTCAGTAAAAGAGAATGAACGTTTACTCAGTGAAGTGAACACGTGCGTTGAGCTTGTCGTCGTCTCACAACGTCTTCTGCCTTTTATTATTTCGTTTGTCGTGCAATAAGCGAAGGAGTTGGCCTTCAAAAAATAACTGGCTGGTTAACTTCGTCCATGCTGCATATACTGTTTGAAAATAAAAATTTGTATAGTTAAGGACCAGGAGCTAATGCTGAAACAAGATTTTGAAATTTTGTTTAGAAATATTCTACTCTTTCATTGTGGACAGCTTACTTGTGATGAATTGAAAACCACGTCCAATGCATCTAAAATTCAAACCTTAGTCGTCTGTAAAATAAAAATTGAACATTTATCTTATCAATCCTTCATTTGTATTTTCAGGAACTTCAAAGAGTATCAAAGCCAGGAAAATGGAGGACTGAAGAAACAATTCAAGAGGACAAACTGGAACAGACAAAGCAGGAAGGAACTCTTCAAAGATGAGAACTTTTTATTTCATATATATTTTTTACAAATGGTGGCTGAACATGGGCAAATACTTTTGTTTGTATTATTAATTAGTTGTATCAAATGCATTGATTCTGAGCGGAAGAGAACAACCGGGGGGATATTGAAGTTTATTCATTTTGCTGGATCGTGTACTGGCTGCTTATTGTCTGAACCAACAAATCAGCGAAGGTTTTGCAATGGAAGGAAGGTCTCAGGTAAAATAACTTCTGACAATTTTAATCTCAGCCACCATTTGGGCGTTAAGCGATCGTTTGATTTAAATGTTGATAATTTGACGATTCAGTTTACGGCTTGTTTTTTGTTCCGTTGCGCATTTCTTTATGCAAAACAAATGTCAAAATGTAATAAAAATTGCTTGCAAAAATTCACTGAAAAAGGCAATACGATTGTGTTTGGTCGATCGCTTAGCGTGTAGGTATAAACGTTACAGTTATAACTTCAGTTGATGTGGTGGGTGTTTGTATTTTTAAGGTGGCACTGACAGTTCATCAACTGCAAACTCCTAATTTGAACAACTTTCCTTTTCAAAATTATTTTATAGTAAGGTGGCTTGACTGGTTTTTTTTGGCGACATAACATCCCATCTTTGAACGGCTGATTCTTGACTGTCTGAGCTCGGTCAGGCAAGCTGCTTGACACATTTTCATGGAGATGGAATGAACTTTCCAACGAAGTAGATTTGATTGACATCGGTGTTGCCATAACAACGATCTTATGACGTCATGGTTTCTGCATATTACTAATTTTCTCAACATCTAGCTATAGACAAACTTTTAAAACGACTGTATGCTGCATATAGTCTTAGATGTAAGTCTTCAAGACTTCAAAGTTTGAAAAAATTCTATTAGAGCGTTTTCAAATAAAATTGGGTTGAATAGTTGCCATCAAAAAATTAAAAATTCTCATTACCTTCTGTTAATTCGTCGATGCCAGCGTTTTCCTGACAAATTAAAATAATATTTTTACCGCATATTATTCATGTATCGTAAAACTACATTCCTTGAAGGTTTCATCCTGTTTGCTTCACTGGATTTCAGTTTATTTGATCAAAAGCAATGTCTTAAATATGCTTATTTTACTCACAAAAGTAACACCGATGTCAATCAAATCTACTTGTTTGGAAAGTTCATTTCACCCCTAGTACATGTATCAAGCAGCTTGCCTGACCGAGCTCAGACAGTGAAGTATCAGCTGTACAAAGTTGGGATGTTATGTCGCCGAAAAACCCAGTCGAGCCACCTTAACGTGGCACTGATAGTTTTACGAAAACTTCATAGCTTTGTCAGTGCACGCCAAATTAGTTGATCAAATTGTCTGTTATAAAGAAAGGAATTTCTTTTTCAAATATTATTTCGTATTTTCCTCAGTAATTTTACACTTTCAAACCAAGTACGATTTGGTATGAACTAGAAGCTCAAAATAAAAGTTGTATTTTGTGCATAAACTCGCGAGTTTTCCAGAAACAAGAAACAATTCAGTTAATTTATAAGGGCAAATATTTATTCAATCATTTTTCCTGGAATTTTTTTGTGTTCAAAATGGAGCCAAGCAATTGTCTGTTGAATTTTCTAAATTGAATCACTTTCTCTAAACTTAGTTTATTTATTTATGTCAGTATCATAATCCGCCGTGCAGGAAGATCATTTTTAAAAAGATTTAGATAAATTGGCCTCGTGCACTATTCGATCTATCGCAAGAATAAAAATGGACACGTTTAATTGGTTGTTATTAAATAACTTTCCTTTTCAAAATTATTTCAGTTAATTTAGAAGGCACATTTTAATTTATTCAATTAATTTTCATTCTAACCAAAATCTGGTGTCCTGTCAGTGCTCCTTACCATTATTGACATGTTCCCTACATCAACTGATTGACAAGAGAACAAAGGCCTTTACAAGTTGCTTTCTTTCTTTTTCACTTGTTTTTTTTTTTGTTTATTTAATCTGCGGAAAATTATTCTCAGTCGTGCATGCAAAATATTATTAGGTAGCTTTTCCCTGAAATCGAGTCCCAGTGTTCTCTTGTCGATCGTATGTATATTTAGGAGCTTAGTTTATAAAGTCCTGATGTCTGGTGTTTTCGAGTATAGACCTTGTAAATGGTAAATTAAACCCAGGAGTATCAGTAGTCTGTCGTTTGTGATCGTCCGGCTGAGTGTAGTTCTAAAAAGAACTGTTGTTGTTGACAATGACTGACGTTTCGACAACCTGAGCGGAGGTCATCTTTAGAGTCATGTGAATTATAAAGTACTACTTGACGACAACTATTAACAAACGTTTAAGACAAAGACGAACCTAGAGACAGACAAGGAGCGGAATATAAGATCAAATGCTGCAACTGACTGAACACCATTTTACACACTAATCACAGAATTGACTTAGGGACTCTGTCCAATACGTTACCTACCGTACGGACTATGACGTAGAACAAACACCACTTAAGGTGGCTCCCAACAGTTTCCAGCACTTTCCAAGACTTAGATTTTGATGGGTCATTAAAACCATTCTTTATTACTTGATGCTGCAATCATGGTATCAAATGAATGCCCAATGAATGGTAAACACGTTATTATCATTTTTGTGACACAGTATGTTATCATAGCAACAGTATAATGTGCTGAAAACACCCTTAATTTTAGCTTTAAATGTTAATAACTAAAAAATGACTCGGTAAACCCCATTTTTTTATTGTCGAATTTTGATCAGCAGGATAAGATGCAACTTTTGGCAAAGTTTAAAAAGATTCAGTACATGGGGTTCAGAGCCACCTTAAATTTTCGAAAAGTTAAGGTGGCTCTGAACCCCATGTGCAGAATTTTTTAAACTTTGCCAACAGTTGCATATTATCCTGCTGATCAAAATTAGACGATAAAAAATGGGATTCACCGAGTCATTTTTGAGTTGTTAACACTTAAAGCTGAAATTAAGGGTGTTTTCAGCACGTTATACTGTTGCTATAGTAACAAATTGTGTCACAAAAATGATTACAACGTGTTTACCAATCATTGGGAATTCGTTTGATATCATGATTGTAGCATCAACTGATAAAGAGTGGTTTTAATGACCCATCAAAATCTAAGTCTTAAAAAGTGCTGGAAACTGTTGGGAGCCACCTTTACCGATGCCAACAGCTTCCTGTGGCCTACAAATGACTTTTCAACAGAGCAGATGAACACTGAATACACGGAACGAAACGCACTTGAGTCTCGACAGCCAATGACATCATGGCAAAACTGACCAATGACAGCTTACAATTTACACGGCTCAGAAGATGACTTCCATTAAGGTTGTCGAAACGTCAGTCAACACTGAGATCTTTTTAGAACTACAATGTAGACCTGTTATACAGACCAAAAAAATCCAAACCAAAAAAATCCAAACCAAAAACTATCCCTTGAGGAAGAACAACAAAGAACGTTTCGAAGTCAACTGCATAAACATTTCAAACAACATGTTCAGTTAACCTTTTTTTCCTTGGTTACTCTATTTAAATTCTCAGGAAATTCTTGGAGTTTTTAAATATCGTATATCCTTCAAACCATTTTAGCAAGATGTTTTGAAAAATGAAATGGAAACTACTGGGAGATCTTTTCCTATGATCTCAATTTGAACAAGTTCGACACGCTAAAATACTGAGAAAAATATGAATTCAGCAAAATTTTGTAGAAAGAATAATTTGGCGTTAACTTATGAGATTCTGTTGTTTTCATGCTGTCGGACCAGAACAAATTGACGTTAAATTGTTGGAAACAAAGTCGAAATTTAAAATTTTTAAAAGAACAGGTACAAATAAAATGGATATAAATATCGCCACTTACCTCAATTTGGACAAAAGATACAGGATCGATTATAAAAAGACGAATTATGTCTACTTTGGTTTCGTTTCTTATTATCATCATGGTCTGTATAACGCTTTGATTTGATTCAGGTCATTTATGTTTGTTTCTATACTGAATAATTTTCAATTGACAAAAAGAAACGTGTTTAGGGTAAAACGTAAAACCAGACATCGGGTATTATAAATGGGCTCTCTTAAATGTAGTTTTTAAGTGGAGGAAAAGACGTTTTCCTGTTGGCATTCGATGTAGCACAGAATGAAAAATTTTATTTTGATTTGGATATTGATATAGATATATAAAATTGGTCTTGTGCACAACAAGAAAAAACAAGAAGAAAATGGAGCCAAGCAATTGTTTGTTGAAATACTCTAAATTATTTCTCTTGCTCCAAACTTAGCAAACAGTAATTTTTAAACAAGATTTTGATAAATTGGGGTCGTGCACAACAAGATCTCTAGGAAGAAAATGGAGCCAAGCAATTGTTTGTTGAATATGTTCTAAAATATTTTACTTGCTCCAAACTAAGTAAAATAACATTTTTGGTGCTTATTCTACGCACTTTTTGTCATTTTTCTGTGCTGCAAAGAAAACTGGCCAACAGTTAAAGGTCTTGTTATTAAAAGCAACATGGCAAGCTATGAAAAATCGAAAAATGTCCAGAATCAAATGAAATCAGAAGCAAAAATTACTTAGAAAATATACAATAAGAGAACGTAAGCTTTGATTTTCGTGATCGAAAACGTTTTATCTAGTATACAAACAATTTTCACGAATTCTTTTAATAGGTTGCCACGTTTCTTTTAATATCCTTCATGTATACACTGTCTCGTGCAATAATTTTAGAGATTTAAGGCTGGTTTTCACTGGCGACAGAAATATTAGTACAAACATATGAAGAATGAACACACTTGTTCTTCTTGTGCTGTCTTCGTAGGAATTGATACGGCATAAACATAAGCATGAGGAAAAAAACTTGGTTATTTTTCTTGTGATTACGTTTATTTCGCATTAATTCCTAACGAGCACAACATAAGAAGAACAAGTATGTTTGTTTTTCTTATATTTCTGCTGTTTGTGAAAACCAGCGTTAAATCGTGAGGTTTGTTAGAAAAGTTTTGCACGAGGCGTGGTATACTTTTTGGCGGGTTTAAATTTTCAAGTGTATCCTCGTTAATTTTTTTGCTAAAATTGTTACCAGGGGAAACGCTGTGCAAATTTTGTCAAATTTTCCCGCCAAAAGACTTAGTATATATAGGAAGAAAAATTTTGTGACACCTTTAATTAGTTAAATGATTTTTACTTAATTAATTAACTTGTGGAATAAGCACTGACAATATAAATAAGAGAATAAAGAATACAATGAAACTGAAAGAACTTTTATTGTTGTTGACTTCTAATACAATAATAAATATATGACAAATAAACAACAGTGCATACATATTTAATACTAGCTTAAAAAATTAAAAAAAAAAACGGCGCATGCGTATTTTGGGCGCCCGTATTTTTGGCGGGAAAATTTAAACCCTTTAAACAAATGTTAACTAAGACAAGAAAAAGAATATACAGATAACACAAGGTTGCAAAATCAATTTCTTTTTAAAAAAACGGCGCATGCGTATTTTGAGCGCCCGTATTTTTCTAAGTCTTTTGGCGGGAAAATTTTAGAAATTTAAACAGCGTTTACCATGGAAAAAACGTACATGCAAAATAAGATTTTGCATTTAAAAACCCGCATATACATCTTAAAATATGGTATATGGCAAAAATAAAATCTGTACGTTTGATTTCAAATAAATCATGACAAAATTTCAAAACTTACTCTTTGTCGCTTGACATCGTGAGATTTTTAATGCGAAATCTTAAACGCGCAAAATTTCCCTTACTGATTTCAAAGTTTATTGTCTAGCGTCATCATGGTTATATTGATTTCACCAGAAAATTCACCTTACCGAACTACAATTCAAAATCATCCAGTTATGAAAATTCCACGTTGATCTGACTTAGAGAACACTGCTAAAAAGCCGATTGAAAAATGTAGTACTGATACAGTGCAACAGATATAACCAACGTACTTGAACGCAAAACGCAAAATGCAGAACGCTGATCGTTAATAATTATAACCAAAATTCCTAACAGGAAAACTGACGAAATAACCACCCGATCTACATGACAATATTGCGAAAAGCGAAAAATCGAAAATAAATTTAGGGCCAGTTCGCAGCCTTAAAAATTTTGAGTGAAATTGATTATCCTCGCAGTAGTTCATTGCCAGCAACGTATAATTAAGCTGTTGAACTTAAAACCTTTATGGAGGAATCTTTGCTGACCTCATTGTTTACATTTTATACATAGAGAAGACACCATGCTAAATACGAATTGACTTCAGTTTAGTTGTAATCTATGCAATTTTTAGCCCTTTGCATGTCCTGTTTAACGAACTATCAGCTATCAAAGACTGCAAAATTGCTGGGTATAAAAAGCGCTCATGAGCCATACATAACTCTTTGTAAAAGTTTGAGTTTTAAAACAGAACAGCACAGCACAGCACAGCACGAAGAGTATTTAGCATGTCGCGCTCAAATGTTCAGGGAAGCTAATTGCGTTATACCCTTTCAAAATTCGGAGTTGACTTTTTTGTAGTTCGATTAGAGAATCGACTCGCATGCATATACTGGTGAGGCAACAATTGTAACAAAGATTCACCTATAGATAACAGATAAGAAAAATCTCAATTGCTCACAGTTCATCATTTTGATTTAATTTAAAAACGTTGATAAAAGCTGATATTAAAAAGAAAAAATTAGAACTGACAAAATAATCCACTATTTCACTAAGTAGCCTATTCAAATCCCTTAATGTAAACATAACCTGGCCTTCTAACTTCACACTGCGAACTGACAAGCAAAATATCTTTGAAACAGACAAAAAAACTATAAACTATAAACCCTGCTTATTGAAAACTCTCGAAAAGAAAAAAAGGCCTTAATTATCGATATCTGGATGACTGACAATTGAAAAAATCTGAATCGGACAAATGAACTACAATTTCCGAAAATCATTCGATTCGTAGCCTTTAAGGTGGCTCCCAAGTTCCCAACAGTTTCCAGCACTTTTTAAGACTTAGAATTTGATGGGTCATTATAACCACTCTTAATCAGTTGATGCTACAATCATGATATCAAATGAATGCCTAATGATTGGTGAACACGTTGTTATCATTTTTGTGACACATTATGTTACTATAGGAACAGTATAACGTGCTAAAAACACCCTTAATTTTAGCTTTAAGTATTAATAACTCAAAAATAACTCGGTGAACCCCATTTTTTTATTGTCGAAATTTGATCAGTAGGATAAGATGCAACTTTTGGCAAAGTTGCACCTACAGATTTTTTTTTAAACTTTGCCAAAAGTTGCATCTTATCCTACTGATCAAATTTCGACGATAAAAAATGAGGTTCACCGAGTCATTTTTGAGTTATTAACACTTAAAGCTAAAACTAAGGGTGTTTTCAGCACGTTACACTGTTGCTATAGTAACATATTGTGTCACAAAAATTATAACAACGTATTCACCAATCGTTTCATATCATGATTGTAGCACCAACTGATAAAGAGTAGTTTTAATGACCCATCAAAATGTAAGTCTTGGAAAGTGCTGGTTACTGTTGGGAACCACCTTAAAGTGCATAGGAACCGAAAATTCTTTTTACGCAGTTATAACATTTACCCTTTGAAACACACGATTTCGAAGTTTGAGACGTTAAAGGTAAAAATTGTCGAAGTTACAAGTGTTCAAAGTTACTCTATTTTGGCCTAAAAATGGTCTTCAAATCGCGCGGCCAAAATATCAAAATGTCACGTGATGTGACGTGATGTGACGTGATGTGACGTGATGTGACGTGATGTGACGTAATGTTGGTTGCAAGATCAGATCAATCTGGTACAGCTAGTATGGTGGAGAGTAAGAAAACTAAGCGGAAAGAGAAGTTCGTCCTGATACAGTGTAACTTGGCTGTAGACCTCCACATCTTCATCTTCGTCGCTTTCAACTTCCTCATGGTTGCTTGAAACTTTAGACAATCTATCCATTTCTGAATCTTTTCCCTCTTAAATCCTCCGTAGCGGCAAGAACTCACTGAGAGTCATTGAGCGTAAACATCGTCACAACTCGGCCCCAGTCCCTTGAATTTTGTGACCATTTTTTAGGGTAAAATCGCACAACGTTATGCGCTTGTAAGTTCAACAATTTTTCCCCTTATTGTATCAAACTTTGGAATCGTGTGTTTCAAAGGGTAAATTTTATATCTATGCAAAAAAAATGTTCGGTTCATATGCACTTTAACTATAAACCCCTTACCGAAAACTTGACGAACTGCCATTATCAAGGTCAAAACAAAACAAGGAAAATGCCTTACAGAAAAGTGACTTGTGAAAAGATCTACACTAAAACAAAATACAATGATCTTCTAATTTCACACTGACCGTCAAACAAATAAAATCTTGTAAAAACAGAGAAAAATCTAGAAGCAAAAGCGTAACGGTAAACAGACAAAATGGCCTTAAATATCTACTGAAAAAGCGTTTCATTATTGTCACTTATCGGAAACAGATAAGCAAAAAGTGAGGCCTTCAACTTCAATTCTTAATCATGGGTTATCTTAAATCGTAACTGCAAACTAACAAACGGATTACATTTTTTGTCTGCGTAATGGTGTCGTAAATCCTTGAGTAATGATCCGCATAAGAAGAAATATTGCTGAATGGCAAAACACGATGGAATATCACCTTTTTCATTGCTACAACTAGTGATCTCATTGGCCAAGACTCAAAAACCGCTAAAAAGTTAAGGTTCAAAGTGCATTTTGTCAATTTTTTTTAAAGGTTTCAAGTAATTTGAGACCCAATAGCTCAACATGCAATTTTTAAAAGACATTGTATTTGGGAACTTCATCAAACAAGCAAAATTATTAGCTATTATCTTCTCAGCTGCTATTCTGTTTGGTTAAGCACGATCATTTTCCTAAAATTTATTTGACGCACATAGAGTTTCTTTATTTTTATAATGAAATACAATTATGAACCATCAGACCCTCCTCTATTCTTGAAACCAAAGATATTCTATGTGAGAAAGAGCGAGTGCCGCAGAACAATGAAGTTTACCGTAGTTCGTACGAGGAGCATTACTTAAAGCAAAATGGCCTAAATTGTTCACTGAGAAATTGTTTTGTTACCTTAGCAACCTTCAATAATTTTGTATAGAGAAAATGACCTACGCGTTTTGCTGAAAAACAGCTGCAACATTTTCGCCGATGAATTGCTCTCTAACTAAGAAAGCCAAAATGTGAACAAAGGACAATAGATGTGATGGGATATGTTAATGAAAACGTGTGTATTAGCGTCAAAATCTTCAAACCAGACGAACGACTGTTAAGGTTTACAAATTGATTAGGAAATTGTCAACCTTAAAATCCTAGGTGATTAAAAAATTACAAATAAATAAATGTGGACTGGACTGATAACTAACTAATCCCTTGTCTCAACCTAAAACTTAACTATGAATGCCTTAAGGTGGCTCACAACAGTTCCCAGAATTTTCCATCACCTATGCTTTGATGGATCAATACTATAATTCTTTATCAGTTGATGGTTGAATAATGGTATCAAACAAACGCCCAATCATTGGTGAACAAGTGGTGGTCTCTTTTATGATGTAACAAGTTACCATAGTAACAGAATCACCTGTTAAAGACACCCTTAATTTTAGCTTAACATGCTTATAACTAAAAAACGAGATGGATGACCCCCATTTTTTATTATCGAATTGTAACTAACATGTTAAAGGGAGGGTTTCACGGTTCGGCGCACGTGCAAGTTATGACGTAATCCATTTAATTTCATTGTTTAGACCAATCGGAAGCGAGTAGATAACTCTAGCGGGAAATTTGCGGTCAGTCAGCTGATTGAATGGATGATTATACATACCCATGTTTGCCATGAAAGCCACCAGAGCGTAGAATAAATCCTTCGGGTCAAAGGTTTTATTCAGTGTCGACTTTGTCGGTGTTATTCTTTGAAATTTTCTGTAAATTTTGGTCATCCTTCGCTTTGTTTGGACTAATTATAGTGTGTGATTATTGAAGTAAATAATGTTAATGAAGTAAATATGTTTATATTTTCTAGCAGACTTGGTCTGTATATTATCATTTTTTCACTATTGTCATTTCTTTTTATTAGGTTCCAGTCTTTCTCCATAGCATTTAAATTTTATTGTATTATATCCAACCGTCACTTCTGAAGATGTATGTTGAAGCATACGAAACGTCAAGTCATTAATCAAAGTTTTTTACAACATACGTTGTTTTGTCATGTTTATAACCGCAGTGTGTATTTTATTTCTGTTAAAGTTGAAATGGCCGAAGAATAAGAGTTTTTACGATAAATGTGAGTGGTTTTTTTAACCAATAAAATTGGTAAGAAAGCGAATAAAGCATTATAATCTGTGCACATGCGCCGAACCGTGAAACCATCCTTTAATATACAACTTTTTGCAAAGTTTAAAAAAATTCTGTATATAGGGTTCAGAGCCACCGTAAAATTTTGAAAAGTTAAGGTGGCTCTGAACCCTATGTACAGAATGTTTTTAACTTTGCAAAAAGTTGTATATTAACATGCCAATTACAATTCGATAATAAAAAATTGGGGTCGTCCAGCTCGTTTTTTAGTTATAAGCACGTAAAGCTAAAATTAAGGGTGTCTTTAACAGGTTATACTGTTACTATGATAACCTATTACTTTATAAAAGAGGCCACAACTTGTTCACCAATGATTGGGCATTTCTTTAATACCATTATTGAGCATCGACTGATAAAGAATTATAGTATTGATCCATCAAAGTATAGGTGATGGAAAATTCTGGAAATTATTGCTAGCCACCTTAAATGAAGATATGTCTGTTTTGGCCTGAACTTTTTTACACTGCCAAGCTACAAAGTTATTGCATGTACGGGTGATGCTCGAAATACCAAGTCAAGTTTATCGTGTTGTTGTCCTGTATCAATTATATTTTTGCTTTGCACACGACGTCATAAAAATTCAACGATCTAAATAATACATACTACAAAGCTGTTTCTAAACTGATATGTGGATTCCAGTGATACAATCTTTTACAAAATGTTTCAGGTTTGAAATTCTTCACACTATTCATATTTGATCTGAGAGTTAATTCTACATGACTGCGCGATGCAGTTAATCAGTGTGTTTGTTAGCAAACCTGTGGTTGGGTGCTAATGCTGTTGTTGTTGAGACTATGCGCTTTGTGAAGTAACTCGGGATTTTGTATATGACGCACCACGCCGAACGTACTTTTCACATATATTTAGATAACAAAATACCAAAACTACATCGGTGGTAGCAAATTTTCTCACATTGGCACTGAAAAATTGTCTTTACCTGCAATTTACTTGCAATCGTAATTATTGGACAAAATTGAACTCACAACAGAAAACGAGCCTTCATTTCTTTGCAATACTGTGTAAACGCAACTTTAAAACCTTAGTTAGTGGGCATAGACAAACAACTGAACTTTAAACTAAAACAAAAACAGAAAAAAGGACGTTCCATTTCTACTGCCAAATGTTCAAAAAATAAAAAACAGCCAAAATTCCAATTAAAAGTAAATGGTAAAACTCCCCAGTTTGAAAACTAACGACTGAGTTCCCTGTTAAATGGTACAATTGTGCCTTAACTTCATCATTCAATGGAAACTGACAAGCAGCCAAAAACTCAGCGAAACAGACAAATGGCCTAATAGTTTAACTAAGTGGGAAATCAACTTCACAAACAATTATTAATTTCTTACTAAAAAAAGATATAACGTTCATTTTCCAAACTGTACTCTCGCTTTCAATGTCCTTGTTGATATGCTATATCTTACTGCAGTCAAATGGCCAAACAATGAAAAATTGTGATAATGCTTTAACTGTAACCCCATTTTGAAAGGCCAGACAATTTACCTACTATTTCAATCTAAGCAATTAATATTTCAAAGCAACATCTATTCGTACATAATCCTCATGTAGAGGGATTGCTGTACAGGAAAATAAAACTGAAAATTGAACCAAATAAGTTACTGATATCAGACAAACTAAATGAACAAGTGATAACAGTGGCTCTCTCTCTATTCGTCGCTTGTTAAGTCTGATGAAAACCCTAAGCAGACAAAATTTAATAGAAAAGGACGACAAAAATTAAATCGGTAAAGTATAACACAATTGATACTTAACACAGAAAACATATCCTTAAATTTTTACCAAAAATTCATTTTGATTACTGTAAGTTATAATCCCTAATATGACATAAATCGGACAAAATGGCTGAGACATTTTTCCTAAGACACACAAAATGGCCAATGATATTCACTGAGATATCCCTTATTACTATTGCGCGAAGCGGCATGAGGTAAGGCTTCGGCTCCGTTTTTCTTGTTATTATTTTTATTTTTTGTGTCACGATTTTGCATGCAAATTTATGCACGCATATTTTAATTTGTGCACTTCCTGTTTAAGACTTCCGGTTACTCTCACTTCCGGTAAAAGAGCGTTAAGAGTCAAGGCAGCATCTCCTACAACCCTACAGACATTACTATGTTCACGTTTGGTATATATAAGACTTAGAAGAATCACTGGCTTCATTTCCTTCATTTCCAAAACATTCAATAGTTAACAACGCGGTTTGCAGGAACGATGACTGAATGAAAGGAGTAACTCTTCTCCATGTCGGACATCTTCTTATCGTGTTTAAAATATATCATAAAACTTTCTTACGCATGCGCATGAGTAAAGGCTGCTTGGAGCCTCTTGTTGAAAACAGAAAAAGAAAACTTAACATGGAGTTCGTTTTTCACGAATAAATTGGTCTATAAATGAATAGACGGGTTCACGTTCACAGTTGCATCATGGGTAATCAGGGCAAGATGGCGGAAAATTCAAAGATTTGTATTGGAATTCAAAGCCAGCTAATTCTTCCTGAATTCATATATTTGACACTTTCTCTTTGAAAAGTGTAACTTGTGAATTTAAAGACACAATAAGCTGAATCTCGAGGCATAATAGTCCAAGATCAGTTTTTAGAAAACCTCAATTTTCCCATACATTTTCTGTCATTTTGATACTGTCGAATTACAGAAAATGTATGGAGAAATCAAGGTTTTCTAAAAACTGATCACGGACTTCTTTGCACTCCAGATTTAGTTTATTGTTTCTTTGAATTCGTAAGTTACACTTTTCAAAGAGAAAGTGTTAAATATATGAATTCAGGGAGAATTAGCTGGCTTTGAATTCCAATACAAATCGTTGAATTTCCCACCATCTTGCCCTGATTACCCATGATGCAACTATGGGCGTGAACCCGTCTATTCCTTATTTGGTATTGTTTGGGAAAAATAAGAAAAATAGGTCCGCAACGCGTACATGTGTCTACCCGAAAGTCATGCCTGTTTATTTGTTTGGTTCATTCTAGGCAATTCTCAAGCACAACGTATTCTTTGGACGTTTCTTACGGCCACAGGTATCCCTGGGAGCAGTAAATAGCCTGATATTTCCACTTGGAAAATAAGTGTTATCTACTATACTACTTATTCTTGACGAAAACCGTGAAACAACTTTTTGTTAAAACGAGAATTTGTGATTCTACTTTAACATTAATCCTTAAAGTTGAAATTGCCTAACTGTTCCCTGGATATTTCTATAGTTTTTACTGTTAACGAGAAATGTATGGATAAAACAATGCAGTTATTCGATTTCGAGGTTCCATTCTCTTTGCGCTATCATTTATCATTTGGAACTGGCATTTTTTTAAACCGCGCAGCGAAGTTTGTTATATTTGTGTTGCACTGTATATCCACTGAACTAAGAAAATTAAGTTCGAACTTGGCGACGATAATAAAATATAAATGAAAAGGTAATGTTTGAGCCGGCGCTTTAAGTAAAACTAGTTTCTCTACCTCTTTCTTTGTTTAAGTTGGTTGTCTTTCTTTCTTCCTTGCTTGATCCTGCCTGGCATTTATAGTTTCCTTGTATCCTGCATAGTAATACAACAAAAATATATCAATAAATGCCATCACGTTTTCAATATCAAAACGGTAGACTTGATTTTTTTTTATCAACTGAGTTAAAAACTGAGGTAAATTACAGGCCACCTTGAAAAGATTTAAAAGCTGACATTACGAGCGCTAGCACTTTACCAGAGTGAATCACAAAGGGCGGACACTTCACAAATGGAATACTATGCGAATAACGAAGGGCTAGCGGTCAAAACGTCACCTTTCCGCGATGGCTAATTAAAAAAAAAAAATCGTGATCTTTTTTAAAATTCAGTTTTCATTCTTTTTTTTAATCCCCCACTGTAGAAGTTACGGATAAAATAACTTATCAATCAACTCACCTCTTTCAATATTATCATGTCGAAATTGATGGAGCCTCTGCCATGATTTCTCATTTCTGTGTTAAACCTAATAAATCAAGTGAAAACTATCACGTAAGTATACGTATTCGCTGGGTATTGTTTCTATCTAACTAAGAAATCGTAGGCAAGAAGTTAAACAGGACTAAAGCCTCCACCCACACCCTCTCAGGTCTAAAGCTATTTCGAGTGAAATTTGTTGTCTCGGACTGATCTCACTATAACAATGACATTTACTTGGACGAAAGATATGGCCTTTTTCACCCATTTACTTTTTCCAAAATACTATTAGTCTCTCTCATTTTTTCCAAGGATAGTCGCGAGGACGAAACACCCGAGCGAATCGTGCCTATTTGTTGGAGGCGATTCTAAGCGGAGAATTGTCCTCTTTTTTTTCGCAGAGAAAGTCGTGGTTAAGTCACGTCTCTTCGCTATGGGCGATTTTTTTCCCGCTCTCGCGTGTTTTGCTAGCTCGCTCGACTATCCCTGAGGAAAAATGAAACTGTTCCTTGTCTTTTTCAGACACGAACCCACAAGACCTACATCTAATCATAAACGCTTTTCCAAATTTTACCTCTTGAAACAATTCATGAAGAGCTTGATGTAGGCTGCCACATTCTTCCATTCCGCGTCTGTCTGACATTGACCTGGAAATGAATTATTATTATTATTATTATTATTATTATTATTATTATTACTATTATTATTATTATCTCGATTATAAGCGCTCTTACGATTATGCTTTTAGTCGCTCCCACTGAGACGGAGCGATTTTAGAATACCCGGCCACTTATTAAGTATCCCTCAACGTTTTGAAAAACGAGAAATATGGAAACAAAAGCCGAAACCATTCATATTCAATGAAATGCAAGTAAGTGGCCGGGTATTCTACTGATCAGCCGCGATTTATTTTGCCATATTTTGCAATAGCAACACATCCATGAGATATGATGTACCAGACTGATCGTCTGTACGTGTGTATCTCAAACCATATACAACGGTTATTTACTATACACCCGATTATTTAAGAGGCAATTGTTAAAAATAACATCGTATAACGTCCAGTGTACATTGACCAGAATAAAATTGCTGTATTGCGTCAGTCTGTGAATCTCAAACCACATACAACGCTTATATCGGTAATGCGCACTTGATTAAGATGCAATTGTTGGTTCTGTCCTGGTGTACCAGTACACAAGGACAAAAACAAAAGACTAAACAATACACTACACGGACATAATACTATATAAACAAAGGGAATACAATATGAAATCCCTTGAGAACCGGCACACGAGGTCAGTTAAATATGGTGGCTGAAATTTTATTTGAAGACCAACAAAGTAGCGTCTTTTTTAACGTCGAGTGTAAACTAAACCAACAGACCGTTTAAGCCATTGCTTGAAAACAACCCTCAATAAATGCTGCAAGAAAACTATATAACAATATAATATTTTTCTTACCTAAAGGACGCAGTTTTAGAAGACGTTTTAAAGTTGTCGTCATCCATCGACGTGTTGACAAAATAAATCTTCGCTTCAGAAAATGTTTTGGTCTGCATGCTGGGGCAGATGACTTTGTTCCTCATCTCGAACAACATTACAGTAAAGTTTACTTATTTAAGTTTCGTTTTCAATCTAGAATTATTTGTCAACATGTCAGCCTCCTTCGCTTTCCTCGTGACGAAGGTGCGAAGAAAAAAATGAATAATGAATTGTTAATAAATCTATGCATTTGCAATTCAAATAAGAATATATTTTTGAAACATTTTCCACAGTTTTCGAAAATAATTTTCCGTCAAAATTCACCTTTAAGCTGTAGCCAAACGCTGCAAGCGTGGATACCTTTGATTGAAAAAGACTTACGAAACTAAACATGGTCTTACAATGCAAATTATCTCCGGTACGAAGTTCAGGAGATAATGATGTCTACGCTATAAAATTCATGGGCATGTTTGTATTATGACACCCCTTTTGGTGATAGATAATTATTCATTATTATTCTGTAGTGTATATAAAGTAGTTAATGTATTGTGTAAGTCACTCTCGCTCCAGTACCTGCTGTACCAGGCAGACAATTTTGGTTTGTTTATTTTGCTTTTATGATCTTCATTGCTTTTTCTTGTCTCTTCCTGTCTTATTTTTTTAGTGCTTGGAGTATGGTCACTTATCCTCTAGTTGTTCAAGTAAAAGCGGCGAACACCGGAAGTGATTGGATGCGGAAGCACGATCATGAATTCGACTCAGGCGATGATGTTTCTGACTTACTAATCAATTGCCATTGTAAAGGATCGGAGCTTCCATTGACTGAGCCGGGCATTCAAGGTCATTAAGCGCGGGCTTTTGATTTTTGGAAAGGGAAATTAGAAGCTCCTCCTTTTGTAATTGATATCATTAAGCAAGCGTATACCTTACCGTTTCGAGAATTCCTGCCCCGTTGTTTCTTGTCGAATAATAGGTCTGCGTTGAGGCAACTGATTCAAGTCCTTGTACACCAGGTACACCGGGTACACCAGGACCGGTACACAATAAAAAGCGGCGACTTGACCTTCAATAGGCCATTTGCAAGATGACGTCATTTGACTACCAGAATCCTTCAGTTTTTTGTTTTGTAGTGCAAATTAGGGCTATTGTTATTTAAACCGCACTGGGATCACAAAATTTCAATAAGAAAGGAAAAACGAAATGAATTATGGTAGTAGTCAAATGACGTCATCGTGCAAATGGCCTATTACATGTTCGACGTTCAATCTGACGTTCGACTGATCATCTACCTACTGGCGCCCAGTCTGTTCACGTTACTGATAAAACAATTAAAAGTACCTGGATCGGACTTGCGAATAGGGGTGCGAAACTTTAAAACCAATTTTAATACACTTTATTCGCCGGCTATGGTTCACCCCTCATGGTTCGCCCATGATCAGACAAATGTGAAGGAAATCACACATAAACTTAGTTCACAAATTAAAAAGAGACTACTGATATTTAGATTTCCCAGTTATAATTCGCCGCCATTGTTCACGTGTTACGTGTCAGAAAATGATGAAGGAAATGATGAAGGAAATTCGCGGCTCTTTTTTCCGCGCTTATTTACTCTTTAAGCTTATCGTTTTATGAACGAATTCCGCCAGTATTGTCTTATCTTGGGCGAACCATGTTTGAATCATGTTTCCTTGCAGTAAAATTGGCTGTAATCGCAAGTTCAATAATTAAATTTGTCACTGCAAGGATCATTTCTTAATTCGTTTCTTTTCCTCCTCCATTTGTCAAAATTAGCAATGTCTCAACAGTTTAGTAGCTCTTTAATCAATCAAATCAATCAACCAAACTTTATTTGAAAACAGGGTAGCCCATTCAGTCGAAGCTGGTATCCAGAGGGGCCTTGTATAATAACTAAATCTATACAAATATACAATATCTAAAAGCCATCTAAAATACCATTCAACATACAATACGACAATATAAATGAAACAAGTGAAGAAAAAATATAAATTTGAACATCACAAAACTTAAAAATCATAATTTTCAATATTGGTCTTGAAAGATGACAACGAAGTTAGTTCTTTGATTTTTGGCGGAAGGAAATTTAACACAGTTTTCCAGAGTACCTAGAGGTACATTTCCCAAGACTTAACTTAGGTTTTACGTTGGATGATCCACATGGCCCGGGACAAGAGGAACTGGCTGCATACCCTGATTGAGTGAGACACTAGTTATTCTTCTCTAAAATTTTTATTCAGTAAAAAAGGATAAAACAGCAACAACAACGTAATACAATGTAATGGTGGAAATTTACTATTTTACATTTCTCAAAATTTAATTCCACCTAAGTCAGTTACGGTGGTCCTTACTTATTTAGCTGACTAAAAATTTGTAAAAATCGACAAGGCATCTTGATCCTAAGTTGAAGAAAAATCAGTCGTAAAATTGACTTGAAACAATCGTAAAAAAAGATATAAAAATGGTAACCCCCTACCTCTATAAAACTTTGACCCCCTATAAAACTTTGACCACATAATTGGAATTGTTATACATGTATTGATCGCAGACAAATTGTAGAAACGAAACATTTTGGATTGCAGTAGTTGTCTAATATAATGATGTATAACCGCAAACACTCACCCTCGAAAAAGAAAACATGAACAAATATTAAAAAGAAAGAAAAACAAAACGAACAAGGGAAACGAATCATCATATAAACGAATCACAATAAACGAAACTTAACGAAAATTAACGAAACATAAGCGTTCACAAGGTCCTCTCTCTTCAATTACGTCATCATTTTGGAAAAACGCGTACTATACAATAGGGTCTGATTTCAAAAAGTCGCATGTTTGCTCTCATTCGTCGAAGCGGACTGACAATAGGGGACAAACGAAGCAAGGAACCACGCTCATATTCACTGCCACGGCCACGACTCGTCCACAACGGAGTGATTTTCTTCATAGTGCTCTAACAACTTTCTCCACATTTCATCCATCCCAAGAAGATTTTTGTTTCCTAAAGGGAATAAAACGTCACTTTAGAAGAGGAGTTATGCCATATTTTGGATCCAAATACTGATCTCCATGTACAGGATTTACTAACGGACGCGTAATTACTCATGCGCGTAGCGGCATGAGGTAAGGTTTCGGCTCCGTTTTTCTTGTTATTATTATTATTATTTTTATTTTTTGTGTCACGAATTTGCATGTAAATTTATGCACGCATATTTTAAATTGTACACTTCCGGTTCATAGCTTTGCCACTACACTTCCTGTTTAGTGACTTCTGGCTACTCTCACTTCCGGTAAAAGAGCGTTACTCAAGTGTCACGACAGCGTCTCCTACAACCCTACTTACATTAGCAATGTTCCTGTTTGGTATATATAAGACTTAGAAGAATCATTCCCTTCATTGTGGTACAGCATTCATTTCCAAAACAATCAATAGTAAACAACGTAGTTTGCAGGAACGATGACTGAATGAAAGGAGTACTCTTCGCCATGTCGGACATCTTGTTATCTCTTATCATGTTTAAAATATATCATGAGACTAACTTGCGCATGCGCATGAGTATAGGCTGCTAGGAGCCTCTTGTTAACAATGATTTCACTCCAACACTAATACTAGTTTTAGCTGTTGCAATTCACATGTCATCACTTGAAGATTACAGCATTCGACCAAACTTGAGAAACTGGAATCTGACCAAAGTCACGCATTCCACTGCTATACTTGACAATATCATTTCTCATCATGGCCTTTCATTTAAAATAGCAAACAGAGAAATTACTGCTTTCTCGGGTTCTATTTTGTCTGTGCACAGAGAACTAATTCGTGGGTTTCTTGTGCTTAATATGGTAAAACGTAAGCAACAGTACTTAACGAAGTGAAAAGCAAATTCTATTCCCAGTTTGAGTAACCAATCAGAGCGCTTGACATAAACTATCATTGGTTGGGTATAAGGTAGCCAATCAGAGCGTGCGGAAAACATTATCCACTGGTTTGGTATACGGTATACTAAATCATCAAATCTCACCAATAATGCAAAGCCCTCTGCGTGCTCGTGTGAGTCCCACGTTCATTTGATGCTCATCTGTCAGGAATCCCAAATGTTCACGGAGCCAACTGAGCGAGGGTTCTGGATCGATGTCTTCTTCCTTCAAGGAGCGAACCAAAGATATGATGACGTAATCCCATTCACTTCCTGAAATTAAATTAAAGCATCGATTCATAATCAAACAAACAATTCAATCACTGGTATGAAGATTCGTATTAGCAATGTATTAAATAGCAGGAAAGCGGGTGAATGTCTAAAACGTACGGTGGTGAATTCTATGGTGTGGGTATAGCAGGGCTAAAAGACACGAGCTATCAGTGGCGGCGGCATGCACGTCTCGGAACGCCTGAGCACAGGATTGCCTGAGAAAACAATAGAACAAACAACAGAACAATGGACTCTAGCTCTGAAAACAATACATGTGCTTGATACCCAGGTCCAATGAAATTAGAGGTTCTGGAGAGGTGTATGGTATTTGTATCAGTGTCGACAGTCTCGTGTCTAAAGTTCGTTTACTGTAATGGTTTACTTGATACGTTTTTGCCTACAATAGCTGCGGTTACACGTTTTAACTTTTACCTAGGTAAACTCGAAACAACAATAGCCAGTGCACGCTTAATTTGAATTAACAATAGCCCTTGCACGCTTAAGCGTGCCGCGGCTATTGTTCTTTCGAATTTACTTAGGTAAAAGTAGCAACGTGTAACCGCAGCTAATGCTTAAAAAAATTGCACTGCTTTTCAGGGCAGTTTATCGATGAAAAATGTTGTCAGGAGTTCATTAGTGCTTGGAGACCGGAAAACCCTACCTCCTGAATTGTTATATTTTAATTGGGAAGTTTTATCTTTTATATATATACAAAAAAATGAGACAAAACAGCTATTGGTACTCAGTGCGTTTGCTACGGCCAACAGAACTTGAAACAAATTTCAAGCCAATGGAATACTCTTCTATACCTGCGTAATGATTAAATACCCTTTGCGCTTAATTATGTTATCACTCTGTTAACACTCTATTTTCACTCTGGTGATTTGCATTTATCTTAATATTCTGTTTTTATGTATTGTTTCTTTGCGTTTCTTCGTGAGTGCTTTGTGCTTTGTGGTCAAACAATGTATATTACAATAAAAAGAACATTAGGGAAAGCTGGTATAGTAGGGACTAGCGAAAGAAAGAAAAAAGGAAAGGAAAAAAGGAATACGCGAAGACTTGGAGTAGAGTTGCGGATGCTCTACCTTGACTTTTCGTAATAGTTGTGACTTGAATGTCCTCGTACGCGCCTTTCAGTAACTCGCTGATTTTACTTCGCTGCTCTCTGTACGGAGACAATATAACCACATCTGACATGCGCACTCGAGGTCCGTAACGGTTGATTAGGTACTTAGCAACTTGAACCTGCAAAGGATACAAAAAAGAAAAAGAAAGAAAAACCTGCTAAATGAAAAATGAAATGCTTGCATGAGGCCATTAAACGGGCAATGTCACAGTGATTTTGTTGTTTCTGGTCAAAATTGTAATTAATAATTGATTAAGTGCCTTTGCTGGTACACAGAATGCTCTTTGAATAGCTAAAGAAAAATAATGAGCGATTCACTGAACGGAGAATAAACTGGTAGTCAGCTTTTAAGATTTTTGCAAGACACATCGGAGGGACTTGAAAAAAAAAATGGCACTTGTTAATTGTTAACAAAACCAAACCATTATTTTTTGGTTTCTATTGAGGTTAATAATTAATATACATCAAAAAATTACTCGATTCTGATTGGCTAAGAGCAGTTCAATTCAAGTGTAACACCGGTGCAAAAAGTTTGTCTTTTGTTTTGCCAAAAAAAAAAATCCAAACAAAAATGGGTGCAATTTTTTTCATGTATAATTATTAATAAGTAATCATACCGTTTTCTCATTCAATTTTAGCGGCGAGTGCAATTTGAGCTTTTTGAAAAACTCACAAGTGCAAATTAATCCCAAATTGAACTCGAAACCGTATGATTACCTATACAAATATGCTTTTTGGCTTTTCATAATACCGCCAAAAATTGGTGACGGGTCATTGTTGTTGTTATTGTTGATGTTATCAAGTGAGTCGGGACGAGGATAATTCGAACGCAGCAGTAGCGTACCAGCTCGAGTTCTAACTTCCACAGGAAAACTTGGCAGTACTATGCCGTCTCACTCTCGACTTCAAAAAGGCTTGATGCCTGAATATTGCACGGAATAAGATTGTACCTTTTATCCCCCACTGAATGTATTCTGCCGCGCGCGTGAGCGTGATGTAACAGGTATACATACCACCTTCCTAACTTCTTTCATGTTTCTCTTGGATTCTTCGTTGCTCTCTGAGGTTGTTATGGCAGAAGACTCTTCCTGACCTTCCACGTGACAGAACACGATGGGAAGATTCCTATTCCTACGAACTTTCGCGGGCCAAAAGCACACTGGGCTAGGATTACGTGAGTTTACTACGTCAGCGGTCTGGAGTCTCCCGTCATAGAATTGTTTTGACGGAAATTCACAAATTCCTTTGTGCTAGATGAGGAATAATAAGGTAAGAATTTATTTGAGAGTTTACATATTAAAACATCATGCAAAAAAAAAATACTTTTAAAGGAGCATAATTGAAAGCATTTAGTCCACAAATTTGATCGTTTAATCAATTTAATGGTGAAAGTTGTTTTATTATAACAAAAACATATGCCTAAGCTGAAACGTTTCCTCTCTTAGAAAAGTGCAACAGTGACCTATTAGATTCAATAAGTTTCGTTTTTAATCTCAACTTGTACAGAATCTATTCTGGAAATGTGTAATTGCGGATATATATGTGATTTTTCTTATTCGTGCGTGTTTATTTCATGATACCTTCTCTATTGTGGTCTTATGTTTGTTTGACTTCTTCAGGCCGGAAAAACTGAACTTATGAAACAAAAATGAAAACAGTAGCAGACTATTTCGCTATATTATCATTCGACTATGACGTCATTTTACGCAAAATATGCTAGTGTATTACACTGTAGTATACCGGTTTGACAGGTTAGGAACAGAGTGAAGGTGATTGTGCTACAATTTAGTGCGCGCGCTAAAGACGAGAGTTAAACACTGGACGAAAAAAAAGAATGATGTACTAAGAAAAATGTTCTTAAAATTTGGAAAATTAATTAGCCGAATAATACTCATTATCATTCGATGCATTTTGTTCTTCCTTTTCATTGGCCGACAGCTCACCACGTGACCTGCCTAGAATAATTCTGCTCATGCGCATAACGGTGCAAAGTTGTTTTGCTGAGAATAATTGCTATGCTTCTGTCTTCTTCAATAGCCGCCCGATTTCCATAATTATCTGACAGCGATCTCACTTGTCTAATCGAACAAAAAAAACGATAACACCAAGAAAGCTTAAAAAATACTCCGTGATGGAATTTAAAACAGTTATTGATCTCGGCTATCGTAAAATATTGTGATTTGTCAGTGTCTCGCAGATAAATTATTTGCCTCAGCCCTTTTTTTTGCCGGAGTCGAAGCCGAAGTTGAAGGCTGAGGCAAATAATTTATCTGCTCGCCACTGACAAATAACGATATTTTGCTCAACCTCGTCCTATAATTGATAATTATTCGCAAAATATCTGCGCGTATTATCTGTCAAACCATCAAATAAGGTGTATGTATTCCACTGTTCTTACCATCCTGTACTGCATTTCCAGCATCGTAGCTCGTTTTGAGTGCCTTTCGAACATAGACACGCTCAATCCAAGTGTCTTTGCCACGTGATCCTGGATAACGGGCTGGAGCTGTTTGTGATCACCAATCAGAACCACTTGTCGTGCTCCTGAGCACGTGATCGGCACGAGTGATTCAGGTTCCATGCACATGCCGCATTCATCCACAATACACTGCTGGATGTTATCACAGGAAGAGGTTATTCTGGGATTACCAGAAGTTGCGCATGTGCAAAGGATGATTTGGGCACCAGACTTCTCAAACGCCCACTGCTCTGCTTTCCCGATAGCCTGGATAGTAAATAAGGAAATACAGTCTAACCTCTTTACAACGGTCACCTTCGGACAGAATTTTCCGGCCGTTGTTGAGAGGTGGCGCGTTATAGTGAGGTTTTCCATTGCAGAATTTATGTAAATAAATGAGAAGTTGGGACAAGAAAGCATGGCCGTTGTAGAGAGGTGCTGTTGTGGGAAGGCGGCTGTACGCGTTAGTAGAGGTTCGACTGTAATACAATTTAAGTAATGCCCCACATAAGAACTACGGTAAACTTCATTGCTCTGCGGCATTGGCTCTTTCAAATTACTTGAAACCTTTAAAAAGTAAGACAAATTGCACCTTGAACCTTAACTTTTAAGCGGTTAGAATCTAGACCAATGAAATCACTAGTTGTAACAATGAAAAAAATTGAAATTCCATCGTGCATTGCAGTTTAGCGCTTTCCTTCTTATGCGGATCATTACTTTATAGCGGCTACCGACGTTTTGCATTACAGTAAATTTCTAGCTTTGTCTCACGTAACAAATCATAAGTTACTAATAAATTAAAAGGTACAAATCAGACTACTGTTTTTTTATTTTTTTTTTTTCGAGAGGGGGGGGGGGGAATGTACACCTTACTTTCAGAACGAACTTACTTTCAGATTTCACAGGTATTATTTCAGCTATATGCAGCACGTATATAGGTTCCATATATAAGTATTTAAAGGGAATATTTTTACCAAATCCCGTCTTCAAAAACTTGCAATAAACTATTTATAATAAAAAACTATTCTATTATTTTACGCATTTTAATAATCTGTTAAATTATTTTTCTTTTCATGAGAAAGTTGCTTGCCTACATTAAACATAATTAAACTTACTTTGCAATAGTCATTGACGTCTTTTTGACTGATGATTTCACCCCTTGCTTTGTGTTCTGCAAACCCCTCTTCAAATTGCCGCAACTCTTCTTCAAAAGGGCAACCAAGCCTGCGAATCACGTGATGAAGAGATACGCACCTTATTTTCTCGCTGGACATTTTAAGTTCGTCATCACTTCTAGTGATTCTGGCTGGCTTCAATTTGTTAGGAATTGGGAATTCCTTCTGCTCAATTTGATCACTGTAGACTCTCAGAACCTTTAAATCTGGAATCTTCATAAGATACTCTGAAAGGACAAAATAACTTTTAGTCAAGTTTTCCCACACAAAGTCATGGTCTCTGAGTGCACAAAGACTAGACGAGCCAGCATTTGAAAGGTTTGCAGGTTTGAAAACGTAATCTTAAGCTATCATTTTCTTCAGTTGCATTTGGTTAAGGGGATAAACCACATGTTTGGCCTTTCTCGTTCGATGGTGAAAGCGGACAAATAAACGAAGTGCACTGAGCATTACAAAAAAAACTTAACTGTAACCTTCGATAAAAAAAATCAAGTTACGCTTTTTTAAAATCCATTTCAGTCTTTTCAATTGTGATAATGACGACAACGATGATGATGGTGACGATGATAGACACAAATACTGTGGTGATGATGACTCAATTCTAGGTTTCTTTTGTCTTTAATAAGACTAGTCTAGAGTCCGAGGCAGTGTCTCTCAATAGAACACGGTAGCCTATTATGCATGAATCAGATACAACATACCAGTAACCACGTCCACAGCTTTGTTGGATGGTCCACAGTAAATAAGTTGGGGCGGTGCTTTGTAAGCTCCTTCAACTTTGTTGTCACCTGTTTCGTTTTCCCAAACCTTGTAAGACTTCAATCTTTTGTTTCGTTCTGCGAACCAGTACGCAATGTGCACGCCCGTGACAGTTTTACCAGTACCTGAGTGAGATAATGTAAAGGTGTGTTACTGTGGTAATGAAGGAAGGACGACAGGTGCAACGGGCATGTGGTTGGTTTACATTCTTCTTAATGACCTTTCCTTTCTCGATCCAAAACAAACTACTAGACATCAGCGGAGGTGTCTCAAAGTTAAGGTTCCACTGTATTATTAATGCACAGAAGATCAAGAAGTTCCGGTCTCCCATAAGTATAAAGGTTGGTGCCTGTGACCCTGAAAACATACATCATGATCTTGTATTTGATGACTTGACCTACCGGGTGGTCCCTGGATCAGTGTAAATGGCTTGGAGAGTGCTTCCTTTACTGCAGCTTCCTGATACTGGTTCAATGTCTTAAATCCATATTGTACCAATGATAAGTTGGAAGGGGGCGCGTCAAAATGTTCTATGGAAAAATAATAATAATGAGGATATTACTTTCTGGAATAACATTCTGAGGAGGAAGTAATTTTTTTTCTTAAACATTCGATGTTAAAAGATTGTAGCTACATATATGCAACGACAAAATTTCGAAGTTCTGTCTGAAGAGAGTTCCTTTTTTTTAATTTAATGATGTAAATAGAAAATTATATCAGCGTTTTGGCGATGATTTTCCGCAAATATTCTGCTTTACATTTTGAAGAATCATTCTGCATGAAGGAAAGAACAGTTAATATGCAACAGTATACCTTCCGTTGGTTCTTCTCCTTTGCAAATGGCATGAACAAGTTCCGACGAGTCTTCCAGCTTGCTGCATAGTGCTGCATACATTCGTCTACACAGAAAATTATATTAGATTAGAAACCAAGTTACAGTCAACTTTCTCACAGGGGACACCACATTGTCTGTAACTAAACTCTCTCTGCAGCGGACATCAGTGGTCCTAATTCATCAAAGATATGAGATAACAATTTCTTCTCTTCTTTTTATCAAAGAACACAGTGATTTTTTCCACTAATTCAATTAATTTTTGTATCGCTTTTTATACAACGAGGCAGGTAACTATAATACAGTGGAACCTTCCTATGGACCACCTTTGCTAAGTGTCCACCTCTCCAAGTCGACCGCTTTTCCAAAGCACCCAAATGTTTCTGGTGAAATCATAACAGCCCAACTTTAACTTATCGTAAGAGACCGCGACCGCTTTCGTTCGTATTTCAATGTCACTACAGTGCAGATTACACACATGCACAACTGCAATATTGCATCAGAAGTTCTATACGATGCAGTATTTTTCGCTTATAGTTTCTTTATATATTAAAATTACTGTAAGTGTACTTCAAAGTTTAGAGACCCCATATGCTGTTAACCTCTCGTAAGTGACCACATTGCACCCTGGTTTGCTATTTAGGGTTGTCACAGGAGGTTCGACTTCATTTAGCATATCCCAAATGAATACCTAATATTGCACCGTTTTTCCCTGTCATACCTCTGTGGAAGTGTTCTATGAATGAGCTCAAGTGTACATCTGTGTCTGTTTCCATTTGTGAGTTGTTCTGGGATATTTGATGCTGTCTGATGAAGGTCCATCTTGACTTCTATCCTCTTCGTCTCTTTCTCGTAATGTACCTCTTTGATAATGCAGTGACCTACCCAGAAGTCAGGAACGCGTTGATTTTCAACCGAGTCACCTGGAGAAATCTTATAGAAAATAACAAGCAATAAGGATACATTACAAGATAAGAAACATCCGCATTCAGACCACAGACAATCATTGTTGAATTGCTTATTTATTAAGATATTATGCACTGTTCCTCGCATATGTATCGATCTCTCATACAACGAATTCCCGCTAATAACGAACGCAATCACATGAATGTTGTAAATTTGTTACTGTACAAAACAAACGTTGAAAATAAATAGTTTATCTTCACTTTCAGTTTTGTCATCTAACTGGAAACAATCAACTTAGCTTCGGTTTTGAGACAACATATAATTTAGTGCTCCAAAGGCAATCAAAGTGCTGAACATCATATTGTATACCCTACGCAATAATAAGGTAAACATTTCGGCTATAAGAAAATACTGTTAAGCTTTTTATGGAAAAATAGCGACATTCGAATGAAGATAACGAATGTTAAAGGGGCTATGTTACCAATTTTTAGCGTTACTTTAAAAAGCCAAGATACATCTTTATATCAGTGAAAACCCAAAAATAAGGGTCTAGTTTTGTTTCAAGTTATTCTACTAGTGCTCTAAGAGTAAAAATAAGTGTCTTGGGCTGTAGATTTCAAGTTTATCGCTTGTGTCTTGGAAAACTCACTAAAACTCTGATTATGGTTTATTTTCTCTTCTAAATTTTGCTTGATATCTTCCTCTTAATGTTCTATAAGCATTTCGCGTACGACAAAGGGACAAAGGTACTTAGTTTTAATTTGGGGCAGTTTGACCCCAAAACCTCAAAATCATCTTGACATACACATGTAGCTCCTTTAACAATAATTACCTGCTTCTGCGCTGACGTTTCATCACAAGAAAAATCCGTATCAGAATAAGGTACCCGGATGCATGCAAGATCGCCCAAATAAAACTCCATCTGTCGGCTTCTGCAGTAGATCGAGGGAAGAGAAAACAGACCGATAACACTTCCATCGCCCTGCTCCCATGTCAGGTTAAGGTGTTCGATGATGAATCCATCATTCTCCTTAACAGCTTCCGTCGCAGCCTCCATAGCAAGGACTGGTTTCCAAGCACGAATGTATTCATCAATGGTTCCGTACCGCTCTCTTGACGCCTGGTGTCTGGCTGTGTGTGCAAACGACTCGCGTGGGTACCTTCTGTGCTCGATGCAAATATTGAGGTGGGAATTGATCTTGACCATCTGAATATCTGGTTCTAGTATTCCTCTCATCATGCGAGGGCAGAGTTGTACAGAAAAGAAATCATACTTCTTCAGTGCAAGACTCTTCTCATAAAAATGGCACACCGTTTCATTGGAAGATGGCGGAGTTTTTTCATCACAATGAGGATGCTTGTAAAGTACACCTCTGGTATAATCAGGTGATTTGAGTTGGGGTAGTTTCTCTTCTGTGTGGGAAGGATACATGATGCTCAAACTCGCTTCCGTTTGCTTGATTATAGTTGTTAGCTCGTTCTCTTCATTGGCCCTTACAGCATCCAAAACACGAATCCAGATATCCGACGGAATCTCCGCTACTTCCCCGACCCTGCTGCAACCCGCTAATTTTTTAGCGTCGTCGTCGTCGTCTTCCTTTAGATCTCTGGGAGAATCTGGTGCAACGTACTTTCTAATCTTCCATTTGAGAACAATGCACTTCTCTCTATCATTGCTTTTATCTTCCTCTTTCAGGGCCACTGGATTCATATGACTAAACAGCATTCTCTTTTGTCTACCTGCTAGTTGGTCGTCTTCTGGCTTGCAAATATGAAGACTGATTGACTTCGGTTCTAAGGATTCAATGAAAACACGCGTTTCATGGCACCGCTGTTGCAGCTTAGTTGCCATATAGATTCTCTTGCAATCCTTGTCAAATTTTCGTGCGTTGTCTTGCATGAAAGTAGAGCGGCGACAAACTTTTGTTATGTCATCCTTGGACATACCTTCTTCATAAGAGCCACCAGACTGCAAAGCAAGAAGGATTCGGTGGACTGCCACATCGATATACCGTCTTATTGGAGACGTGAAATGCGTGTATGATCGTATACCGAGAGAGTAGTGTTGGATGTTCCCGGATGGTTGATCCCCTTCGCAGACGTACCGAGCCTCCGACTGAATTCGCCAGAAATGGGACTGGGCTGCAGCAATCTGAGGGTGGTTTCTCTCGTTGCAAATCAGGTAATGAAGCCTGGGTAGATCACATGACTCTGCAGCCTGACATATTTCACCCCAAACCCACCTCTGGATTTTGAACATGGTCTTGTCAGAATGCAGTATGTTTAGTGGCGAAGTTTCATCACTTGTACTGTTTTGGAACATTCTTGAAAACTGAAGTGACAATCTAGCGTACATGCCGTGCATTTCAATCCACTCAGCCAATCTGTGGTCTTTGGGAGGTAGCTGTACTCTTAAGGGCGCCAATTCTGAGCACTTTTCCGACAGAAGTTTTCCCATTTCCTCATTAGCAAGGATCATCATTTCTTCAACTAACTCATGTGCTTCGACGTGTTCTTCAATCCCCTGGTTTTGCCAGTGGTCAAACGCACGGTCTTCCAATCGATGGAGTCTTCTTTTTTGGGCTAAAGAGCTTAATTGCTTGATTTTTTCCACGATTTCTTCTGGAACTTGTATGGTACCAATGTCTCTCTTCTCTATAATGATTTGAGCTTCAGCGTAACTTAAGCGACAGCAGGATCGGACAATAGTGCGTTGTATTTTTGGACCTTCAGTTATCCTTCCTTCATTGTCTAGTGTGACAAACACTGATACTGCGAGACGGTCCTGGTCAGGCAAAAGACTACAGTGGCTTTCACTCAGCTCACGTGGAAGCATAGGCACAGTCTCTTGCTCTTCACCGGGGTAATACGATGTGCAACGCAAGAAGGCTTCATGATCCAGTGGTGAGTTTGGTTTAACAAAGAAACTGACATCTGCAATGTGGATCCCTACCACGAAGGTCGATGGAGAGGTTCTTTCTATCGTCAGTGCATCATCGAGATCCAACGATGTGGGAGGATCAATGGTAACAGCCTTGTCAATCTTACTGCGATTAGCATACTCGTTTTCAGGAATGGACCACTGTGGTGGAAATTTCTCCATAACATATTTCGTGGTATCTTTCTTGAATGCTTTTCGTATTCCACGCTCGGCAAAGGCGATCTCCATACTACTTTTAAGGTCTTCTCCTCTAGGCATTGCTCTCACGACAATTCCCAGAGGATGGCTAAATTCTCGTCTCCATTGAAGGTATTTCACGACAAACAAGAACTTTCCACTGAGAACCGTCTCTCTTTTCATCATCTTGACTTGGATAGCCCTCCCATTTTGATCCTTCTTGTAAATTGGAATATCCTTACAGCTCTTGTCTGACAGGTTTACCAGTTTTGTGGCAGACTTGTTGATAGGCACCATCAGGGCAGGGTTTTCGTAATCAGTAGTACAAACAAACTGGCGTTCATGCGGGCTGATGATGTGCTCCAATACACCTGTGTTAAGTAAATGGTAGATGATCTATACTAAGTTGATCGACAACTACCAAAATCTTTGGCTCAAGAAGATAAATAACAATATTTAATTTTGTAAAAGAAATGCGTCGCACTTTCACGTTTATATATATCAAATTTCCCTTTTTGGTACACTGTCATATGGGTTCCTTGCTGCCGATGTAGAAGCGTTTTGATTTGGTGGTTAGCTCGTCAAACATGAAGTCGGTATGTGTGGATAGTTTGAGCACTGCTCTGTTATCTACTTGTTATGTTTTGACTTGTTTCGACAAGTTATATAATGCGTACCGTCGAACAGAAATGTTGGTCAAACTTCAAAATAAAAAAAAAATAAACTGCGTAGTCTTAACATCCCACTTTCATTATTTTATCCGTTGAAGACAACAGGACGGTTGTCGAAAGCTCATATTTTTTTTAAAAGGCTTTAACCATAGAACGCTTTTCACTTTTCAATTGTTAAGAATCCTGGTTACGGATCTACAATTTTCTTATCCCAACCAAAGAAAGTTGCAATTCTCCTTTTCATATCATTATTTGCTTGGTTCGTGTGACACTTAGTGGAGTGTAATGTGCTGTTGTTTTGACTGTTATGCTACTAGAAATACACACTTACCAATAACCTTTCCTTGGACTTGAAGTTCTGTGCCATCCGTCTTTGAGCGGGCTTTCTTTTCAGCTAGCTCCACAACAACCTTGTCTTTGTCAAATGCTTGACGGATTCTTCCTTTTATTTGGATGTCCGGAGTTTCTGTGTCTTCTATTGCTGCATAACCTACCTGGAATCTTTCTGGACTGATACGAAGATTGCAGACAATGTACTTCTTGGGATCATCTCTGAGAAGTTGCCTCAAGACGGATGGATCCAAAAACTCCTGTTGCTTGGAGGAAGCCATGATTTGCTGAGCCCTTTCTGAAGGAGACTTGTAAAAGCCAAGATTTGTAAGACGTACTTCAACGCGACCATTGATAACACGTATTTCTGGAAACAAATCTGTCATATCCGTTCCGCTCTTGAAAGGTAAATGGTGCTGTTTCTCAACTGCTTGAGGTTTGATCTCTTTCGAGCCGGATGCTTGTAAGGGAGGAAACTCGGAATTATCAAACATTGCTTCTCTTGCTGCATCCAATTGTAATGTCTCCTCGCATTTCTTCACAAACGCTAGAATGATTTCATCCATATATCTGGGGGAAACCGTCTCATCTTCAAGTAGATCATCTTGTAAGTCACCTGATTCTACATTTTCGTCCTTAGTTTCTTCATCAACTTCTACTTCTTCTTCCTCTTTGTATTCTTGGTTTTGTTCTAGGTTCGGATCCACGGCGGTGCCAGTAGAGGGCACTTTTTTTACATCCTGATGGTTTTCCATTACATTCGCACTTCTTTCTTGAGGAATAGTTGGCTCTCCCTCTTTGACTTTTAATGGTTGAACTTTCCCATCATTTTCGCCTCCTCGTCGTTCTTCGAGAGCCTCTTCGTTGCTCTTGGCTGTGTTTTCCTCTGTCACGTCTGCATTTTGTTCTGGTGCTGATAGAGATTTTGGAACAAACGGCTGTGCCTTTGGGTTAAGCTCAATACTGGCGATTGCTGCGTTTATTTCTTTTTCTAGCTCATCCATTGTCGTTCCATAAAGGCCACCTTTGTCATCGCATCTCTTGATGTAATCTCGCCAAATGCTGCGACACTCTCCAACCGTACAGAGCGATACGGGATCACCAACAACCGCGACCAAACACTTTGCTCTAGTCACCGCTGTGTTCAGCAGTTTTGGATCAGACAGGAATTCCCAATACAACTGTCGATCAGATCCACTGGCACGTACTTCCTCTCGTTGCGGCTTACAGGTATGAAATGTACGAACCGTACTGATGAAGAGTGCCCGAAATTCTTCCCCTGAAATGAAATACACAAGAACGAAAGTTAAGGGTTGAGACTCGTTGTTCTGGTCAGAGAGTTATTAGTTGGCAATGATGGTCACGACTGATCATTGACATCTTCCGGCCAAGCGACAATCAGTGTCAGAAGTCGTTGGAACCGCCTTGTGTTCTCCTGTCTCCTGTTTCAATGTTGGATCACACAATGAACGCGCGTCTCCATTTTTATATCCAACAACATTGAAAGGTGCGTGGGGAGAGAGCCACCATTTATATACCCTCCAACACACAGTGTCCCAAAATTTTGTTGGAAATGGTAGCTATGTTCAGTTTAATTCTCGATATTGGGCATGTCACCGACTGCTTCCTTGTTCGTCAAATGTTAAATGTTTTTATTTCCTCGTTAGTTTTCCAATGACCACTAAGTTGCCAATAAGAAAAGCCTAATGACAAGTCGTAACCTTCATTTCATCGTTCGTATGTTAATATTTGACCTTCAAGTCACCTTGCTGGAAAGACACCATGCTGGAAAGTTTATACTAAACACCAATTTGTTTTCAATTCACACATTATTTGTCAGACAAATTTAAATATTGAACAGTAAACATCATATGTAATTGGCATGCGGGTTGCTAGCATATTTTGTTTTATTATTTGAAAATAAATCGTTGTTGTTGTTGTTGTTGTTGTTACATGTTCAGTTACCCTGGACGTTATGAATTGTATCCACTTTTACATCCTTCAGATCCCTGTCTTTCCTGAGACCATTACGGATTGCTTGAACCTAAAGGTTGAATAAAGGTCATTGAAACTTTTACTTTTAACATCATACAGCAATGGGGAATCTTTCTCTGTATTAATTTATTTTTAAAGTATTTTTGCGAAAATTTTGATAAAGATCAAAATGTTTTTAAAAGTTATGATGTATGGCCTTGCTTACATTTGCTAGAAAAATTGAAGAAAGAAAAATTCTGATTTAACTATAGTTTTCTCCTTGTCTCGTCAGTATGTCGGGGAGAACCTATCATGAAAAGTGACAAGGCTTAAAGACCTTAAGATCCTGTAGCTGATAACTTAACCAAATGGCCATACAAAACTATTCACCTGGTAACGGTATGAGGACAGAACTGCAATCTCAGATAATTTCCTAGGACCCCAAAAAGGAGTAGGCCAACTTTGTGCAACCTCTTTCACTCTCTTAACCACCTCATAAACCTCAGACAAGTTGATGTAGGAATTGTTGTGCTCTTTTTGTTCCTTTCCACGTGCTGAGAAGAATAACAAAGGACCGTATTTCGGATGCGCTAGCTGTGACGCATGTCCACGAGCAACCAGTTTTTCTCCATAAAAGTTGTCAGAAGGAAATTGAAGAATGTCCTGATGGCAGCGATAATTCTCCGTCAGAAAGACGACATTGGATTCCTTCATTGCTTCAGACTCATTTTCGTCATACATATCAAAGAGCCGTTCTGCTAGTGACTTTTGAAGGCCTGAGCATCTTGCTTGAGGTGAATACACTTCTGGGCTCATCTAAAGTAATGTGAATGAGGAATAAGCATGCTAACTCTTTAGAACACATCTTTCTTTTCACTATTTTGTCTGTTATTTTGTTGTTTGTCTTCTGATTCCTGAAAGGTCCACTGCTAAAGCCTGTAAAACCACTTTTCATAAAAACTAACTAAACTTTAAGTCCTTAATCTGAATGCGAACGTAACTCTGATTTTAATGTAGACGAGCACCTCTAAATTTAATGGCAGGGTTTTCAAGTATGCTGTTAAATAGCTACTTTCGTCCATGGCATTAAGCGGCCGTGCTTAGAGTAGTAAAGGGTAAGATTAACAGAATATATTAACGTAATAAATAGTGACAAATGGATGAACCATATATGAACTGCAGAAAGAGAATATAAAGTGAAAAAAAGATCCTCGCAGTTGTGTTTTGCAATTTAACCCTCGAAAGTACAAGGTGGGGGGGGGGGGGGGGTGGGGAAGCACTCCCCGTAAGTTTTTTCTCGGATGTTTTCAAGAGCATTTATTGTTCGCAAATGCCATCTTAAGTAGCTTTTCGTTTATCTTTTATCATCTGTCTGGCAACAACCGATAGCTATGTAAAAAAAAAATGAAATAATGGTAACAAGATATGACGTCGTAAGTAGCATCAGGTCAAGCCATTTTTAATAAAAACCGTGATTTTTTCTTTTACATTTTTTTTCGGTGAGAAAAAAAAAACATATCAAATGCTACCAAATCAGCAAAATGTTTTATTGTGTCATATTTCGCAACTTTAGCAAAAAATATTTGCAATGTCCGCATTTTCCCAATAAAGTTGAATTTTTTGTAAAATCCAAGATGGCAGCCATATCGTCGGCTATTTTGGAAGACGTCACAGACCCCCAGCAGCGCCACAACCCATAATATTTACCTTATCTTGTAGAGCACATCACAGGACATCTATTAGATTTAAAATATTTTCGATGTATTGTAAGACCGCAAAAACCCAAGGTGGTGGTTGCAACAACCCCCCATAGTCCGTTTTACGGATATCGGCGCCATTTTGAATAATTTACTTGCGCAAAGGGTTATGGGTCAAAAAGGGGGCATTAATCCAAGATGGCGGCACGAAAAAGCACATAGTGAGACTGGAAAAGAAAACCTCGGCGCCTTTTTAGACTCAGGGAAGTCCAATGAAATAATGGGAGGAAGGGATTATTGTGCAGTTTATGGTTGTTCTAATAGTCGAAGAAAACTTGACAGATATGATTTTTCGCTACAATTAAAACTAGCGGATATAAGTTGTCTGTAAGTTTTTGTAAAGCCACTCGTGAACACGATTCATGTGGCAAGAAAGTTGAATGGATTACTGCATTTATTGATTAACAGAGTAATTGATACCGTTTGAAAACCTTTACTTTGTGTTTTGTAGTTATTGCAGACGCACATCTGCCACAACACAAATTTAATTTTGCTTCTACTGAGAATAAATATTATTAAACTCGTATCGTGTGAATCAATTGTCCCGCGCAGACAAACACATAAAGCTTAGCCTTACTTGCACACTGGCAAGTTTTGATCAGAAATGTAGTTGCTTGATGCAAATGAAGACAATGCCAATAACATATACCTCTCTAATTATTATTCGTTATTCAGTAATTTTTCATTTGCAATATTAATGGTTAATGTCTCTTTATAGATCATACACGCCTAAAATCCTTACATAAATTAATTCATATGTAGTCTCTTAAGATAAGCCAACGTCAGTAATCTAACAGATAACCCGATAAGCACTAACAACTAATTTCTGATAAGTGAAACCTGTTTGCATTGTAATTGTTACAACAAAATAACTAATAATGCACCAATTGATATAAAACGTCTACATCCCCCGAATATTTGGCTTGTGCATTCCCACCCGTCGGCCGTGCAAAGTTTTATGAAATGTAGTTTCAGATTTACCTGTGAACTCCAACAGCGCGTATCAAGAAGAACTGTAACAATCTCTTTTAAATGCCTGTAGGTACTATTGCCTCTCAAACAGGTTTAATTTCTCCTATCTGACAATTCAACCATAATTATGTTCACATGTCGACCTTGTCACATTTTAAATCCCTGATAAACGTCCGTGTCAAATTGTCCACGTCAGGGTGTGGTTAACAGCCGAATTTCCCTAGGATATATTGAAGTTTAAAATTGAGCGGTTTGTAATACGCTAACCTGTGGAATAACATCAGCTAATTATAATTCCAGGTGTGTCGTTAAACCACATGTAAAACGCCTACAATGGCACAGGCCATCAGCAGAGCACTTTAATTTATGGGAGAGGATAATCAATCGTAGCGATCTGAAAGTCACAAAACACACTAAGGTGTGCAGTAAAACAGTATGATATGTTCCCACTTATTCCATTGTACTGTGGACGTCTTATGTGCCCAGACAAAAATAGCGATTTTCCATCCCTCATTGCTTCTTTTCCGGAGGTTTTCAGACCAATAACCTTGTTCTCTGTTTTTAACGTTATCAAAGAAAACGGGTTAAATATATTCCATGCACTGATGCACTCTATGGGCTCACGGCTGATATCAATGTTTCTGCAAAAGTCAACTGCTTACTGATAACCACTGATAATCAAAATAGTTGCGGAGGTAACGCATTTTCTAGCAAGGGCATGGACAGCGGAATTTGTAGGGAGGGGAATTTAAAAAAGCATTAGCCTCAAGAGAGGTGGGGTCTGACACGCAGTCATGCCAGAAATTATTTTAATACAACTTCGCTAATTGTTGAAGTGTCAGATTGTCACCAAGGCCCCACCCCACCACCCTGGAGATAGAAAAAGATCTCAGATTAAATGCCCCCTTCCCCTCTTCCCTTCCCACTACGGCTTAACAATGACAGAGGGACCTGGGATTTGCCCCATTTTTCACTGGGAAAATGGGATTTTATCATCAAATTGTAACACTGGAAATGGGACCGGGGAAAAAAATTGGGCGCGATACTGGGATTTGAGCAAAATTTGGGCTGGAAAATGGGATTTGTACGCCCCCTTGAGGACCCTCTTGTAGGGTATCGCTTTTTATGCAGTAAATAGGGTGTGTATCATCCCCCTGATTCGCTACAATTTGAGCTTGTTACGGCGACGGTTGAGCGTAATTTCAATTTGGGGGGGGGGGGGGGAGGCTTGAAAGCGACCCGAGAAAAGGTGGCGCTAAAGGGTGGGGGAGGCGCTAAAGCTCCCCGGCTCCGCCGCCCCGTAAACTGTCAATGGACCTCTTTAGCTTGTATCTTTTTTTTCCCAACAATGTAGATCATGTGATGTTACCCTAGAGAACTGTTTCTTTTAAATTTTGCTTTCTTCACGTGCATATGTATGCCCCGGGGGGGGGGGGGGGGGGTACTCTCTATAATGGGCTATACGGGGATGCTCCGCCAGAAAGACTAACCTTTTTGAGGCTGGAGGTATATGAAAGGGTCAGGATTTCACGAGTTGAAGTGTATAAAAGGGTAGAGATTTCACGAAGAATAAGAAAGGGTAGCGAAAATACGAGTTGGAGTATAAAAAAGAGTAGGGAAATCTGCCATTTAAGTATTATAAAAAGCGCTTTTCAAAAGATATCAAATAGATGCACGTATCCCCCCCCCCCCCGGAATGTATGCATAATTTGCGAAAAGACAAAGGACAAATTCCCTTGAGAACATCACATGACCTACATTGGGAAAACAAAACAAACAAGCTAAAGAGGTCTGTTCACGTTTATTTTTGCCAAAATCTTAATCCGCAAGGCTTGCAAGGTTTTGCGATATAATAAAGTGTTTCCACTGAACTGTAGTCCCATATATTTGATATACTCCTTTACATACCTTGGATTAATTTCTTGCTATAAAGCGCGAAAAAAATTCTTTCGCGATATTTAAAACTTGAAATGACTGGTATTCAAAAGAAGGTCTAGATCCGTAGACCGGTATTAAAGTCACGCTCAGAAAGACTGAGAAAGCTCGTGACAAATTATTTACTCACTTTCATTCCAATATTTCTCAGCATTTATTTGAGACAAACTGGGATAGCTTGCCGAACTGTCTTCCCATCCTTCGTGTAACCCCGGGTGTAACGTATCGGGGTCAGGAAGAATGATCCGTCCCTCCTCCAGCCGTAACTTAGCCATCCTCTCACGATCTACTTCCACCTGGCACTCGATAACGGTTTTTTGTGGTTTCAAACCTAATTTTTGGGCAAACACGGCGCGATTGATCAAACCTTCTTTATTTGTGGTTCCGACGGGAACTTCCCTCGCTATTAAAAAGGACTTAAGCTTTTCGACTCCCCATGATTTAAAAATATTTCGGGTTTCAACCTCACTCACGCAACCGTGTTCACTTTGCGACGCCATCTTGGATTTCAATGCCCCCTTTTTGACCCATACTCCTTTGCGAAAGGAAATTATTCAAAATGGCGCCAGTATCCGTGAGACGGACTATGGTATCACGGTGAGGGTGTAAGTTTGCGTGTACATCCGAGGGTTAAGCAATTGCAAAGAAGCATGAAAAAAAGACAGGGCTTCAACGGGAACATATGAACTTGCAGTTAACCTTGATTCCAATGTGTGTGGCTTCATAGCTTAGTTGGTTAGAATATCGCACCGGTAACGCGGAGGTTAAGGGTTAAAATCCCGTTAAAGCCATGAAATCGTTTCAGGTTTCTTTGCAAATATCGCTTTAATTGCAAACACAGCTGAGAGGATCATTTCTTCAATTTGCATAATACCTGCATGTGATCTCCCGTGAAAACAACCTTTGTATTAGGCCCTGCAAAGATGAGTGGAGTCAGCGCCTCTGGTTCGAGTGCTTGGGCAGCCTCATCAATAAGAATGTGGGTGAAGAATCCATGTAGCACTTGCAGATCAAGAAACACTTGTGATGTGCTCAGAGTAGTAACAACCACACGGTGTTCTACAAGATCATTGCGAGAAGGCAACACAAAGACGTCGTTTTTGATCAAGCAATAATTCCTTGCTATTTTGGATGCAGTTTCCAACCTAAATGAAAATCCAGAGTTATGTAGATTGAAAATACGACGTTAACTTGAATACGAAATTAAACTACAGGCGAGATGAAAGATTTGAATGCTGGACAACTGTTATCTGTGGCATATAACAAACCAAAATCAAACCAAAATATCGAACATGGATTGGTTTCTACTAACGAATAATGTATACCTAAACTGGTAGTCTGCTGTGGCGTGGATTCCATATTAAAAATAAGTTAGATACCTTCTCATAGGCTGATAAACCCTCAAAGGCCTTGCTGCAGGTGTGCCGTTCTGTTCAGTCAAGTACTTATGTAGTAGCTCGATGTGGATATCAGCTGCGCGGTTGGAATGGGTACAGAGAAGAATTCTATGTCTATTGTCCACTTGCACTAGGAGACGAACAGCCTGATTTAGCGTGAATGTCTTTCCTGTCCCAAAAGGGCCGAACACCACCAGAGGGGGAGCGTTGTACTCAATGGACGCAATCCGCTTGATTACCGTCTTTTGATTCTCATTCAGCCGTTGATCGAGAAGCCACTGCCACCGGATTGTTACCTATAAGTTTTGAACGCATAGTTACTTCACAAACCATAACTTAGGACACGCAAATTAACAAAAAAATGACGATTGCTCTAATCGTAGTTATAGCAAGGCTCTTTGGTGCCAGAGGAAATGCCCTATTTCTGTGGCACGAGACAATTATGATATTAATTTCTTCTATTTGTGGGTAGAATGCTAGTTCATCGTGAGACAATATTTTAGTTGAACAGACAATTGCAATTGCTATTACAACAGGCACATATGTTGAACATCAATTAATGTTTAGGAAGAGAACGAAAACCAGTTTAAAAAGGCGCTTTTTATATCTTCTATCAGTCCACTTAACGTATTTCGGTCGACGAGGTCGAGTTTAAATAAACTCCCTCACGTTCAATACAGAAAATAAGGTATAAATGATGTCATTTAACCAACCCTATCCACGAAGTGTTGAATAAATGTTATAGGGAAATGAAGGGTTGTTGCCGCCTGATGGTCCTGGGGTGCATGCTAGGAATCTTTCACTTAATTGATTACATAAGGTGGCTATAGATTTATATTGGATAAACTACGGTATGTTGACCACTTACTTCCCTCCTAATGGAAACTCCTGGCTTTGGAAAAATAAAACGTAACTGGCCTGTTGTGAGCCTATCGATGGCTGAGTGCATTTTACAAAGCGGCCAGCGGTTCAGCTGAAACTGGGCATTAACGGAAACAACACAAGTGTCAAAGATGTTTAAATCAGAACACATCTTGGATGACAGTCTCAGAACAACACATTTACTCTCTACTTTCTCAACAGGAGCTTCGTAGACTTTGTTAGAAACACTGTCTGCCAGCTGCAGCCACACGGAGCTGACGTTGCGGTACAGAAGGCGGCCTGCTGCATCATCGGGTCTCAGAGCATCTTCCTCATGTAAGTACAGGACACCGAACAACTCACCGTCTACAGCGCATTTCATTCCTGTCATCTCGTCAGAGATGTTCCGTTGAGCATGCAACTGAGTGTTATTCAGAGTGTAGCTGTAAAGAACGAAAACCATTTGTTACCCTAGAATAAACCTGGATAATGACGGTAGAGTTAGGTAGAGGAAACCTTGCCCAAGGAAACAACACGACAGCTCGATGAGACTGGGACGCGAGTGGATAAGGGTCGTGCAACCTTGGCTTTAAAACTAACGTTGAACGCTCTTAAACGACTATACCACTCCGCTTCAATATCATGCAGAAGTTTCCTTCATATTTTGTGAACATTTATGTCGGAAATGTTACGAGACGCTTAGTCATACAATCCAAGTTCATCTCATATACTCAGCCTTTAAAATTATAAATTAAAGCTTACCGTGAAATTTCATCTTTCATGAAGCCTTCTTCCACAAACAACAGTTGATGCATAACGTTCTTGTAATTGTCGCGACTCAATTCGTCTGCTGTGATCTTCACTTGTTTAGGAAGGCTGTACATTCTTGACAAGTGTTCTCCTTGTAGAGCATCGCCTGTCTTGTGAACGAACTTAACTACCTCCATGGAACGCTCGTCCCAAATGGCAGATGCAGCTACATGCACATGCTGCGACACAATGGGAGCTTTTAACAAGGATTCGCTTTGTACATCGGCGTTGAGTTTCTGTATGAGGTACGGTTTCTTCCCAAAATCGAATACAACGCACTGATCAAAGCTTCCATACAGTGAGGATTCGAATGCTACAGTCAGAGACACTGTTACGCGGCCTGACAAGTTAGTAACATCTGGGGCTTTGTACCAGAAATCCTTCAGCTTGGCCGTGTAACACGTTTTGTAGTTTTCACAGCCAACGCGAATCTCTGACAGCTGATAGCAATTGTGGCATCTGTAGAGCAATAGAACGTGGCGTAGGTGTCCTACGTCGCTTGTCTATGAAAAAAGAAATCATAGTTAGAAAAAGTGCCCTTTGAGTGCTTTGATATAACGTCAGTCTTCAGAGTGGGAGGCCGCAGGTTCGAATCCCATGCCGTATCACACCTTGTCTCAGTCAAGATGAAGGCTTCATTGTCTCCATTGGGTGGTGACGTTAAGCGGTTCACTTTGTCTCCTGTACGTTCTAATTCTTAGTTCTAGTAAAAACGTTAAAGCCCACACTTTAAAGGTAGGAATTCGCATTATTTGATGAAGGACAATCAGTTGATATCAAGTTATAGTATTTCCAACAAAGCAACACTGTTTTGTTTTTCGAAACTAGCCCCTTTATTAACGTTTGGCTCTACTATGTTGGTTAGTGAAATATGTTTTCTTTTACCTCTGTGGCCTTATGATCAATTTGTTACTTGAACGTTCTTGTAAGATTTACGGGATTTACCCTTCATTTGCATTGCGATCTAGCTCGTTTAGCTATTTATCATTTCTGAGCCTCTATAACAAATCACTCACTCGTTGGAAGGTTCGCTTCTAAGGTTAAGTAGAAAAAGATGTACGATAATTTACTGACCTTAAAAATTAAGGTGAATGTCCACTGACACGAATGTGTATCATTACTGTCTTGAAGTTTCACACTAAGCTCGGGAGGAGTGCAGGTCACCTCAACTCCTGGCAGGAATTCTACAAGCTATGGAGAGTGAGACGAGTGATTTAGAGTCTTGAGTCGAAGAAAGACTCATCACGTTTGAGACAAAAATAATCGTGCAAAGCCCCTCTCCTACCTAAAATGCTTGATAATTTTTTTTAAGGGCAACCTTTTCTACCCACCAAACATTCCGCAAATGAAATAAATAGGTATAAGTTACAAAGAATAACTTGATGGAGTTGGTTTCCACCAGAAGCCTTTAATAATTTGGAAAAAAAAAGGTAAAATAGACTTTCGCGAAAGGAAAGGCAAACGGCTCGGAATTGAAACCTGAAATTTTATTAACGCGAATCGCGCCTAAAAACGAAACCGCACAGGGAAATTTGGACACTTTTCGTTAACATAAAAAATAATTTTCAAAAATTTAAGGCAAATCTAATCGCATAATACAAGATGAAAAGGCAGATTTTGGTGATGAAATAAACTATGATTTGATGGCGACATTCTGTGACATAATTGCACATGTGTCAATAACTCTAAATTAATTACATTTTCGCAATCCGTTTACTACCTGTGCATTGATGAAGTAACTATGCATTGACTAGCTGGAGATATTAAAGACTTTTTCTTCAAGATGATGTCGATTTTGTGAAATGTACCTGATACGCAGTTACGTAATGCTTGCAAATGATGTAATCGGGATTAGTAATACTATTGATACTTGATAAACTGAAACTGAAAATGAATACACCTACGTCTTCTGCTGGTCCTTTCAAGATTTGTGTTGCCATTTCCATAGAAACAATCTCGTCTTTGTCTTGAAGCTCCTTCCTGAGTTTCTCCCTTTCTTTTCTCATATATTCTTGTTGCCATTCTTTCAGTTCTTCATTGCCATGGGCAAAGATGCATCCTCGACCAAATCTGCATCGTTGTCGTGTGTAACAACTGTAATTTAAACAATAACCATATTCAGACTTTTCAAAGCCGTGGTAATACAAACGGTGATGCAAGTGTTAAGGTTGCAATATTTTTTTTTTCAAGTGAAAGAATACAAATAACCGTTTATTTAATACTACCTGTACCGTGGTTGAGCTTTATAAACCCGCGTCTGTTTTGAGTTATTTTGAGGAGCAACACCTTATATTGTATACAATTAATAGAGTTGTGAATTAGACTTGCGTACCCAAGTAAGAAATATGAATTAATATAAATATACACTTCACAATTATCAACACGAGGGATATGGATGCAGATAAATCAGGTTGTTGTGCAGGTGACTTGTTAAACTTTAATTAAAATTGCATTTTAATTGCTCAGCGTTTATCGTTAATAAAAAGCTCTGTTTAGTTTCCATAGGTTGCATCTGGAAACAATTACGATCGGCCTTGCAGCTACCTCAACCTCTAACCTAAGACCTATGGTGACCTCATTAAAGGAAACTTGCATGTCGATCGTTATCCATTCTTTTTAAAATCTATCTTTATAGAAACAAGTGAATAATATACCTTTTGCATAATTTGAAGGCGCCATTTGGGACTCCTGGTGGGGAAGGTCTGTAGCGTAATTGTGTTGAATTTTGCGTGTTAGTAGATATTTCCGATGACTTCCCAGGCGATCCTGTGAAAGTTTCTCGAGGAGTAGGGAGAACTAATAAAATAGAGGAACGAAACGGAGTTATGTATACGAGAATTTAGTTTTATCGACTGAGTCGATAAGGTAACTTGACCACCGTAAAAGGTTTCAAATAGCTGACGTTTCGAGCGCTAGCCCTTCGTCCTCTCCAACCCCCTTCCCCCCACCGACGCAGCACCACAGTTTCTTCAGAAACTAACCCCATTCATTTGGAGTTATGTATATTTCACCTAAACCAGTCCAATTTCTACAAATGCTTCTTCAAGCTTATGTAATCCCCTGCTTTCTTATGATCTCCACAAATGACTAAGAAGAACGGAAGGTCGATGATGTTGTCTACATTCATTTGTGCACTAACTTGTTCAGTCTGAACATGTCAGAGTCTTAAACAAGTAATTTATCAAACGTACCTCCTTCTCTTTCCAAGGTCCACATCTGTAATTCTTGTTCGCCATGAGCAAATGAACACGGTGTCCGCAGGCAAGGTGTGTTGAGGGCATACTGCCGGCATTTTGAGAAAGCAACATTTAGTGGAACCTTTTCTGCAGGATATGGTCTTATTATCTGCCACAGTTTGCTGATGTCACTCCAGATGGCGTACTTCAATTTCGAACGAATCTCGCAGCCTTTACACGCTTTGTTCTTCTCATAGATGCTTGCAGCTCGCTTGAAGTTCTTTTGAAGAAAGTCATCACACACAACAAAAACACCATCGGGAATTTTTCTGAAGGTGTTGGGTAAAGGTGCGGTACTAATCTTTGTGTTTGACACACTGCCGCTTTGACGCGCTTTAGAGATTTGGATAGCAGTGTCATTTGAAGAAGTGGTGTTCTCCAAAGTATCTGTGGTGAATCTCTGATGGGAAATAGCACCTGCGTCTTCCACTTGACCCGGCGTTAATACAGGTGTAGTCGGTCTTCCAGACACCTCGGGTCGTTTTTTACATGCCGTCAACTTTTGAGGGGAGGCCACTCTTGCTTCAGCCATTTGAGAAGGCAAAATGGTGGGTTTTGTCGAGGGGAGCACCTGATTTAGGGATCTTTTGAATGCGTCCGTCTCTGAAGTCCAAACAGAAGAGGTACCATTCTCGGTGGCATCTGCAGTAGGTCTGAGCAATGAAGGAGCTCCTATGGAAGGAAATTCATCCACACATGACGCTGGAAAATTGGTAGTCAAAGCTTCTCTGCTCTCTCGTCTTGTTTTAGCTGTCTGAAGCGCATCCTCGTTCTGTTCTGAAGAGCATGTCATTGCAGGCGCTGCTGCAGAGCTGGTGTGTAATCCTTTTGTCGAAGCAGTAGCATTTATAGCGGTAGCAGCAGTAGCAGCAACAAAACTCTCTTGAGGAGTCGGTAAAACTGAGAAGGTCGGTAAAAGATATTTATTATATACATACTGAGATTTACACACCAGAAACTATGAGATAAAAATCGTCCCTTCACGTATGACAAGCCATCCTATTGGTCATACGATTTTCCTCACTAGTGAAGAATATCGTATGACCAATCAGAATCACGATACGACATTTTTCACTAGTGACAAAAATCGTACGCGGGAATTCCCGCCATTCAGTGTGCCTTCGCCCTCCTTGAAGGCCTCGAAGAAATTCATTCATGGCGACAAAAGAGTTTAAAGTTCCATCACTTCAATGAAAAATGCGGATTTCTGCGGACCTAAAGAAAAGAACTTTAACAGATTTTGCTGAAAGGGAAAATATACGTTTAACAGTAGAAAGAATAAGGCTAAAAGAAGCTTAAAAAAAAACAATTAAATCGCCAAACGTGCAAGCAAGTTTGAACTCTCGCCATTTGTTGTTGTTATCAAAGCGGCAAAAACTTCAAAACACAAGTACGCAAACTTGCTTTGTTTTTGTCGTAAGGTGTATTATTATGTATAGTCTTGTTATAGTTTTGGAAAAAAATATTGTCGTGGTTATTTTTGTTAGATGTGTGAATTCGGTAAATATTTCCACTTGAAAGTTGAGTCTGACAATAAACCAAGAACCCTTCTACTGAAGTGATGATAATTTAATCGTTTCATCTTGTTTTTCTGTTGTGTAAATCTCAGTATGCATATAATAAACAAATTACTTCACGGTTCGTTCGCTTGTACAATTTTTATTCACTCGTTGGAAAGAATCACAAACTCACTCGCTCGCAAAGCCTCGCTCGTTCGTTTGTGATTCTTCCCAACTCGTGAATAAAAATCATACGCGCTCACCAACCGTGAAGTAACCTCTATATATTTCATCATACACAATATGTGCATGACATCATAGTACAGAACAACTTAAAAACGTAAGAATAAATAAGAATAAAATATGTTGCCTATAAGGAGGGTCTGGGTGGGGTTAATCTGAGGTGAGAATTTACCAAAAGTATAACTGTCAGCTGAAAAATAATGCCGCGTTTATTAACCTATAGCTGAAATCTGAGATCTCTAAAAATTTACTGACGGCTGAGGAAATACTTAAACTTAAACTTAAACTGGTAGCTAAGTAAAAGACAAAAATGCAACTTATAACTGAGACTCTACCCCCCCCCCCCCCCCCCCCCCCTCCCCCGACCCTCCCAACAAGACCCTCCTAGAGTTGTTTGGAGAGCTTCATTAATGTTACTTATCTGCTAGTACGAAGTGCTGGTTTAGCTGAACAAGATGTACATACTTCTAAATCGCTAAACTACCCTTACAAACAATTCAGTACCAAGTGTTACAGCTATGTGAAGAGTCAGTATGGCACTAAGTTGAGCCATGACCTGTCTGATTGCTACAGCCATCGTCCTTCCAATCGCGATCTCTAACCACCAGACCACTGTGTCTCCACATAGGACTAGACTTTAATGTGTTTCATTATTTTTACTGTACTGTATACTTACCACCTTTCCTCTCCAATGTCCACATGACTAATTCTACTTTGCCATGAGGAAACGAGCACGTTGTCTTTGGGCATGGCCTGAAAGTTTTGAAATGTCGACAAACGTCCAAAGTGACTTTTGGGGGGACCTTAGAAGCAGGATAACGCCTCATTTCTTGCCAGTAACCGTGTTTGTTCCAGACTGCGTACTTCAGCTTGTTAAGATTTTTACATGATTCACAAGTCTTGTTTTTCATAGAAATGCTGGTAGGTCGGTTACGGTTTGCTTGTAGAAAGTGGTCACACACAACACATACGCCCTCAGGAATCACTCCAATATCACATACCTCAACTGGTTTATTAGCTTGACGCACTTTTGCCACGACGTTGCCTTGGAAACTCTGGGAGATTGACGACGGTGCAGAGTTTCCCTCAGTATGAACGGGTTCTGTAAACCAAGCTTTTGCAGAACCAGAGGAACTGCTACCTTTTAGATTATTAAGCTTCCCTTCAGAGGCGTCCGTTGAAACTTGTTGAGCACTTGGCCTTCTCTTTGACGCGTCGTTTTCAAAACTCTGTGAATGCGGAAGTGATTTTTTCACAGAAGACGCGTAGGAGGCTGCAGTACTACCCAGATCAGCACCAGAACTTTTCATAAAGTTCTGAGTTCGCCGTTTAGAAGACACTACTTTCCAGCCTGAATCTTCTTCCAACGCAAAAGAACTTGAGGAATCTTGTACTTCATCTCTGCTTCGGCTTGCATTTCCTTGCATTTCGTTAGTACCACGTGGATATATCTGCTCTACTTGTGTTACTGTGTTTGCTTTAGGCGTTTCAACTAGGCGTGGTGTTTTTGTGGCCGTCGTTGCTCTATAAGGCACAAGTCCTGTAAACTGGTTATGAGGATCTGGCGCCATTGTAGCTGCTTTCGCTGATGCTTGATTGTCGGGGCGTCGATTATACTGAACGGTTGTAAAGTCATCTATGAGTAAATCTTCATTTTCACTAACAACCGAGGTCTTAAAGGCGGACGATAAAAAAGGAAGAGATGCGTTTCTTACTGTGTTGGTGCCATACGCCAAGTTTATATCCGCTTCTGTTATGACATCGTCCATTTCTTGAGATTCTTTATCGTCATCGCTTGCATCAGATGATGAAGTATTTGTGTTTGACACTGCTTTCTGATCTGCTGAAACATCAAAGAGAACTCTTCACTTAGTTTAATTCCTAACATAGAAAACAATAGGACCATTTATACGAGACCAAATAAATCGCGACTTGCATAAGTCGCGACTTACAGAAGACGCGAACTAGACCATTTATACGAGTGAGGCTTGCATAAGTCGCGACCTAAATAAGATGCGAACACATTTTTGTATCATTTATACGAGTGGTTCGCGTCTTCTGTAAGTCGCGACTTATTTGGTCTCGTATAAATGGCCCTAATAAAACCAATCGTCCGCATTTCATTATATTTTTGTTCTCGTGTTTGGAAACATGTACCTGAAACGTCTTTCTTGTTTAGCTGCGCTTCCTTCTTCTTCTCTTTTTGTCGAGCTTTCTTCTGTTTGTTTCTCTTTTTCCTCTTTTCTATCATCGCTGCAATGTAAAGAAAAAATGGGCTACGTTAATTACAAATCTTTGGTATAGTACCATAATATCAAACTCCAAAATGCAGAAATTAAGTGGAAAATTTACCCTGATCTTTGGCTGTCATGTCCTGCACTTGCTCTGCCTCCTCTTTCACCTCCTCAAGAACTATATGAATAAGATTTCTTTTTAATATAACTCTCTTCGTCGAGAATGAAGAACTTAATCAAGTGTAAAACAACATGATATAAATGTTTTACCATTTACTGAAGGAAAAACGGGATTCCCTTGTTTTTCTTGAGTACACTGCATCTGTAATTAACAAATAAAGAAGGTCAAACCATATATGAATATTGTCTTACAAAATTCGGTAATACATCTTTTGTCCTTCAATGAATTTTCATTAGCGTCAAAAAAATCATTTGTTAAAGTGATTGTGTGATCATTTTAGAAAAATATACAATTGATTTATTTTTTGCATGAACATTAAGATAGACGATCCTCCTTTTCTTTATTGCATCAACTGTTGTTGAGTTTTATCTAGATCATAGAGTTTAGTGCTCTGCGTATTGCTCTAAAAGAAATTAGACTAAATTTACAATTTTAAAGTGACCGCCATTCCTTCGAAGCGCATTATCGTATTGACATAAGTTAACCCCAAACTTATTGCCTAGACAACCAGGCAGAGCTTCCGTTATAGGACCAAAACTTAATTAACCGATACAAAACAGAGCCCACCAGAGAACGCGCGCAGCTTCCATTCTATGTCTTAAATAATATTAAATGGAATGCATAAAATATTATTTCAATATCATTCGTTTGCCAGAGCTAAAGTTTCGCAAAAATTCGCTCTTAGAATACGGAAATGGCGAGAAGTCAAAAACACTGAAATCTCATACCCTGTATTCAGAAGTCAATTCCATGTCATCGTTTGATTTGTTTGATTCCTCGTTTTCTTCTGTCGAAAAACTAGCTTGCGGTTTGACCTGGAAAGTGTACAGGATAATCGACGATAAAATGGGAGTGACGTGAATATTCCTAAACAGCGAGGGGTTTAATTTCATTCGAGTTTACTTTTTCAGTTTCAGTCAGAGGAGAGAAAAGTGATCGATTGAGACAATTTAAAACAAAAATGATATAAAAAGGGAAAAGAATCATCTTGACGGCACTTAGGATCCCGCATCTGCTTGTAAGGCGACTGTGTAATGCGGGCAGAAAAGCTATGTTCTATATGGAGTTGTTATATACTGGGTTGACGACATCCTTTTCCCGGCCTTGAATTGCAAAATAGAGACAACATAATACTGTCAACTGCTTGATGACAAGACAACGAATTCTAATGTTCGTATTAACCCTTTCAGTCCCAGTGTCAATTATGGAGACATGTAACGTAGTTCTAACTTTTGAGTCCGTGGACGAAATCCTCAGTATGGACGACCATTCAAATGAAACCTCTTCGGCAGTTCTTTTGCATGGTACCATTAATTTTTCGATATTTTACGAAATGAAATTTGGGATTTTTCTTGAATTTAGATTTGAGCCTGGGATGGGCCACTAACCGTTTCAATTCGCAGATTAGTATTTAGGAAAAATGTCACTGTTATATTTTTACCTTTAAATTAATTTATAGACTGTACAGAATGGTTTTAGAGTGGGAAACTCTAAGGGGGCCGATATCGGTAATAAGTGTAATTCGTTGTCGTTGTATTTTATTTAAAGTTGATTAAAACGTGATTAAGTTCATTGTACTTCATCCTAACATCCTAGCATCCTTCCTTCAATAATTAGCATGATTAACAGGTGATAAAAGACTGGTCTATTCTTGTTGTTAGTCTTCCGCCGCACATTGTTGGTCCATCGCTTATATCGTTAATCAATTAATCAATCAATCAATCAATCAACTTTATTCATGTGTCAGAAAAACTTTCTAGCTCAATTTTTCAATTGAGCTAATTGTTGACACCTAAACTAAGAACTTAAAATTAAGAAGAACTAAAAGAAACTAATAACTAATTTCTAAGATATTCGCAGATTTACACTAACATTAAAATTCCTTCGTAATAATAACAATAATAAATATAACTTTTATAAGATATATGTGTTGTACCGTTTTTTTCGTTTTCCCTTTTTCTGCTTCCTTCAAACTTTGAGTAACTTGTTGCATCAATGCTATTGCTTTTTTATGACCAGGCATCATCCAAAGTACTATAAAAGAACAATTTGATTTAAACACTGTAAATTTGCATTCTTTAAGATAGAATAAATTAAGGTGTTTCCCTCCAGTTTCCATGCAGCCGCACCGACCATTTTTGAGCGGCCGTTTAACTAACTTTCCTTTATTGAATTACTATTACCATTTCGAACTTGCGATTTTGCATGTGTATGAGCACATCCATAAGTTCCTCAATTAAGCTTATAAAATTTTAATTTCTCAATCTCAAATTTACGTCAAAATGCGTGTTTAGTGTGTGAGATGAAACTGTGAAAGTTTGAAAGCGTTTCTCGTTTTAGTTTTGGAGATTCGATTTTTTATAGAAAACCATAGTTTTTTGACTGATTCCTTGATATTCTAGTTTTAGCGCTTTTCTACATATTTAAAAAACCGCGGGATAGATTTTTTTAAAACTTTTATGGTCGGTTTTTTATAATATCAACAACATTGTCTCCAAGTTTCATCTTGATTGAAACATTGCAACATGGTCAAATAAAATAATAAAGTTCACCTAAAACGCGATTGAGACTTTGTGTTTTGATTGCACGGTTGAAGGCGTACGTCGCAAAGACCCTTTAATTAATTCAGGTGAAGTGTAACGCATTTCTGCGTGTTGAGAATTATGCAAATCGCGTTGACTTCTTTCTTTTCCCTACAATTCAAAATGTATAGAGTGTCCAGTGCACGTCAAATGCGAATAAAAAACCTGCTTTCAAATAAACGTCCCACTGAAATTCGTGGGAATGATAAAAATAACGTGGAACACAGCCCCTAACGTTACTCCACAAAACATGATGGTCACGCAGAAATGCGTTGCGCTTCACCTGAATTAATTAATTAAAGCGTCTTTGTGCGCCTTCAACCGTGCAATCAAAGCACAAAGTCTCAATCGCGTTTTTGGGTGAACTTTACTATTTAATTTGACCATGTTGCAATGTATCAATCAAGATGAAACTTCGAGACAATGTTCTTCATATTACAAAGAAACGACTATAAAGGTTTAAAAAAATCTATCTCGCGGTTTTTTAAATATATAGAAAAGCGCTTAAACTTCAATATCAAGGACTCAGTCAAAAAACTACGGTTTCCTATAGAAAATCGAATCTCCAAAACTAAAACGAGAAACGCTTTCAAACTTTCACAGTTTCATCTCATACTCTTAACACACATTTTGACGTAAATTTCAGATTGAGAAATTAAACTTGTATTAGCTTAATTGAGGAACTTATGGATGTGCTCATACACATGCAAAATCACAAGTTCGAAATGTTTTTCTGATTTACTCAAAATCGGCTTGACAAAATTTTCTAAATTTTAGGTATTTTGTTTGCCATAGATCATAGTTTATCGTAATAGTTTTGATTTTTCTAGATGCCATCGCAATCGCTCGGAATTTAGACTCAAGTAATTTCAATGTTTCTCATTTATCTCCGCAATTTTAGATGCGATTTACAAAATTGTTACACTCTTATAAACTTCAAACTATGTACAATATTTTGTGTAAGTTTCATAGTAATTCAATAAAGGAAAGTTAGTTAAACGGCCGCTCAAAAATGTTCGGTGCGGCTACACGGAAACTGGAGGGAAACACCTTAAGCATACAAAAAAAGTTGTTTGAAAATAACCATACCCTTCATACAATCATCCTTGGCTTCGTCGTATCTTTCCTGATTTAAAATAAACAACAACAATAAGTTGTAAATCATTCCTCCTTATTCGAGTACATGATAATAACACGTAAGAAGTAATAGCAATCGAAACGTCGTGGTCAACATTTCGAAATGACTCCATCGTGAGACAAATGAATAAGCGTTTACCTACGTGTATCTTACATACCACGATAAACAATAACCACATTTTTAACAACATGATATCAACTGTTAAAAATCTTAGTTACGAGGAAGAGACCTCGGTAATGCTTAAGCCTTTCCTCGATGGTTTTTATTGATTTTCATTGTTTTCAAGAGATTATCTACTCGGCAAATATATTTACTGCTGCGTTGCCAAACCACGAACGTACCACTATTATAATAGCTGATAGAAATGTTGATTGTACAGACTTATTGTTTGAAAGCCAATATAAAAATGTTTGAAAAATGATAATACTCTGTTAATAACATACTGCGGGTTGTTAGCTATAGCCTTTACATAGTTGTAACATTATCACTACGCTGTAAAACCCGTGCAACTGAGGAGTTTCAGTAGTCTAGCCACTGAGTGTATTCGTTCGGGTAAGAGTGTGGTTCTCAAAAGAACTGTTTTTATTGAAATTGACCGACGTTTCGATAACCCGAGCACATTTTTCGATACCAGGCCTTATCCAAAGTACCACGAAAGTCGCATAGACAACTGCAAGTATGTCTCACTATAAATGATAGAAATGAAAATAACTTTTGCTCAGGTTGACGAAACGGCAGTCATTATCAACAACAACAGTTCTTTTAGAAACTACACTGACCCGAACGATCACACTCGACTAAGTAGCAAATATATATACTGATAGATATATGCACATTTTACCAGCTTTAAGAAGCATTCCGCTCGGCTAAGCAGAACTCCAGGGATATCTGATAACATAAAGTCAAGCAAATCCAGTAATTCGGTATGACAATCCAGTGCTAGTTCGAGAGTATTACGTTTCTTCTGCATTTGTTCGGCGAATCCAACCATTGTATATACTACTTTATCGATCAGAGTATCACGCTATATTAAAAGAAAAAAAGGACCAATAAAGTAAAATAAGTTACATTTATCTCATTTTTGGTGATTATATCATCTGTTTCATGTTTTATTATTATCCATATTTTATATATAATGCATTTAATATACACCTGATTGAAAAAAAAAACTTGTCGGTAAAAAAAACCTAAACCATTAACAATACGACCACATTGTTTTCTTGGAAGTGGAAAAAACTTTTAAGTTCCCAGATAAATTACATATCATCATAACACAGTGTGTACAAAATCATCCTCTGAAAATATGTTAGGAAGAAATAGATCCTAAACATCAATATAAAGAATGTTAAAGACCCAGTTTTGTCCATCGTGCTTCACGCGCCTCTGTTAATTTAATTTCTCAATCTCAAATTTACGTCAAAATGCGTGTTTAGTGTGTGAGATGAAACTGTGAAAGTTTGAAAGCGTTTCTCGTTTTAGTTTTGGAGATTCGATTTTTTATAGAAAACCATAGTTTTTTGACTGATTCCTTGATATTCTAGTTTTAGCGCTTTTCTACATATTTAAAAAACCGCGGGATAGATTTTTTTAAAACTTTTATGGTCGGTTTTTTATAATATCAACAACATTGTCTCCAAGTTTCATCTTGATTGAAACATTGCAACATGGTCAAATAAAATAATAAAGTTCACCTAAAACGCGATTGAGACTTTGTGTTTTGATTGCACGGTTGAAGGCGTACGTCGCAAAGACCCTTTAATTAATTCAGGTGAAGTGTAACGCATTTCTGCGTGTTGAGAATTATGCAAATCGCGTTGACTTCTTTCTTTTCCCTACAATTCAAAATGTATAGAGTGTCCAGTGCACGTCAAATGCGAATAAAAAACCTGCTTTCAAATAAACGTCCCACTGAAATTCGTGGGAATGATAAAAATAACGTGGAACACAGCCCCTAACGTTACTCCACAAAACATGATGGTCACGCAGAAATGCGTTGCGCTTCACCTGAATTAATTAATTAAAGCGTCTTTGTGCGCCTTCAACCGTGCAATCAAAGCACAAAGTCTCAATCGCGTTTTTGGGTGAACTTTACTATTTAATTTGACCATGTTGCAATGTATCAATCAAGATGAAACTTCGAGACAATGTTCTTCATATTACAAAGAAACGACTATAAAGGTTTAAAAAAATCTATCTCGCGGTTTTTTAAATATATAGAAAAGCGCTTAAACTTCAATATCAAGGACTCAGTCAAAAAACTACGGTTTCCTATAGAAAATCGAATCTCCAAAACTAAAACGAGAAACGCTTTCAAACTTTCACAGTTTCATCTCATACTCTTAACACACATTTTGACGTAAATTTCAGATTGAGAAATTAAACTTGTATTAGCTTAATTGAGGAACTTATGGATGTGCTCATACACATGCAAAATCACAAGTTCGAAATGTTTTTCTGATTTACTCAAAATCGGCTTGACAAAATTTTCTAAATTTTAGGTATTTTGTTTGCCATAGATCATAGTTTATCGTAATAGTTTTGATTTTTCTAGATGCCATCGCAATCGCTCGGAATTTAGACTCAAGTAATTTCAATGTTTCTCATTTATCTCCGCAATTTTAGATGCGATTTACAAAATTGTTACACTCTTATAAACTTCAAACTATGTACAATATTTTGTGTAAGTTTCATAGTAATTCAATAAAGGAAAGTTAGTTAAACGGCCGCTCAAAAATGTTCGGTGCGGCTACACGGAAACTGGAGGGAAACACCTTAAGCATACAAAAAAAGTTGTTTGAAAATAACCATACCCTTCATACAATCATCCTTGGCTTCGTCGTATCTTTCCTGATTTAAAATAAACAACAACAATAAGTTGTAAATCATTCCTCCTTATTCGAGTACATGATAATAACACGTAAGAAGTAATAGCAATCGAAACGTCGTGGTCAACATTTCGAAATGACTCCATCGTGAGACAAATGAATAAGCGTTTACCTACGTGTATCTTACATACCACGATAAACAATAACCACATTTTTAACAACATGATATCAACTGTTAAAAATCTTAGTTACGAGGAAGAGACCTCGGTAATGCTTAAGCCTTTCCTCGATGGTTTTTATTGATTTTCATTGTTTTCAAGAGATTATCTACTCGGCAAATATATTTACTGCTGCGTTGCCAAACCACGAACGTACCACTATTATAATAGCTGATAGAAATGTTGATTGTACAGACTTATTGTTTGAAAGCCAATATAAAAATGTTTGAAAAATGATAATACTCTGTTAATAACATACTGCGGGTTGTTAGCTATAGCCTTTACATAGTTGTAACATTATCACTACGCTGTAAAACCCGTGCAACTGAGGAGTTTCAGTAGTCTAGCCACTGAGTGTATTCGTTCGGGTAAGAGTGTGGTTCTCAAAAGAACTGTTTTTATTGAAATTGACCGACGTTTCGATAACCCGAGCACATTTTTCGATACCAGGCCTTATCCAAAGTACCACGAAAGTCGCATAGACAACTGCAAGTATGTCTCACTATAAATGATAGAAATGAAAATAACTTTTGCTCAGGTTGACGAAACGGCAGTCATTATCAACAACAACAGTTCTTTTAGAAACTACACTGACCCGAACGATCACACTCGACTAAGTAGCAAATATATATACTGATAGATATATGCACATTTTACCAGCTTTAAGAAGCATTCCGCTCGGCTAAGCAGAACTCCAGGGATATCTGATAACATAAAGTCAAGCAAATCCAGTAATTCGGTATGACAATCCAGTGCTAGTTCGAGAGTATTACGTTTCTTCTGCATTTGTTCGGCGAATCCAACCATTGTATATACTACTTTATCGATCAGAGTATCACGCTATATTAAAAGAAAAAAAGGACCAATAAAGTAAAATAAGTTACATTTATCTCATTTTTGGTGATTATATCATCTGTTTCATGTTTTATTATTATCCATATTTTATATATAATGCATTTAATATACACCTGATTGAAAAAAAAAACTTGTCGGTAAAAAAAACCTAAACCATTAACAATACGACCACATTGTTTTCTTGGAAGTGGAAAAAACTTTTAAGTTCCCAGATAAATTACATATCATCATAACACAGTGTGTACAAAATCATCCTCTGAAAATATGTTAGGAAGAAATAGATCCTAAACATCAATATAAAGAATGTTAAAGACCCAGTTTTGTCCATCGTGCTTCACGCGCCTCTGTTATTGTTTCGGTTTGGACAGGAGCGAGGCGTCTATTGTTCAGAGGCGCGGGAAGCATAATAGCGGAGCACCTGCCAGGTCGAAGGCCTGGCTGCGCAGCCCCATACTCATAGAACCGATGCCCGTCATTTTTCATGGTCATGGCTAGCGGAATGTTTCGCGGGCGCGCGTGTGCCCGCCCTCCGCCGTCGCTCCGTCGCACAGGACTAGCTCGCGGGCGCGTATGACGTTGCAAAACATGCGCGTACGACGTCATGTTGAAACCAAAGCGAGGCTTTGTTTTTCGCGTGGTTACACGGCCGAATGTCACGTCAGCTAGAAAAACACTTTGATGTTACTAAGCAGAGAAAACCGTTTAAATTAAAGGCGTTATTTCCCTGAATATTTCGCGGTTTGCTACTCAAGACAAGGATACTAATTAAGGGATACTCAGAAGCCGCTTTAGTGGAAAAAGACGAGCTTTCAGGGATAAAATCTTGCTTCGAGGAACTTCATGTATTACGTTTTTATCAATGCGGGAGATGTTTTTTTTTCTACGGATTTCAGAACCAGAAGCGGAGATTTGAATTTCCAAGCAAGCGACGGACTAAAGGTAAAACAGATTACAGTTTTCGATGAGAATTTATGTTGATATTAATCTGTGAGTGACCTTTTATTGGTGTTATTGTTAGTTTTGGAGAATTGATTTTAAAACGTGCTTGAATTCATTGTTTCGATCTCTTGAATTTCATCGAAGAAAGCTTGAACTCGATGTGCTATAATTAAATGGTACGCGTTTTGCTTTTAAACGTAAACTAATGAAGATTTGAATAAATTTTTTCGAACGAAGATTGTGTTGTCCATTTTTATGTGTTTGTTCATTCATTAGACTGATTTTATAGTACAGTTCTATCTTCACTCGCATCGCCTTATGCAAATATGTTTGTGTATTTTTGCAATTTTTCATTTTCCAATCAGTTTCTCGGGCAATTTTTGACAAACAAAAACTGTATTTTATTCGGAAAGTAGTGGTACTAGTTATTCTAGACAGAGAAAAGTTGTTTTTGTGAACTTTTGTACGGTCTATAAAAATGTACTGTGCAGACGGTCGCGTAATACTGTTTTTGAGAATTGCTGAAATTGAAAATAGCCCGTTCGTCAATCTTAATTCTTGTGCTTCAAACCTTTCACCTTAGTTAAGCTTGTTCAAAGTGCGACGCTGTTAGGCTTGGGCTATCTATATATATTAGACAATACTGGGTCTTTAAGGTGGTTCAATAAAGTTTTCTGTAGACCATACCAACACTTTTCAATCGGCTTTTAAGCGGTCTTTTCCAAGTCAGATCAACGTGAAATTTTCACCACTAACTGGTTTTGAATTGAAGTTTGGCAAGAGATATTTTCTGGTAAAATTGATATTACCATGACGACGATAAACAAGAAACTTAGAAATCGGTAAAACTGAAATTTAGCGCGTTTCAGATTTCGCATTGAAAATCCCACATAGGCATCTTAAAATATGAAATATGGCATATATATATTTTGCAGGAATACAAAAATTCTGTATGTTTGAATTAAAATAAATCGCAATAACATTTTAAACCTTACTATTTGTGTACTGGTATTAAATTGATCGAAAAATTAACACTGATTTTGTGAAATTACTTAATGATAATGTCAAAAAGTAGCTTGATGTTATGTTTGTAAACTGTGAAAGTTTTATTTACTTTCTCTTTTGCGATCTTGAGAACTACCTTTTTTCCTAACATCGCATCATGTGCAATTTTTGGGTAATTTTCGATTTTAATGTGCCTATGTGGGATTTTTAATGCGAAATCTTAAACGTGCTAAATTTCACTTTCACTGATTTCTAAGTTTCTTGTTTATCGTTGTCATGGTAATATCGATTTTACCAGAAAATATATCTTGCCAAACTTCAATTCAAAATCAGTTAGTGGTGAAAATTTCACGTTGATCTGACTTGGAGAAGGCCGCTTAAAAGGCGATTAAAAATGTTGGTATGGTCTCCAGAAAACTGTATCGAACCACCTTAACAATCCTGAGTTGCCTTGTTTCGAGAACAAATGTTTATGATTTATGCGTTTTATACGACATTTTTTTAATCTGATGTATCTAGTCAGTCGAAACTGAAAGGGGAGGGGCTGCACATACTGTTATGGGTTGTCTCTTGAGTGGACTTTAAAGCAATTTAACGAAATAAATGTGATTGTCCACGGGAAAACAGGGACAAAGGCGCTGGCACGCTCAGAACACGCTTCCACTTTAAAACAAAGCAAATTCGTTTCAGCATGCTTAAAGTGTGCCCAGGAGCACTCTTCATTAGCAAATTCTTTTATTTCGTAGAACACACTAAAAACAATAAAGCGTGCGCAGTTGAACAAAACGTGTGAGCAGTCGAACAAAGAAGCGTGTTAACTGTAGAAAATAAAAGGTAGCGTGTGAGATGATACAGCACACTCCCTCGATTTTCTTCGCTCGCTCCGACATTTTTCGCTCGCCCCCACAATCTGAGAGCCTGGAACTGTTCTGATCCTTCAAATCGACGAAATAAAAATGCATGAAAGGCAAACAACCGAAAGAAGTGAAATTCATTTGAAAAGCGCAAGTGCTGTGCCGGGAGTGAGCGAGACAATTGTTGATACACAAGTTTCGTAACTATGATCACGTCAGCGCTGACCTGAAGGTCAACACAACAACACTCACGGGTGCGGGCCGTTTGTCCAATCAATTTCCGATCCCAGTTCCACAAATTGGCAATATTTAAATTAAGAGATCACAGTTTCTCTGCCATGTTTCTCAATAATTTACTCAAGTTGTTCTGGTGTGTCAACTCGCACGCTTAGAGTGTTATCGTTTAGCTTGCATGTAATCCAAACAAAAGGTTAGCTTGTAGCTACTTCAAAACAAAACCTAGGTGTGTCCTTCATTGTTGTACCAATTAAATATGCACATAAAGTGTGTCTTTGAAAACACTTAAACACGGACCCGCGCTATAAAAGGAACCTTGGCCTGGCCAAGCCGCCAGTCATTTCACACTTGACACCGAACTGTCAACATCACGTGCATTCGCTTGCCAATGGAGAACCGTTACCGGCGCGAAATTCAAATTTGGCAAGCTAAAATATTATATTCACGCTAAAAGGCGCATAAATTCAAATAATGTTTTTAGTTTTATTTTCGTGAAAGATAAATCCTATACAAGATTGAGCTGGTGAAGGTAGAATTGGAGCAATTTTGGGGGGCAACGGTCTTCCTCCGTGTTGCTCGCAGTGTTAGCCATCTTTGATTAGCCGTTGAAGCAGTGATGGTGTGACAAAGGGGGCGGAGCTATCCCTTAGTTAGCGTGTTGTGTTAGCGTTTATTGAGTGTGTCAGCAAATTGCAATGCTTTTTCTTTCTCCGTTGTTGTAGCATTTTGTCATAAACTATCACGCCAGCTTGTTTTTTGTGAGCACAAATCAATAAAAATGATAATAATATTATTATCATTACCATAAGAATACTAGAAAGTGATAGTCACCTTTTTTAACTCATTTCTTAGTTTCTCCTTCAGTTCGTTTAAGGCTGTTTTAATCGTCTCACACTACAAAACCAAAGAAAACAACACTGATTGAGCAAGCAGCCCAACTTGAAAGGAGTGATGTAAGTTATTCTATCCTTGCTTGTGCTTTTCGTTTTTAAAGCTCTATAAATGGACACAAACAAATGGTGGAACATGCTCTTGTTAATTACAACTGTATACCTGCAGTTTTTCGAAGCCAATCGTTATTAGCATTGTGTGCATGCTTTTGCATCGTATTTATTTATCCATTGGGTTCGGTTAGTTGCGTTTGTTATAAATTCCCAGATGTGATTACTGTGAAACGCCTAACCCTAACCCTAACCGAAAACCAGTCCATGTCTAGCTAAGGGATAACCATAATCAGTTTTTGGCGATTACTGGAAAAATTGGCCCATATTTTTGCAAGTTGCAATTCGTTTCCATCCTGCTCAAGACACTTTATAATTTCGGGGTTTTACACTTATATTAATATTACTTTTGGTTTTTCTAAGTAGCTCTAAAAATGGTGGCATAGCTCCTTTTAAAGACCTTTAAAGGATCACACTTAACAACAAAAATGATAACTTACTTCAGGTCGCAAGTGTTTGCACAACACTGCTAACTTTAGAGCAGAAACATAATCTCCAAGACACTGTATTGCCTTCATCTTTATGAAAATAGATTGCACTATGTGTCTGCTGTTGATATCACCTGCAATATCAATTGCTAGCAAGAAAGGACACAATAACATCATTTAAAAATGTGAGTAAAATGAACTTTTCCAACTTTTAATGCAGTGAAATTTAATGTGAAACCGTAAGGATTGTACATGAGGTGCCGTTAGTCTCGTGACAGTGGAATGCCTGTTTTGAAGGCCAGGCATATCAGTGTTACATTAGACTATTTCGAATGCTATAGTTACCTCTTTCGCTATCCTTTATAGCTTCATGGTAATTTCTCTATGATATACAAACATGTAATGAAGAGTTAGTACATTTTATTGGGAATAAAGCTTCTTGAAAATTTCAGTGCATGGGAGTGAAATGTGCATGCTTCTCTGTTTGATGAAAATGAATACATGAAAAAAAACAAAACTAAAATAGACTTAAGCCTCTTGTTAGCAACCACTCTTCAGGAACAGAAAAGCCGAAGATAATGGTTAATTACCAGTCTTAATACAGACAGTGTTTGGCTCAAAACTGGGATTTAAATGGAATTGACGAAACTAGAGTGGTCATTCACAGAGATTCAAGTGCATGTGGTTTGGTGGGGATCCATCATCGTGTTTTCACGATTATGGCCAAAAGCTTAATGTAAGCTTACTTTACTATCTTGAAATAGGAAGAAAAAAATCGCCAAAAGTGGGTGTTTCTTGGTGTTGCGGAAGCCATTGTTGGTTAGCTTTTGTGTTGTGGTGTGGGTATTGTTCAGTGTCTTTTGAATCTTTTGTTTTACGTCATTTGGTGATCACACCATCCGCAACACCAAGAAACTACCCTAAAAGTGATGAAAACAAAGAAATATTGACTAAAAAGACAAAACGGTGGCAATCCTCAGTTTATCTCCAAACTACTGCTTCCGTTTTGTTCTATTAAGAAAACGCTATCCCAGCTGAGCTAAGAATGCTATTCAGACTTCTATGAAACTATGAGAGATCAAACGCAGAATGTTTGAAAGTATTACAGCTATGCTCCGTCACGCGTGACCAGTAATCACAAGACTGAAATGAACATTTGAATATTTCTTTGTAACGTCCGAGATTTAAATGAAACCTTGAAGATCTCTCTTGGGCGTCACGCTTCCCTTTTTGAATGCCCTTATACATAATCTTATTTTAGCTCAATGAATCTGAATTTGATACCAGATGTTAGGCTTTGATGAAAGTTTTGGATGATGCTCTTTTTATGCTAATCAGCGTTTCCATAGCAACGGTGAACAAACATGGCGAAAAACAGTTTTTCCTAAATATCTTTCGATTTTGGGGCTACCCGCGACAAGTTAAAAAGTGCGCTATAATCTTCACAATATAGAACACTAAATGGGGAAATTTCAAACAAATTAAACTGTTCGATTTTGAATAAGATCGCTGAAACATTTTAAACATGTATTTTTTCATGTTTGAAATATAAGCGGTCAAAACATTCCATAGGTCTCACAAATTATCATTAAATTACCACTGAACGTTTTCTCAGACTTTTATTATTACTCCCTGCAAATAGCCCTGACTAACTCCTCGGCAATAACGAGATCGAGCTTTTCATTCAAATGCAGTTTAGCTTGACGTTTTCACTCTTTTAAAACTGCATTTGAATAAAAAGCTCGATCTCTTTATTGCCGAGGAGTAAGTCAGAGATATTTGCAAGGAGTAATGATTTAAGTCTGTTGAAACTTTCTGTGGTAATTTAATGATAATTTGTGAGACCTATGGAATGTTTTGACCGCTTATATTTTAGACATGAAAAAACACATGTTAAAAATTTTTTCAGCGATTGATTCAAAATCGAGCAGTTTAATTTGTTGGAAATTTCCCCATTTAGTATGCTACACTGAGTAGATTATAACGCATTTATTCGCTTGTCGCCTGTAGCCCCAAAATCGAAAGATATTTAGGAAAAACTGTTTTTCGCCATGCTTATTTACCGCTGCTATGGAACAATGATTTGCATAAAAAGAGCATCCTCCAAAACTTTTATCCAAGCCTAACATCTGGTATCAAATTCACATTCATTGAGCTAAAGTAAGATTATGTATAAGCGCATTCAAAAAGGGAAGTGTGACCCAAAAAAAAAAACTACTTGGAGCCACCTTAATTAGAAGACGCAACAAATATGGTAGACTTCAACAGATATCCGAGGAAAAGACGAATACGAAAAGAATTTTTTTGATATAACATAATGTCTAGTAGTTTCTTTGGGACAAGCTTACCATTTTATACAAACACACAGCTCTCCTGCGAAAAATCTGCTCGGAAATAACAGACACCTTTAAAAAGAGTGGAATTGGACAGTTCAATGCCATTTCATAAATGGCCGCTGCCTCCCGATATTCTTCTGCGCGAAATCTTTTATCTCCCTCCTTTTTTAATTGTGCCAGAAACGGCGCCTAAAAACAGAAATGAAATAACATGTTACTGAGATATAGGTTGTTCAACGCCTTGTAAAACGAGTAACATGAAATGGACGACTAATATACTTTGCTCGCAAACTACAGCAACTGCACAAACTAAATAATCTGTATTATTTATTTATTATGTATTAATACACATGTATTATTTGAATGAAACTTCTTCTCTATGAATATTCCTTTTTCTCTTCGGATCTCTTTGGAAGAATGCTAAACAGTGATGAATACTTCACAAGAAGAGACCGGCTACTATGAAATACTTTGCAATGTCTTCTTTCTTAAATATTGACTCCCTATAACATGTAGAAACTTCCACAGCTAGAGTCACAGACTATAAATCTCACCCCTTTATATACTTCGTCCCTCCTCAACACCCCCTCTGCCACCACCCCACACACAAACATAAATACAGCCAACAAACAAGGATTGATTGATCGCGATCTTATGTCCCCAGTGAGCGCGAGTCTTACCGTACCATGAAAGGGAGCATTAAAAATTCGTCCGTTTGGTCACTGAAATTCAAGGAAACAAAATAAACTTAAGACGTCTTGAGTCAACACCAGCAATGAATTGATGCTGCAAATTGAAACAAATCTCAGCAATAAATAATGGTTAAGTGAGGCTGTGAAAAAATATTTATATTTCGAAATGATCGGTGTAATAGCAGATTCACGAAAATTTGAAGGCATGAAACAATACATTTCAACTTGTAATGCATGTTTCGACATATACTTATGTCATCTTCAGTTACAAAAGTTATAGTTTGAATTTCCTATTAAATACAATAGGTATTGCATAATGCAATACATACAAATAGCTGATAACAATGACTTTGCAATTAAATAAATTATATACATGTGAAAGGAGGTGTTACATATTATATCACATAACATGTATTGTTGCACAGTCGTTTTTTTTTTTTCGGTTTTTCCCACTTAATGTGCATAGCTTTCTTTAACTTAATTTGGAAACTTGTGTTGGCAGAGTCTAAAATGGTGAAATTCCTCAGAGCAAGCATCACGGCAAGTTTAAATGTGTTGTTTTATGCTTTCAAATTTATATATTTATTTATATCTTTTCTGTACGGTATCCTTTTAGGCTTTTATCCAAATTCTGCTCACCCGTCCTCTTCATCCAACCAAGATTGCCCTCCTTCTGCCATGTTCAGTTTGAAACTGAAAGCTAAGTAAAAATCATATCAATAAAGAGCCAACTCTTGGCACAATTAACCAAGCTAGGCATGGCCAACAACAAACATTGTAGTTTAAGATAAACTACAAATTTTGCATGAGATAAGGTCTATTAGAGGTATTTGAAAATGTATTCGTATTTCTCATTAGGTCAGATAACTACAGAATCTCATTAATATATAAATAATGATGCTTTTAAAGTACAAAAATAATTATATTCATGTAAGGCAGATCTTGGCATAACATACACCTTGCTCAGTAATCTGCGCTAAATTAATGCCACTGACATGAAAAACGGTTAAATTAGTAATTCTACAATTACAAATGAGAGAAACAGTTGGAACGTTGGCAAATCACGCAGCTATACCCCTAATGGTTTATTATGCTTCAAACATTGTGTATGCCATGGACTTTTATCGAAAAAAAGCCCACGGTTTTCCTTGTAAAGTATACTTACTGACGTATATATTGGAGTAACGTCAAAAGAATCAACTAAAGGACGATCTTAGTAATGTAGTATGTTTGTCAATCTGCATGGTGGTGCTGAACCCATTTATCAAGATAACAAGAACCTAGAATAACTCTGTCAGAACTCTTCACATATAAAATAGCCAAGTGAAAATGTCTTCGTTAAATAATAAAGAAATTACCTGATGTTTCAGTTTTCCTTGTCCTGAATCATTTCTATAAATATTTCTGAGACCAAAGAACAAAGCAAAATGAACACCAACTTTGGGCAAAAAACATAGCAGACAAAATGTGGGCCAGTTTGGGTAGAAGTGATTCCCTTGCATGCAGTATTATCTTCTAACCCCGATCAGTGTACAACCTCGGGTGCACCACTTCAGCTCCCATGTAACATTTACGGGTTATAAATGCCTCTTTGAGACCTTTTAGGGTGTTCGTTGACAACATATTTACAGTATTTGTAGCGTCCATTCGTGGTACTTATTAGGGAATAAATAAGGCACAAACCTGTGTCATTGCTTTGTTAAACTGGGCACGAAGAGTGGACTACTTCGATACAATTGACTTCATTCCGTTACCAAACCAAATATATGTTAAAAGTAATTTAAAGGTACTTCAATTTTTGAACGATTTGAACTATATTATGAACTTATCATGGCGTATTTTCATTTTAGTTTAACAAAAATCTAAAATAGTGGTAAGAGTTTAAAATGTATTTTAGGTGTTTTAAACGCTATTTAATAAACCGGATAGGTTTTTCTATGTGTTTGTAAGCAATTTGTCGCAAAGCTACATTTCAAATAAAGCATTTGAACCCTATGTTAACCTGACCGCGGAAGTGTTGCTCTAAATTGTTTTAAATAGACTATTTGAACACTGTTTGGAAAAGAATCATAAAATGTTGTCAATTTATAATGTTTTTGTAACAAGTAAAGAATTAAAAAATTTAAATTGGTTTTGTAACAAAAGCTACATTGGTGAAACGAAACGCAAATTTACTTCTCGACTGAAAGAACACCGGAAAGCGGTAGAACATAATTAACGGCAAAACTCAGCGTTAGCCGAAAATGGTTTACTTTTTGGTCACTCCATCTCCTGGGAGTCATCCAAGATCTTACACATGAGTGCAATTTGGCGTAACAGACGCCTTTTGGAGGCATGGGAGATCAATATTTGCAAGAACCCGCTCACCCGGGACGACGGCATTTATTTGGCGCATGAGTATTTGAATTTAATTTTAAAGGACAAGACTTAATTAGCTCAAATTTGCATTTTTTCTAACATATATATACGCGCTCCTTGTAAATTTCTTATCACTTTCCCCTGATGAAGGCTAAAGTTTTAGCCGAAACGTTGGGATTTTTAACATATTTTATACTTTCAAACATAATTTTTAACCAAAGTAATGTTTTATTTAATCAGGTTTTAAATATGATGTCTAAATACTACTTGAAATGGACATTCATTAATACGCTTTTAAATAGCTCATAAATAGTCTATTTAAAACATGTTTGAAGCTGAATTCATAGGTCAGAGCTATTTGAAATACTAAAACTAGGAGCTGTTTCCAAACAGACTTTAAACAGACTGTTCTCTTAGTATTTTGAAAGGAAAAACACTTTGTTTGACTTATAGACATGTACAATAATATATTTATAATTCACCTCCCCCTCCTAAGTCACAAACTCACAGATAAAAAAGTACTATATCATAACGAAAACGGTTTGATAAAATAGCAATAGCTAAGCCGATTCACGGTACGTAAAAGGCATATTATATTTGTAAAATATCCGATATTTCGAAAGGCACAGCCTTTCTTATTAATGGTATTATTATCTGTAAAACCCTTTGCATTTCGAAATATTGGATATTTTACAAATATAGTTGTTTCCGTAAAGTGAACCAGCCTAATGCTATATATTTTATCAAATCGTTCCATTATTTTATAGCCGATTCGATCCTTTACTACAGCAGGATCCGGTACTTCTATTTGTTACGATAGTCTTTGCAAATGCAGTTCCTTGTTTATCATTATGACAGTACGTATGGAGGCCGAAATTAATTATCAACCTCACATGTGTAGCCGAACGCCGACTTGCGGCCGGGAATTAAACCTGAATTGAATAGCAAGGCGATATCGAATGGCGCGACATATTCATTTTCTTAAAACGTATTAACGCAGTAGCTCGCAGTCAAATCAAACCATGGTATAATGCCTCGATTAACACTGGATTAATAATATCGATGTGTCCGAACGCGTTGTAGATCGAAGTATAAATGTTAAACTAGGAACGAAGAGTGGACTACTTCGATACAATCGACTTTATTAATTTTGCTAATAAGAATTGTGAAAACCTCTTAAGAGTTTTCTGACAACTCGAGAAAGGCTGCTACCTTTATATATAGGACTTCTTTTTAAATCCACGGTTTTACGACGAGAATCTTCTCGGGTAGTATCAGTCCGAACATATTCTTACACTGACGCAAGCACTTGCAATCAAAACAAATCACATCTTACCTTTTGGTTTTTAGTGTCGTATTTTTATGTTCCATTTTCATTCAACGCAATTAAAAAACGTCTTACATCCCAAGGACTTGCCGATTAGAACAATCTTAACAAATCACTACGGGACGTTAAGTGAATTTTACTTTTTAAGCAAGCTGTAAAAAAATGTAGTCTTTAGCTCATTTTTTTATCCAGTGTTTTTATTGTGAATTTTAGTATTGTGTATTTCTTATCGTATAAAATTTTTTTACCTTTTATATCTAATTTGAATTTCCTTCATTTCAATTGAAACTATTATTTGCAGGGCCTAACTAAAAAGCAACTTGGTGACGTGAGCTCAGTTCTGGATAAATAACATTATTTTCAATTGAAGTTGAAGCCGGGTTACGCGAGATAGTAGTTCTGGTTTGGACCCATTATTCTTTCGTTTTACCACAGTAACGTACATCCGTTCCCTCATTCGTTCTAAATATTTATGTTATGTTTCTGCAAAACTTTTGACTCCAATAATTTCCTGTCGCTTCTCGTTGTTATTTGGCTCTTACTCATTTATTCTAATATAGTTTGATTAAAATTATACTTACGTTCAATCCATTTAAAGTCACTGTTGATTTAGACCTCTTTTCAAGTTAAGTTGCCGTTGAATTTTAAAGAGCTGGAATCTTCTGTTGCGACATATCCTGACGGAAAGACACCACGACCACGAATGCTGACAAATAAGACGTCAACATAATTTGCATAATATTTTGTATGGCACTTAAAAGTAAGGCACTAGCCGGCCTGTTTTGAAAATTATGTGAAACATATTTTACAAATTGTAAGCCCGAAGCGTTTCACTTGTTCGGAGCTTTCTAATGGCCTTATTTCAATCTATACAATCTGACCTCTTCAAGTTTCTATATTACGGAATGTATAAACATGTCTGAACCAAACGAACGGAAACATTAGAAGTTAGATTCAAATATTGGATTGACAAGCACTAACATACCCTACACTGCCGAAGAATTCACTTCTTATTCCCCAAATTTGAGCTTACGGTATATAACGCGAATAACATGTTCTCTGTCCAATCGAACAAACGATTTAATATTTATATTGACGAATATTTTATTCAAATTACGGTAGATAACCCTTGAGTTCCGTTTCCTAGAAAAGCTTATAATTTCCGGTTGATTTTCTCGGAAATTGCCGCATGATCTAGCTGGTGAACTTGTTCCTGCATGCAAGAAAGGTAAGAAAAAATAGCTTCCTTTTCAACTGATAATGATTTTATAATTGCAGAACCTTATGTTACATGTAACACCAGTCATTCCTTTTGTTTAATCGTGGAGCTGCCATCTTCAAATTCTTGACGAGCGAAGTCTGGGGAGAGGTCAAACAAAATGGCGGATCCACGATTGAACGATCATGTTGTAAACCACCGACAGTGCAGCTTCTGCCTTCCTTATCTCGCTTAAAACTAACCCAAACCCTAATCCTCTCCCCCTGAAATTGTCAACAAACTCAAACGATAGTAATACAGATATTTATGATAATTATTTTCTTGCGTTCAACTGAGTTGAGTGTGTGGTATCTTTCACTCGCGAATCGTACGAGGCTGACTTCACAACATCAGCAACATGGGTATTTTATAAATAATAATAATAATAATAATAATAATAATAATAATAATAATAATAATAATAATAATAATAATAATAATAATAATTTACAGACATAATAAGAGTGATTACAGATAACCCGTGAAACACTATCTAACAATTAGTGTGTGATAGTCCAAATTAAACAAAAGAAAACAATGGAATTATTGTCTAATAGTGCGTGATATTCTACTATTTCACGGTTTAAATAAAATCACCCTATGCACTACTAGTATTCAAAGTAGTAGTAGTAGTATGCAAAGTTTTTTAATAGAATTTTAAATTGAACTTTGGTCCACTGCTTTTATCAGTTTCGGAAATTTCTTCCAAGGGAACATATATTTTGAAAGTTGCCCGAAGACGCTAAAGATTCCAGAAGGTTTGTCAAAAACGTATACGCCATATATTTATATATATATATATATATATATAGCTGTGATTTTGAGTTAAGCTATGAAACAGGTATTGCGACGAAAACAGGCGATTGATTGCTGGCCTTGAATTTCCACCGAAACCTTTGAATTCTCGCGATATTTGTCCCAAATACCAATGATGCAACATTTTTCTTGAAAGAGCTTATTCCTGAAGTGAGGCGGCGAGGGGCGAGGGGCGAGGGTGCAGGAGGGGGAGGGAATTAAGAGTTACCTTGCAATGAACTAACATCAAATCCTGGGAGGAGCAGTAAAAATGTACTTAAAAGGAGGGGGACCAGTGTGAAAATGAAGCGGATTAAAAAGAAATTAAAACAAAACAAAATAAGTAGGAGGTCTGTATTAAATTTAGGATCACAAATCTATTTGTCTACCAAGGTATCATTTTACTGAAATCTGGCACGATATGTTCAGTTAAGTCAAACCTGGTAACATGTAGATGGCCCAGTATCGGCGCGATAAAGAAAAATTGAGTACTATCAAGGAGGAATCCAATGCTTAAACCGAAGCGTGTTCACACCTCCATTTATTAAGTAGAATACGAGAACGATTGTCCATTCCTATTCAAAGTATACCCTATGGGATATATTTTTGGCTTTGTATCACTTTCACTTAGTTAAATTTTCCTAACTAGACAAATATACTTGAATGTAGGTACACTGTATCACAGCCAAAAACAACGGCTCTTGTTCATCCAACAGAAACATACACTATGTAATATTGTACATTATGCGGTTTGATTTCTTTGCCCAAAACCTTTATTTCAAAACACACAACAGATTTGCATGATTTATTTTACATATGATGCCGCAGCCTCGATAAATCGATATTAAAATAATAAATTGAATTAAAAAGAGAAGTAAAATAATCACAATTCCGTGTACATTTGAACACCACAGTACATGTACATATACATTTGTATAAAAATTCAAATCTTATCAACGTTAACTATCCTATAAAAACAAAACCCACGTTCCACGCGAGGCTAATCATAAAACGCAGATGATTAATTAATGCATAGGAAGTTACACTGAATCTTAAGCTTCCCATTAGGAACCAGTGACCGTTAACAATAATAATAATAATAATAATAATAATAATAATAATAATAATAATAATAATAATAATAAACATTTTAATAATAACAGCAACGAAATTCGTTATACACAGTTCTATAGAATACAGCATTCAATTGCACAAATAATAGAATTTAAAAATTAAAAATATATACTAGCTCACCTAACTCTTTCACATATTGGCAATTGTTTTATTCACAGATTGCAAAAAGTCTACTGTACAAACAATTCATAAAAAATGCAGTTGCTAAATTACACTAATATTTGTATAATAATAATAATAATAATAATAACAATAATAACTTCTTTATTTATCCTAGAAAAAAATCTATCAGCATTAATAAAAAATTATGTTCTTAAACAACATGCCCAGTAATTAATATTAAAACTTACTGTAATTAGGAGTTTTACCATTGGAGTAATACTCATCTAAACTCTACCTTCAAAATGCGGATTCCTCAGTAAATACAGACATTTGGGTTAGTCCCTCCTGTGTCCGTTTTAAGGAGGCTCGAACTCTATGCTCTTTTCCACTACAATTTTAATGAGGGGCGAGTGAAAAAAGCTATCGCAAAATTAATCTATCTATCTATCTATTTTTATAGATGCTGTGGCTCATCCCAATTGGACGCCATAATGAACGTCACAACTATGGCCATTATTGGTTCTCGTTTTGAGAGCAAAATGGAATATTTACAGTCTTGCACGAGTCGTGCATAGAATGAATGACACAATCAGTGTGGAGATGTAATTTCAAGGCCAATGGTCGCCGTCCACAAGGCACTGCTTTTTTCGGTAGTGCTCAATAAGATAGCTCCACATTTCACAAACCTCTAGCAAATGCTTATTACCTGAAAGAAGGAAACAATACAAATGTTCAGTGAGCTTGACGCTTAGAAGACGCTCACATTCATGGCTTCCTTATTTACACTACCCGTCCATGCGGGACCAAGTTACTTGATTGGTACAAAGGACCATGTGTGATATGCATGCGTGGCTTTAGCTTCTTTCAAGACGTCTTGTTAATAGACAGAAGAACACAACCACTAGCCATAGATAGCAAAAAGACAACGCCATATAAAACAAGTATGAAGGTGGCGAAGGGCTACACAAACGTATCAGGTAATAAAATTCCATTATGGTTGGTGGTAGGTGTCTCCACCCTTATAACGATGGCTAATCCGATCGGAGCAACCAACTTGACGATGACTGGAGCCCACCCTACTTCTCGTTTTGTTCATCCGCCTTTTCCTTTCCACATATCCTCACTAAGAATCGATTCTGCGGCCACAGACTATGTGCAGTGTAAATAAATCACTAAGGTTTTCTTGGCTGAGTTGATTAAGTAATTAAAATTGCCTTGGTCATCAGTCGTAAGCGATGCATGCTGATGTTTCGAAAGTAAGCCACTTGTCAGTGTGCCCTTTCATATATTGTGAGGGCTAACGCTTGAAACGCCAAATTTTTAATCGGTTGACAGTTGCCAATTTACTTAAATAGCGCAGCCGACACCACATTTACGTGTTTCATTTCCCCACAGACGGGTTGGTCGTGATAACGAGGGGGTGGTATTGACGGGTTGGTCATATTGACGTTTTGGTCATATTTACGTTGTGGTCGTATATACGGGGCGGTCTTATTAAGCTGGCGGTCTTATTGAGGGGGTGGTGGTAAGGCGGTGTTACACTGTGTATATATATGAAGCAAAATGTCGAGTCGGGGAACATGAGTAACTTACCGATAATACACAATCCTCGTTTGGCTCTCGTCAAAGCAACATTGATCTGGTGCTCGTCAGTCACAAATCCCAGCTTTTCTCCCAGCCATGCGCGGTTGGGCTCGTGGTCGATTTGGGAGTATGGTAACGACCGAACCAGTGATATGATCACAAAGTCACTTTCGCTGCCTGTAAGGAAAATATTAATTAGATAAGTGTTGTATTTCTTTGTCTGTGTGTAGTTACCACCTTAATAGCGGAGCTCTGTGGGCCGAAGGCCCGCGCGGAGCCCCATACTCATACAACCTATGCCCGTCATTTTTCATGGTCATGGCTAGCGGAATGTTTGGCGGGCGCGTTGTGTGCCCGCCGTCCGTCCGTCGCGCAGGACTAGCTCGCGGGACGCGTATGACGTCGCAAAACATGCGCGTATGACGCCACACAACATCCGGGATCTTGGAGGCTTTGTTTTTCGCGCGGCTACACAGCCGTCAGCTCGGATCCGTTTATTTTTAGCGGAGAAGTAAAGTCGTTATTTCCCTGCATTTTTTCGCAGTTTGCTACTCAAGACAGAGATACTAATTAATAAGGGATACTCAGGAGCCGCTTTAGTGGAAAAAGAAGAGCTTTCTGGGATAAAATCTTCCTTCGGGGAACTTCATACATTTTTCAATGTGGGGAGATGTTTGACTTTATTACGGATTCCAGTACCAAAGGAGCGGAGAAAACGGACACTAAAACTCTCGAACGTTCTGAATATGACGGCGAACAACCTTTGCCGAAGAGGAGAAACACTGGACATCGGACAAACAAGCATAAACAGAAAAGCAAGTAACTGTCTAAATGTGATTTGCAAAAATTGTTTAGTTAAGACTTAAGCTAAAGTTACGTAATTTTACCAGAAGAATTTTCTCCAAGTTTTTGCATTCAGAGCTAAATTTACAACTTTGAATATCCGTGGTGTTGGCATTAAAGCCAAACAACGCTCTGTTTTTGATTTTGCGGAAGATTCCCCTTCTGACATCATTTGTTTACAAGAAACTTAAGCGACAAGACAAAATGCGATAAATTCTCTGACAGCTAAATGGCGCGGTAAAAGTTTCTGGTCGCCCGCTCTTGGTAAACAAGGCGGCGTTGCCATTCTTGTCGCTGAAAATACTGATTTCAAATGTTTACAATGGAAAAAAGATTCTTCTGGTGAATTGTTAGTGTTTTTACTGAAGTCGACGTTACGAAAAATAATTTGGTTTTATACTTTAATATGCACCCACGAATCCAAGAGAACGTACTTTTATGACAATTCATGAATATTTTTTCCGAACTCTTTAAAAATAATTGGTGGCGATTTTAACTGCATAGATTGAAAAAGTTTCTGATAAGTTTGGAGGAAATCCTACAATTTCCATGGATTTGAAAGATCTGCACAGTGTTCGTCGCTTATTGATATCTGGCGCAAAAAAAACACGGCCGACTGAACAATACAATGCACATGATTTAATGCGGATAAAACTATCGGTACACGTTTGGATAATTTTTTTACTACTCAGGACTTGTATGATTCCTTTTTAAAATGTGAAATTTTGCCTTGCGTTTTTTCCGATCATGATTCTGTTGATTCTGTTCCCCAATTTGCATAATGCATTTTGGCGTGGACAAGGACTTTGGAGGCTAAATTTAGAATTTGATTTTTGCGATATGATCTCAGAAATTATCTATAAAATTAGTTGCTATAGATTTTGGTTGAAGTAACAACGCATATTAAGTTAAATCGCGATATTAAAAGGCCACACAACTATAAATTCTTTGATCGAAGCTAAACGGGTTCTTATTGAAGGAGATAACTCAGCGTAAACCACCATAGAAACGCTTGAAAGAGAAATTCGGGCCATTAATTTATCCCAAATGAGAGGAAGCCAAATTCGTAGCAGAGTCAAATGGCTTGAAGAAGGTTAAAAACCTACCAAATTATTTTTTACGCTCGAAGCAACACGTGCTCAGAAAAATACTGTTCAATCTATTTATAACTCCCCCGTGTTAAAGTCCTTTCACAAGACTCAGGTTACCACGCCTTTCCAAGCTATATTAAAATTTGAACCTGTGTGGGGCGTTTTCACTCCCACCCTATCGGCACTACTCAATACTAGGTTTTTAGTTAATGTTAAGCCTATTTACTTTTACCTATTGACTTCTGCTGACAACGAGAATGACATGCAAGCGCGCCTTTTCATTAAGACCATACTTTATGGTATTGGGTTTTTCGAAATATTGCAACTTTTCACAATGGCACCGAGAACTCTCGGGCCACTGTAAGGGACATAAGGAATGACATCACAACACAGTTGCAAATTGACCCGGGGGATACTTTGCAAATTTTTGGGCGGGGGTGTGCCGCTGGGACTCTGAGACCCTTAACCTATACTAGACCATTTTAGCTGCATCTGGCAACCCTATTTTAGACTAAAAAAATATCCTACCCTATCCAAGACCTTTTCTAGACTCGCTATTTTCCAGAAACTCGTTCACTATCACAGTCTAAGATACCAGGGGTCAGTAAAAATGCCGTGCAGCACACCTTACCGATTTTTAAAAGCCATTTGCCAGTAAACCTCGTCTAGACTAAATTTTTCATTCAACTGATCAGTTTCGCGGAAAATGATACGCTATTCTAGACCAAAAATCTCTGATTACGATACCCTATCCCAGACTAAACTGCCTTAAAACCATACCCTTCACAGCGGCACATACCTATATAGCTCATATATGGAATTCCCCCCCAGGCAAGTTGTTTTCTCCCGAATGACCGATCAGAAATTTTCTGCTTTGTGGTGTCATCAGAAATCAAAACATTCTTTTAACAAAAAATGTTAGGCAAACGTCATCTAACATGCCGGCCACACATTCTAACATTGTTGAATCAAACAATGTTATATAACAAGGTTAGAACGTGTAGCCGGGGCTTAAATGTACTGTGCAGACAGTCGCGTAATAAGTTTACTGTTTTTGAGAATTGCTAAGATTGAAAAATAGCCTGGTCGTCAATCTTAATTCTATTTTTTTCTTGTGCTTCCGACCTTTCACCTAAGTTAAGCTTATCATCATCGTTTCTGTTCAGAGAGCTCCGAAGTTAGGCTAAGCCTATCTATATATATTGCATGATATGCTTCCGTTAATTATTTTAAAGCGACAAAGTCTTCTTTTTTTAGCATGACTTTAAAAAGACAAAAACACATTTGTATCAATGGAAACCTAAAAATAATGGTCCTGGTTTGTTAATAATTACTCAACAAGTGCACAGAAACTAGGATTCATAATCTTTGGCTGCGAATGGCGAAGATGAAAAGTGGATTGCAACTTGAAAACATTGGCCCTTCCCTAATGTATTAGAAAATTCGCGAAAACCTGATTATGGTTGGTGCTCCCGTCGAGATATCACTGAAATTTTCTTCTTGGCGTTCTAACAGCAGGTTTATGTGTGAGCTTAGGTACTTTGTAAAATATGTAGTATATTTTGACCAAAACACAACAAAATCCCCGTAACAATGCCCCTTCAATAAAGCCCTAATATATATAGATAGGCTTAGCCTAACAGCGGAGCTCTCTGAACAGAAACGATGATGATAAGCTTAACTTAGGTGAAAGGTCGGAAGCACAAGGAAAGTTAGAATTAAGATTGACGACCAGGCTACTTTTCAATTTTAGCAATAGCTTATTACGCGACCGTCTGCACAGTACATTTAGACTGCACAAATTCCACAAAAGCTTACTGTTTGAGAAATGTGAAACCTCTCTTGAGTAACAAACCGCGAAATAAAGCAGGGAAAAACGATTTTGCAAACCATTTTCTCCGCTAAACACAACAAAAGTTTTTTTTTTTTCTTTTAAAATGTTTTATTTCTCAATAACAAATCCCTAAAGTTTACAATATTATCCTGAGAGGCTAGTCATTTCCGGTTACAAGGCCTTCCTGAGTTAAGGCTATTCATTTCCGGTTACAATAATACAAGGTCAGTTCCGGTTTACAGTCACTTGAAAGTCTAGTCCATACGGGATTATTTATAAAGTTCATTTCCGGTCGTTTGGTCCACTTGGATATCCTTTCTGGTTTGCACATGATTACTTTAGTCATTTCTGGTAATGAATGATGAGTTCCCAGTAGCTAAATTATTAGAGTCACAAGCTTTGACTGTTGTATTTCACAACAGTTGGATGAAGAATTTAGTCTAGACGAGGTTTACTGACAAATAGCATTTAATAATCGGTAAGGCGTGCTGTACGACATTTTTACTAACCCCTAGTATCTTAGACTGTGATAGTGAATGAGTTTCTGCAAAATAGTGAGTCTAGAAAAGGTCTAGGATAAGGTAGGATTTTTCGTTGTTTAGTCTAGAATAGGGTTGCAAAATGCAGCTAAAATGGTGTAGTATAGGTTAAGGGTTTCAGAGTCCCAGCGGCACACCCCCGCCCAAAAATTTGCAAAGTACCCCCCGGTCATTTTGCAACTGTGTTGTGATGTCATTCCTTATGTCCCTTACAGTGGCCCGAGAGTTCTCGGTGCCATTGTGAAAAGTTGCTTTATTTCGAAAAACCCATATACCATAAGTATGGTCTTAATGAGCGTGCTCGAATGTCATTCTCGTCGTCAGCAGAAGTCCATTAGGTAAAAGAAACTAGTCTTAACATTAACTAAAAACCAAGTATTGAGTAGTGCCGATAGGGTGGGAGTGAAAACACCCCACACCCTTCCACAGGTTCAAATTTTAATCTAGCTTGGAAAGGCATGGTAACCAGTTATCCGGTTCCACATTTGCAGTACCATTGCTAAACCAGACACCCAAGATTAACATTCTTGACACCCACGTCAGGCCATAACGAGTGTCCGGACGTGAGCACCAAGCTCCTAACTTCATGGCTTCTGTACTCTTTGCCACATTTAATTTAGTCCCTGTACCTGTCTCGTAATTGTGAAGTAAAGTAAACAATTTGTCTAAAGAAAAAATGTTGCTTACAAAACATGTGGAGTCATCCCCATATTGGTGAATTTTAGAACGCTTTCCTCAGGCTTCTGGAAGGAGAAAACTTTTAGTAGTATCATCCTTTCTTATACTGGTAGCCAAAACCTGCACATAAAATGTACAAAAGTGGAGACCAGGGATCCCACACTCGAGTGAAATTTCTTTAGTCAAAAAACCATTAACTATAATTGTCATATTTGCTTGACAGTATAATGTAGAAATCCACCGCTGGAAATTAGGGCAAAATCCAAAACGACTTAAAACATTGGTAAAAAGTTTACCAATGTTTTTCTACCCTGTCAAAGGCTTTCTCTTGATCAATATTGACAGCAAGATACCAGTTTCATTGGTAATATTTATATAATCTAGAGTGTCACGCAAGAGAAATAAATTCTCAAAAATCGTCCTACCTGGGACGGAATAAGTTTGATCTTCTTGAAATAATCGAGGGTAACACTTTTGAAAGTCTGTTTGTAAGAGCTTTTGAACAAATTTTGTAATCAACAGTGAGTAGCGAAATGGCCAGGCCACCAATTTTTGAGGTTTTTCTTATCATCTTTCTTGTATTAAAAGTAATCTAGTCACGCTTCCTTGCATTGAATCACTGAGAGAATTATTTTCCAAACTAAATTTATAATTTCAAACAGAATAGGGCCTAAAAGATCCCAGAATTTAGCGTAAAATTCTTGAGGTAATCTGTCTGAACCGGGCCACGCATTGCTTGGGTAATTTCAGCCAAAGATAAAAATCCTTCGCAGGATAAAAATTTCGCTCTCACTTAATCTGTTTTCAAGTTTGTTCAAAAATTTGGTTTGGACTGTTAAATTAACAGGTTCTTGCAAGTACAAATTACGGTAAAAATCGAAATGAGCCGGAGTCTTGTGAAAAGACTTCAACACCGGCGGAGTTATAAATAGATTGAACAGTATTTTTTCTGAGCACGTAAAAAAGAATTTGGTAGGTTTTTCACTTTCTTCAAGCCATTTGACTCTGCTACGAATTTGGCTTCCTCTCATTTGGGATAAATTAATGGCCCGAATTTCTCTTTCAAGCGTTTCTATGGTGGTTTTCACTGAGTTATCTCCTTCAATGAGAGTCCGTTTAGCTTCGATCAAAGGATTCTATAGTTGTTAATATCGCGATTTAACTTAATGTGCCTTGTTTACTTCGACCAAAATCTATAGCAACTAATCTTATAGATTCTTTAAGAAAATCCCACCAAGCTTGAATGGAAGTAAATGTTTTCCGGTGCAATACATGTTTCTTAATAATTTCTGAGATATTAAATTCTAAATTTAGCCTCCAAAGTAATGCATTATGCAAATTGGGGCTTAAATCAACAGAATCATGATCGGAAAAAACACAAGGTAAAATTTCACATTTTAAAAAGGAATCATACAAGTCCTGAGCAATAAAAAAATTATCCAAACGTGTACCGATAGTTTTATCCGCATTAAACCATGTGCATTGTATTTTTCAGTCGGCCGTGGTTTTTTTTTGTGTCATAAAAATACGTTCACTTGGATTCGTGGGTGCATAAGTATAAAACCAAATTAATTTTCGTGTCGTCGAGTTCAGTTAAAACACTAACAATTCTACCAGAAGAATCTTTTTTCCATTGTAAACATTTGAAATCAGTATTTTCAGCGACAAGAATGGCATCGCCGCCTTGTTTACCAAGAGCGGGCAACCAGAAACTTTTACCGCGCCATAAATAGCTGTCAGAGAATTTATCGCATTTTGTCTTGTCGCTAAAGTTTCTTGTAAACAAATAAAATCAGAACGGGAATTTTTCGCAAAATCAAAAACACAGCGTTGTTTGGCTTCATTGCCAAAACCACGGATATTCAAAGTTGTAAATTTAGCTCTGAAAATTCTTCTGGTAAAATTAAGCTTACATATTAACTAAACAATTTTTGAAAATCACATTTAGACAGTTACTTGCTTTTCTGTTTATGTTTGTTTGTCCGATGTCCAGTGTTTCTCCTCTTCGGCAAAGGTTGTTCGCCGTCATATTCAGAACGTTCGAGAGTTTTAGTGTCCGTTTTCTCCGATCCTTTGGTACTGGAAAAATCCGTAATAAAATCACACATCTCCCCGCATTGAAAAATGTATGAAGTTCCCCGAAGCAAGATTTTATCCAAGAAAGCTCTTCTTTTTTCCACTAAAGCAGCTTCTGAGTATCCCTTAATTAGTATCTCTGTCTTGAGTAGCAAACCGCGAAAAAATGCAGGGAAATAACGACTTTTCTTCTCCGCTAAAACACTGACCAGCGAAAGATCCAAACTTTTTAAAACGTGTTCACCGAGCTGACGGCTGTGTAGCCGCGCGCAAAACAAAGCCAGCTCTATATTCCTCCAAAAACGCTTGATTTGCAGAGTCACACAGCCTCAAATGCGGTCTTGACCACTGTTCGAGAAATTGTGAAACCTGTCTTAAGTAGCAAACCGCGAAAATGCAGGGAAATAACGACTTTTAAACGGTTTTCTCAGTTTTCTCCGCTAAACACAGCTCCAACTAACGTGTTTACCGAGCTGACGTGACATTCGCCATGTAGCTGCGCGAAGGCGCGAAAATCAAAGCCTCACTTTCGTTTCAAAATGCCCAACACGGGGGGCGGCGGGCGGACGGACACGCGCCCGCGAAACATTCCGCTGGTCATGACCATGAAAAATGACGGCATGGGTTCTATGAGTATGGCGCTCCGCGCGGGCCTTCGGCCCGCAGAGCTCCGCTATCAATGTAGATGTGTTTTCAAATGTTTTCGTTATCAACTGTTTTATCGGTTTTTGATCATTTTACTTGTCCAGACGTGAAAACGATACGAACAAATACAAAACCTTAAGCGTCAAAGAACTCAAATACAGCATGGTGGTCAGGGAGCTTAATTTTAATTTTGCCAAACGTTTTTTTTTTAACCACTGACAGAGCTTAGCCGAAAATTTTAACCTTTCAACTGGAAAGAGAAAGGAACACACACAACAACTTATCCGTACAGTCATCACAAACCTGTTTGCTGCTTGAGTTGTGAACTTACAGGATATTATTCATGAGTATAAATGAGGCTGATTACGCTCCCGAGAGAGAAAAATGTGCCAAAACGAAGCTTATCCCTTTTTATATATACTATAACCTACCTTGGCTTTTCACAATAGATGAAACGGAGACTTTGGAGAGCTCATGTTTGGTGAGATCTTGTTGAATTATGTGGCATTGAGCGCGGTAAGGGGATAAAACAACAATCTGTTTCTGTGTCACTCCACAGTTGAGTAGCTTTTTAATCACTTCTACCTGAAGAAAAGAACAAAAATATTCGGTGCGACTTGCTTTTGTTCCGCGAGCATACCCTGGACATAGAAGGAAAAGAAGGATGGCGCTGAACGGCAATGCACGATGGAATGTCAACTTTTTTCATTCTTACAACTACTGATCTAAAAAGTTAAGGTTCAAGGAGCACTTTGTCTAATTTTTATAAGGTTTCAAGTAATTTGAGACCCAATAGCACAACATGCAAGTTTTAAAAGATATTGTATTTGGGTAACTTCATCAAAGAAGCAAAATTATTAGCTATTGTCTTCTGTTATTCTGATTGGTTAAGCAAGAACATTTCCTAAAATTTATGTGACGCAAATGGATTTTCTTTATTTTTATAATGAAATATAATTATGAACCATCAGCCCCTCCTCTATTCTTCAAACCAAAGATATCCTATGTGGGAAAGAGCCAATGCCGTTGAACAATGAACTTTACTATACCTGTAGTTCTTATATGGAGCATTACTTAATATACTTGCCACAACTCCCTTCCAATATAAACTTTCGCTAAGTTAGGTTCTTCGTTGGAATGCACTTGTCCCACTTGCAGCGCGGGAAATTTACCGGTGCATTTTTCCACCGGTGACGTAAGAAGCATATTAGCCAATGAACAAGCAATTCCTGATCTACGTCATATGCTCGCGCGGTCAACACGCTGAAAAATAGAGCTCACTCGGACAAGAATATCAAATTTAACACAAAATGGTTGCCGCGCTCGCCACGTACTTGGTTTTTAAAACCGTAGTTTCGCATTATCGGAGTAATAGCACACATTTAAAGGATGAAAAATGGAACGAAAAAGTTCCAAGAATACTCAGTTGCAGCTTTAGTGGACAAAGAAGAACTTTATGTGATGAAAGTTTGCTTCGAGAAACTTCATCCTGATGTTTATACCAATGCGGGGTGACAAAAGAATTTTCAAGCAGCCGAGGGAAATTATAGTAAAAGAAATAGCATTTATGTAGATATCAATTGGTGATTGACTTTTTCTTTGTGTTTTCGTCAGTTTTTGAGAAATGTTTATATAACGTGCCCAAATTCATGAGTTTCGCCTTTTGCTTGCGAGGGCTGTTTCTCGGCGATACGGTACGCGTTTTGCTTTTGAAGATAAACTAACGGATATTTAATAAAAGTTTTCAAAATATCATTTTGCTGACCTTTTCTATGCGTTTGTTCATTCATTTATACATGGGATGAAAAGCGATTTTATGTAAACAAAATAAGACTTAAAGCTCATACGTTCTAACTTCACTTGCGTCGCCTTTTAATGCAAAGATGTCTGTGCATTTTTTGCAATTTTCATTTCCACATCAGTTTCTCGGGCAATTTTTGTGCGCAAATGGTGTATTTTATTCGGAAATTAGTTATTCTAGCCGGCTATTCTAGACTGAGAAAAAGTTGTTTTTCTAAGCTTTTTTGTACCCTAAAACTACTGCGCAGACGGTCCACGTAATAAGTATATGAAACCGTTTTTAAGAATTGCTAACCATTGAAAAATTGCCCGATCGTCAATGAGTTAAAAAATTTAAGTGCCGTCGTTGCTGAAAGTGCTTGTTTGTTTTCATACCTGCACATCAGATCTGAAATAATTACAGTGTAACAAACATGGATTTTTACACGTAAGCTATTCAGTACGGGTTATCCAAAGTAAAAAATGACGCGTTGATAGGATTACAGTAAACTGTGGTAGAGGGTTCAATATTTATCGGCAAAGAGGCCTGTTTTTCGGGAAAAACTTTGTGTTTTGAAATTGCACCGTATGTCATCGACTGACAGTTTGTATGATTGAACTCATTGAACGATCCGTGTTCCTTCAAGGAAAATAAAACTCAAAATGTTTTTTTTTTGTCGCTTATAAAACTTTTCGGTTTCAAGTTGGCCTGGGTGATCAATTTGTGTTATTTTTTATTTCGCAAAATTAGCCAAAATGTCTTGTATTGTTTGTATTGTGACCAGTTACTGCTTGTCTTCGCTTTTCATTCAAGAGAACTTTGACGGCGTTGAATTTTCCCTCGCTGACTCTATTTTCTTCGCCAATGTCGCCGTCTTGTCGTTATAATCTTTCTGCTGTCTTGACAAAGCCAGTCTGACAAGTGTTGAACCAAGCACTTTTTCTACGCTCTGTTTTTTGGCTCGGCGAATGAAATAGCTTCCTTCGGTTAACCGCGTTTTAGACTTCTTCTCCCCATAGGATACAAATTACTTACTTTTCTTGATCTTGGCGAGAGAACAACTTTTCAAAAGGTTTTCGTAGCAGATGAACTCCCGTCCGACGCCATTCGAGTTCGCGATGACCGCGCACAGAGCGCTTATAATTTGCGAGGTGTCAATCATTTTTTCGCGCCAAAAATTACGCGTGTGATTCAAATTGTTGCAAGTGAAACAAGTCGTCCTTCGCGACTTAAATTAATTCCGCGCACAAATTTGTCGAATAAAACTCGACTAAAAAAGCGAAGGTCGACTTGTGGCAAGTCTAAGCAGTTAAAAAAGGGGCAAGGAAGTATTAACTGTGTGGACAATGTAGGGCCTAGCAGAACCCAACGTGACTGTTATTTTACTTCCATATGTTCGCCTAGTCATCTCATGATTCCGCTGCACACTTGGAAAGGGAGTTGGATTCTTGGATTGGATGCGACTCGTTTCTGTAGCAATTGAGATTGTCACACGTACAAAAAATTGCAAAGCTAAAGCCCATGTAAACTTACCACTTTGTCCTTCTCTTTTAAGTTTCTCTTGGACCTTTCATTTCCTTCTTCTGCTGTCACCACCAGCTCTTCCTCCTCACCCACAACATTACAAAACACCAAAGGTACGTAACTTGTTTCAGTGTGCATAGGCCAGAATTCCACAAATTTTTTTCTGACTCTTGTCTCGTTCTCACGCTTCTTGACTGAGTCTGCGGTTTGCAATTTGTTGTCATAAAAATGTTTGGAGGGAAATTCACATATGTCCTCGTGCTAAAATAAAAGGCATAAAAGAAGTGTAAAAAGGGCATCTGAGTTTGTGTTCAGTTTAATAAACAATATTCATTTTCCACACTTAGTTTTGACTTAAAGGTAAACGTAAAGTTGGTAGTAAGGTCCGTTCACACGAGCGATTTTTGCTGCGATTTTAGGTGCGATTTTTATGGCGATTTCATGGCGACGCAAAATCGCGCGTGTGAACGGCCGGCGAATTTACTGCGATTTTTGTGAACTGGACATGCGATTTTTCCACTGATTCATATTTTAGAAGTTTTCTGACGAAAATCGCAGTGAAATTTCAACATGTTTAAAACACCTGCGATATCGCGCGACGTAAATTTTTAAAAATCGCAGTAAAATCGCCGGCTGTTCACACGCGCGATTTTGCGTCGCCATGAAATCGCTGTAACAATCGCCGTGAAATTCGCACCTAAAATCGCAGCAAAAATTGCTCGTGTGAACGGGACTTTACGGGGATTTTGAACTTTTTGGTCAAAACATTCTACATGTACAATATCTTTACTCATTTACAAAATAATACTAAAACAGCAGGAGAGGAACCAATCATGGTCTGTTCTGGTCCATTTTGGAAACGAAAATATGGGAACTTAAAAAAGTAAGGCTAGTTTTTTTCCAAGTTGCACTTCATTCAGACCCAGTCTAAAAGGTTCACGACAGCACTCTGTTTTTAACATTTGAGACAGATCAAATGAGACGCATCCTAGAACTCAATAACACTAATGTATCAACCTTGACGGAGATAAAGACATTTTGTTTTTGGCTGAAGAGCAGAAAACGCCTTAATCGTTTACTTTTTTCGAGTGCCCACTCTGGTAAGCGACAAACTCCTTTCAGGAGCTATTTTTATAACATTCAGTTAAGAACATTTCTCAGTCAAACACTAACTAGATTCTTTCTAAGTTACCGTCTACTTTAAAGGGACCAGCTTCCCTGTTCCTGAAGGCGATTACATACAAGGAAGTCAACTGCCGGCTGATACTTTCGAAGTCAGTTGACACTATCCTTCACTTACCATTCTGTACTGCTCCTCAAGCATAAACGCACAGTTGGAGTATCGCTCGAACAAGGACTTATTCAGTCCAAGGGACTTCGCCACTTTGTTGGTTACAATCGGTTGAAGCTGCATGTGATCTCCAATAAGAACCACTTGTTTGGCGCGTGACCGATGAATCGGAACGATGGTTTCCGGTTCCAAGCACATTCCGCACTCGTCGACTATGCACTGGATGATGTTGTCACACGCCTCAAACAGTCTTTTACTCTCAGCCGCAGAACAGGTGCAAAGCACAATCTGATGGTACTCTCCTTCACACACACTTCTAATGACCCACTGCTCAGCTTCCTTTATCACCTGTCATAATCAATGTCAGTAAGTAGGTAAGTGAGCACATGTAAATACAAACTTGTATTAGCGTAAATAAATTTCGTAAAATAGTGTTAAAAACGAAATAATGGGGAAAACGGGAAAACAGAAACTTACTGTTCAGTGTCAACGGATAACTTTGATTAAGGTTGGTTGACCAAAAACTTTTCTTAACCAGCTGCATGTAGACGATATCAAGAGGGTGTCAAAATTAAGATCAAATGGGTACTATCGAAGTTCTACCATCATTATTTTTACAAATAATTGAGTAGGCGCAAAGGTAATTTTAAGAAGACTTTTGCCGTGTATAAAAGTTGAGATTAAATAGGATATGTAATAGGACTGCCCCATTTGGACATCATGCAAGTCACGATTGTTAGTTGCCCTTGTTAATATCTTATGCATGAATGGATGGAAATCATTCAAACCTGTAGATACGCTTCGACTGTGTCATGGTCCACTTTCTTCTTTGCTTTCTTCTTTATGGCAAAGAACTCTTCATATTCCCGTAACTTTAACGCATACGGTGATCTTTCTTTGTCCCTGATTACGTGGTGCAATGCAACGGGTTTTAAATTATCTGGAACTGACTGGACAGCAGTCTGCAGACTACGTTTCATTTGGTTTGGGATTGGGAATTCTTCTTCTTCAATGACATTTCCATATACTCGAAGGATCTTGATGCCTTCGATCTTCATCAAAAACGCTAAAGAAAACAAGGTATTTTTAAACAATAAATAACTGGGTGTCTGAATGATTAATTTAATAACTGGATGACTGAATGACTAACTCATTTTCTGAAAAAACGAATAAAAAATGGACGACTGAATAACCGAATGACTGAATGCTAAATCATTGAATGAATGAATGAATGAATGAATGAATGAATGAATGAATGAGTGAATGAATGAATGAATGAATGAATGAATGACTCCAAATGACTGATTGACTGACTGACTGACTGACTGGCTGACTGACCGACTGACTGACTGACTGACTGACTGACTGACTGACTGACCGACTGAATGATCGTTTAAATAAATGACGGAATAATTAAGTGTCTGAATACCTAAATCGCTGAATTGTTCGTACATTTTTAGGCATTACCTGCAACGACGTCCACGGATTTGTTGGAAGGCCCACAATACAGGACTTGTTTAGGAGCCTTTTTCCACTTCTCCTCCTCATCTTCATCATCATCATCGTCATTGTCGCCGTAGTCGTCTTGTTGAGGAGCCATTTTTGGATTTTCTTTATCGACATTTCTGCTATTTCTTTTCGCAAACCAATAGGCAATGTGAACTGCTGTTAAGGTCTTCCCAGTTCCTAAAAGAGAAATACGATGATCAGTATAAATTAATGGCTGTAAGATAACGGGATTTTTTTTTAAACCCGTCAATACGTGCAAGCGTAATGAACGGGTTATCGGAGACGATGGCAATTCACTCACTCACTCGTTTAATCACTCAGCTGTAAACTTAGTAATGTAATGTTTTGTTATGAATGAGTTTCGTGACAAAAAAAAAACGTGAATCCAGCGATAACAATGACTTCAGTACTTGATGTAAACGAATGTAAACAACAAAAGGGTAAAGATTTTTCGCATTTGGAGTCTTAAAAGCAAAATTAAAATCGATACAAACGGAGATACGCGTTCTGATGCGTATCTACTTTGAAATACTAAAATTTGAACTTATTTTGCAATGTATTCCAGGATGGTCAAGTGTTTTAACGTTTCCTTTTTCGTTCGGACGGACGACGAGGCACCCAGGGTTCGAATCTTGTCCGGGCCCCTCTTTTTTTCTTCTCGAACTGAACATTATGAAAGTGATGTGCTGTTTTTTTTTTCTTTTGTTTTTTTTTTTTTGCGTTCATCAAAAGTCGTTACATTTAATTTTAAAGAACTATCGAACCGTGTCAGTATAAAAACATAAGCTTACCGCAATATTGCGTTATATTACGCGTTATCATATCTTATTCACTGGTTGGCTCACAGGATCCCTTGATTCCGGCAGTAAAGTGACAAAAAACCGTTTTAAAGGAAAGCATTATGCAATTTTTTTTATTACAAACTCGTCCCATCAGGACTACAAATAAGGCGGTGCGATCACTTTTATAAACCGCTAAGTTATTTTGGAAATCACAAACAGCCAGCTAAGTCGAAAGTCCTTAAACAGATACCGAATAAACATAGACTGCAACCATAAATTTATGTATAGTTTAAAAAACGAGCAGTTGTGTATTATCAGGTTTAAAAACTCGAGGCGAAGCCGAGAGTTTTTACACCTGATAATACCATGCTGCGAAATTTTTGAACGGCTTCAAAAACATTCTTAGTAGGTATAAGTTGTATGTTCACCGCCAGGGGAGGAGGGGAGTGGGTGACGTCATGATCCCTAGAGGTGACGTCATGGGTTAAAAATAGGTAGAGATGACATCATAATCTATTTTAGGTCAATGGGGAGTGATGACATCATATTATAAATTGTATGTTCACGCCCGGGATCGGGGATTAGCTGACGTCATGATCCCTAGAGGTGAGGTCATGGGTTAAAAATAGGTAGAGGTGACATCATAATTTATTTTAACTGAATGGGGAGTCGGGAATAAATGACATCATAATCTATTTTTAACTCGAGAGTCACACTGGAGTAGAATGACGTAATGTGATTAATTTTAGATTGTTGATTTAATAATTTTAATGGTTATAAATTCAAGGGGATGCTCTATGAAAAGTTAAAATGATAGTGATCTCGAAGCTAATATGGGTATTACTCTCTCTTTTCTTCGAATCCGGTTTGATCGATTTCGCTTTTTAGCAAGAAGTATAAGTTTTACTTCGAGTGAACTATTGTTTTTGTAACCACTAGACCATCAAAGCTGTGGACATTATAACCGAATAAAACTAATTAGAGGTTTCCGAAACATTCAAGTTTAGAAGCAATAAAATTGCACAGGATAAAAAACTGCTTCTTATTGGTATTTACCGCCGTTTTAGCTGCCACATCACCAGACTCTATGTCGATTTTCAGTTTGCAAGCCATCACCCACTTTAAGTTTTAAAACATGACTTTACCAGATCACCTTCAAAGTTCAAACTTTTAATTATGCGAACTTACACTAAACTAAATTTGCATGGAAAATTAGCACCTCGGAAAAATAAACAAAGCAACCAATTACATGCGCGCGCTAAAACAATAAAACCACACTTTATTAAGTTCAAACTATATTTATTGATAACAAACAATTTCTTTTTCATCGGGTTTATACATAGTACTCTTTGATTCCCTTGGTTTTCTGTGTCTCATCGCACTGCAATCATCGCAACGAGCAAAGGTCTCTTTCACGAGTTTAGTTTTGTCCAAAGGAATCTTGTGCTCGCATATAGGGCAAATCTTTTTATTATCATGCCAAAGGCATTTGGGACATTTCACGACTCCGGTTATATACACATTTGAACTCTCGCAATGATGACATGGAATTTGACTTTTTGCCTGAATTATTTTCCCGCTTTCAGAAGCGCTTTCCTCTTCTTCGTTGTCGGTTGAATTTCCTGCATCCTCTTCATCAATTTGAATTTCTTGGTCGCTCTCTTCAGACCCATCGGCCGGACTGTTCTCAGAAGCGCTTTCCTCTCCTTCGCTGTCGGTTGAATCTCCTTCATATGTCTCGTTGTCGGATTCTTTTTGTTCTTGATAGATCTTTTCTTTCTCTAAAAGATCGCTTAACAGTTTTTTATTCTTGATTAAACGCTTATCAATTCCCAACTCTGCGAGTCCATCTAAAAAGGTATTAAGCGCACGGGGTCGGGCTACATCATCGTTATGGGGAAGTAGCACATACTCAACCAGCTCTGCGATGTTTGTCACGGGTATTATGCGCTGATTTCGGAGTAATTGGCCTCTAGGTGCCCAAAACAGGATATCTTTGGAAGCGGCCATGCTATGCAACAAATCAGAAGCACGTTCTTTTGACACCGCTTTGGAAAGATTGCCTAAAACATCTTTAATTCTTGGCTCCTCGTTGTCTTCCTCGTCATCGTTGTCCTCATCGGAGGTTATAGTGTCCTCCATACCGCTCTCTATTTCTTCTTCATCCCAGTCTACTTTTCTCTTCATATCGATCCGGACTCGTTAAAAGACAAGCTTCAAATGATCAGTGCAATGATGTAAAGTTTCTTTTATAGCATCAAAACGCCCAAGCTTGTAACAACGGGGGCTAATAAGTCTTGTATAAAGCCACCACCCTCTTGTACAAGTATTTGCTTCTTTGTCTTGTAAGGAACGTTTTGCTCGGCCAGATTAATAAGAACATCCTTATGTTGGAGCAAAACACGCTTATTTGTTTCAGGACAGGGAATGTTTTCCTTAAGAACATTATAAAGAATATGTAACAAGGCGTGAACCTGTTGTGGAGAAGCTGTCCTTAAGAGAAATTGGCGTTGATGATCGGGGCCATTAGCTAAGAGCTGTAGAAAACCCCAATTGTTCTTTACTACTTGAGACATAACTATAGAATGAGCTAAGAATAGTGAGTAACTGTCTTTTATCGTGGAATAGAAGGAAAAAACAATAGAATTGTGGTGGTGGCGGTGGTGGTGGTGGTGGAGAATTGTGGTGGTGGTGGTGGTGGTGGTGGTGGTGAAAACAAAAGAATTGTGGTGGTGGTGGTGGTGAAAACAATAGAATTGTGGTGGTGGTGGTGGTGGTGGTGGTGGTGGTGAAAACAATAGAAATGTGGTGGTGGTGATGGTGGTGGTGGTGGTGGTGGTGAAATCAATAGAATTGTGGTGGTGGTGGTGGTGAAAACAATAGAATTGAGGAGGAACTAGCCTTTTTAAGTGAGCAACATTCGTCTCTTTCTCAGTTCACATTGAGCTTTCATTGAGTTGACATGAATTTGTCCTGTCCCGTTTGTGAGAAGACATTTAGCAGGAAAGATAGTATGCAAAGACACATGACCAACAAACACACCAGTCCGACTTTCACTCCATTTAAAGCAATGCCGATTTCTACGCAAAAGTGTCAGCGGTTTCACTTCGAGCACCCTTTTACTTGTATGGTTGCAGGGATGACCGGTTCGGGGAAAACGTTTTGGGTTCAATCACTGTTACAACAGGCCTCAGACGTGATAAATCCACCACCCGAGAGGATTGTCTGGTGTTATTCCCAATGGCAGCCCGCGTACATACAAATGCTAGTCACAATACCACAAATTGAATTTGTCAAGGGCATTCCTCCTGCGTTGGAACACGATTCTTATTTCGATGTCAACAAACGGAACTTAATCGTCTTTGACGATCAAATGATTGACGCTGGCAAAGACAAGCGAATAGTAAACCTTTTTACACGAGGTTCTCATCACCGCAACCTGAGTGTCATTTATATCGTACAGAATCTATTTCATCAGGGAAAGGAAAGCCGAAGCATCAGTTTAAACAGTCACTACTTGGTCCTTTTCAAGAATCCCAGAGACAAACTGCAAATTTTGACTCTAGCAAAGCAAATGTATCCTGGGCAAACGGCTTTCTTTATAAACCAGTACGAAGAGGCTGTACGAAGACCCTTTGGTTATCTCCTGGTGGATTTAAAAACAACCACACAAGATAATTGTAGACTGCGAACGAATGTACTACCCGGTGAAGAACAATTTAATCAAACAGGGGTACAAGACAATATTTCTCAGGAGCTACTAAAGTATCTCAGACAACAGAACCTTTCGACAGCTCCAGTTCTCTTAGCCATGCAGGGACTACAGGACAGAATGGACAGCATTCTCTCCCGTACAGACCTTGGGGAAAATGAAAAAGCCAAACAGTACCTTGAGCTGCAAAACAGATATCTGACGTTTAAACATCAATTGAATGGAAGACCTCAACAGTCTGATGAAATGAAAAGGAGTTTTGCAAGTCATCCGAAAAATAATTTACCCACCATTATGCAAGAACCCACAGCAGTAACAGCGGTGACAACCTCTACACCCTTAAATCCATTTATCGCGACACCCTCTCCAGCGCCCACTATACAAGAAACTTCCGCAGTAACGCCACTACCTTTAAATCCAGCCGTCTTGACCCCTCCCCCCACAGTACAAACACCCTCGCCAGCACCAAAGCGAAAACGACCTCGAATCCAATTAGTAAATTACTTAGATGTTGGTGATGATAAACCTAAAAGGCGATCGCGGCGTTACAGATTTAGAGCTGCACCTTACAAGCATTCTAAGAATCAAGAGGATTAATTTCACCTGAAAACTAAGGGAATCAAAGAGTACTTTGTATAAACCCGATGAAAAAGAATAAATCAACTCTGTTCCTTTCCAACTAAGCTTTTAAATTGTCTGTATAATTATGAAATTGTTTGTTATCAATAAATATAGTTTGAACTTAATAAAGTGTGGTTTTATTGTTTTAGCGCGCGCATGTAATTGGTTGCTTTGTTTATTTTTCCGAGGTGCTAATTTTCCATGCAAATTTAGTTTAGTGTAAGTTCGCATAATTAAAAGTTTGAACTTTGAAGGTGATCTGGTAAAGTCATGTTTTAAAACTTAAAGTGGGTGATGGCTTGCAAACTGAAAATCGACATAGAGTCTGGTGATGTGGCAGCTAAAACGGCGGTAAATACCAATAAGAAGCAGTTTTTTATCCTGTGCAATTTTATTGCTTCTAAACTTGAATGTTTCGGAAACCTCTAATTAGTTTTATTCGGTTATAATGTCCACAGCTTTGATGGTCTAGTGGTTACAAAAACAATAGTTCACTCGAAGTAAAACTTATACTTCTTGCTAAAAAGCGAAATCGATCAAACCGGATTCGAAGAAAAGAGAGAGTAATACCCATATTAGCTTCGAGATCACTATCATTTTAACTTTTCATAGAGCATCCCCTTGAATTTATAACCATTAAAATTATTAAATCAACAATCTAAAATTAATCACATTACGTCATTCTACTCCAGTGTGACTCTCGAGTTAAAAATAGATTATGATGTCATTTATTCCCGACTCCCCATTCAGTTAAAATAAATTATGATGTCACCTCTACCTATTTTTAACCCATGACCTCACCTCTAGGGATCATGACGTCAGCTAATCCCCGATCCCGGGCGTGAACATACAATTTATAATATGATGTCATCACTCCCCATTGACCTAAAATAGATTATGATGTCATCTCTACCTATTTTTAACCCATGACGTCACCTCTAGGGATCATGACGTCACCCACTCCCCTCCTCCCCTGGCGGTGAACATACAACTTATACCTACTATTCTTTCAAAAGCGTGTCCCTTCGGAATTAAAACAATTGCGCTTTTGTGTAAAGAGAAAATTAGCATACGAGAAAAACAAGTAGACTAGACTGATTTAATAGCATACACCACATGTGCCACGTCTTCGACGAAGTGACCATTGCTTCCCGGCTCCTGTCGAAAGTTTTGGGATTTTATAGTTCTGAGGGAAAACATCTACTGAAAAGTGCTATACTAAAGTTGTCAGGTACGGTAGAGAAAACGGCTGACAATTTTTTTTTTCAGAGGTAGAGAACGAGTAGAAATAAGCAGCTTGCATCTGCGAACCAGTCGCTTACCTGGCTATTTACACGAGGGCGCTGGTGTCATTCAAATAACGGTTCACTTGTTAATAAACTGTTGGTTGTTTATTTTGTTGGGAAGATTCCAAATAGAATGGCGAAAGACCAGATTTCGTAAAACAGTACTGCACAAAAATATTAAAGTCACCATTTGTTGCACTAAGAATCCTGAACAATTACTACCCATATCAGTAATCTTTATATAAAGATTACGTGTGATCTTGATATAAATATCACGGTCATTTTAAAATCATTCTCATTAGAATTCAGCAATAATTGCATTGTTTGCCCATTCAGCCCCGAACTCCCCTGTGACTGAAATCAAAGCCGCCACCAGGCTTTTCATAATGACCGTAGATTACCAGGTATAAAGGCTCACACACGTGATCGATTTGCGTCGTGTGATTGGCTGATATGCTCATGAATTATTAATGAGGTTTTGAAGTATTTACAGAGGAAGACTTTATATCATATGAATTTTTTGGTTTCTCGAGGATCAAGATAATTGCCCGTATGAAATAAAGAGGTGCCGTTACGATTGACGTGTTACTATTAGGTGATCTTCGGATGCAATTTTTAACTTCTACAACAACTTGTCGTAAAAAGTGACAAGATCCTAAGAGATGATAATCATTAAGTTTCAAACTTACCAGGTGGTCCTTGAATAACAGTGAAACGCCCTCGTAATGAATTTTGAACAGCCCGCACTTGACGATTGTTCAGTGTTTGTAGTTTACAGTGAGGAATATGGTCAGCAATCGAAAGGCTGCCGTTTGGTAAACCAATACGGAGATCTAAGGTTTAAAGCAAAGCAGTGGGTAATCCGATCAAAGAATTCAAACTAATAAAGTGAACTCTGGAAAATCAAATCAAAAATCAAATCAAAGCAATCTATTTAAGTGTCAAAGTATTTAGTACGCGAGTACTAATTGTGGACACTTTCCAGATCTAATTGGAATTTGGAAGTGTTGGTTTTTGAGGAGAGGCGAAAACCGGAGTACCCGGAGAAAAACCTCTCGGAGCAAGGAGAGAACCAACAACAAACTCAACCCACATATGACGCCGGGCCGGGAATCGAACACGGGCCACATTGGTGGGAGGCGAGTGCTCTCACCACTGCGCCACCCCTGCTCCCCACAAAATAGCCGGCCACACTTGGATAAAGGATAAAGCCAGCCACACTTGGAACCCGCTCCAGCTGTTCGGCTAATAGCGCTGTAACGTGACCCTAGAAAATCGTGAAGTCACAACTAAAACAAAATACTCCTCGTTATCTGTGCGTCTTAAATGGGCTTTGAAATAGCTTTGACTGTGTATAAGATCACATTGTTTGTGTCGCCTTGTGATGCATTTTGAAGCAGAGGTTTGCTCTAAAAATGTCCTCTCTCCGCCTTAAAAAGAGTTTAGTTTCAGACAAACGAGTGAAATGCGCCTGGCACCAGCCAACCATGTTCGCCTTAGTAAGGTCTCTTTTTTTCTACTGTGTAAATATCAGGCATCGCGTTTAATTTATACAGTTTTATTAATTTATACGGTTATTGGATTGTTTTCTATCTGGACTGAATAAAGGAACTTAACAAGTTGAGAGGCAGAGGGATTTCCCTACGTTGTGGAACATTAGACATTAAAAGCCGTTTTATATTTGAACAAAACAACTACAACTGTTGCAGAGAAAAAAAGAAGAAATAAGGCTTCGACGGAACAAAAAACGACAACCATCGATGCTCTACCAATTCAGTTGGTCCAACTAAGTCATTAATCATTGCTGTAGAAAGGCCAATTTATAAAGGAACATCCACATTACTACATTTTAGTTTATATAATTATAGATGTGTACATAAAATTAAAGTGATCAAATGATCCTCGTAGTTGTGTTTGAAATTTAAGCAATTGCAAAGAAGCCTGAAAAAAAAAATGCATGGCTCGAACATAAATTTAAGTTATGAAGAAAGTTATTGATTTCCTTACCTTCCAATCCTGATGCTCTTCCCAGGCAGATTTCGTGTGTAAGCGGTGTAGCTTTCAGTGGAAGATCCATTAAAGTTAAAATCATTCGCCTAAGAACGCAGCGTAAGGACAATCATGAGCAGTTAAATAGACTGGGAATTGGGTTTTGCAATATGATTGCCTCTTTGTGTTTCGTCAACCAATTTAGCATTCCCTATATTTTTTTCTATAACCCAATTATTTTCAATTTAGACAGCGCGTATTATTTCTATTAAATATGCTATTTATATAACTGTGAAGTACAATATGAAACAAAAGAAACGGCAAACTGATCTTTACGGCATAAATCAGAAGCAGAAGCAAATAAAATAAAATAAAAGTAGAATATCATAGTGCCCAATATTTCGCTTTGCAAAACAGAGCTTCTTCAGGGGCTAGCCCTATAAATGAGTACAACTGTTAAAAACTAAAAAGTAACAAAAACAATGATTAGTTTATCACCCATCAAACCCTTCACCAATCATATTCATTGTTTTTGTTATTCTGGGTTTTTTTTGTTATTGTTTTTTTTTTTTACTGACGTTTCGACAACCTGAGCGGAAGTCATCTTCAGAGTCATGTGAATTGTGAATAGTCAGTTGATGTTATATACGTCTGGTTGCAGCTGTCATTGGTCAGTTTAGCCGTGATGTTATTGGCTGCAGAGACTCAAGTCAGTGATAGGTGCGTTTCGATCCGTGTATTGTTAGTGTAGTTTCTGTAGTCGTATTGTTAGTCAAATTTGTCGGTGAGTTCAGTCTATTGTTTGTCTGTTTTGTTGACAAGTCGTTTGTAAGCCACAGGTAGCTGTTGGCATCCGTTCAGTCAGTGGTACCTGTTGTAAGTTAGTAAACCAACTTACTAGAGTAAGTTCGTTTGTAGTAGTCCGTACTGTGATTCGTGTGTAAATGTTATTCAGCAATGTGATTGTTGACATCACCAATTTTTGTCGTCCGTTTGTGTTCAGTCAGTCGTATGTTCAGATTTCTGCCAGTCTCACAGATGTAAGAGGCCTGGCAGTCGCAGCATATGACCTTGTTTACTGCTCCTTGTCTCTCGTTAGGTTCATCCTTGTCTCTAACGTTTGTAAGAAGTTGTCGTAAAGTAGTAATGGGTTTGTGAGCGACACGGATGTTGTAAGGTTCTAAGATCCGTGCAATAGTCTCTGCAAAATTTATTATTTGCAGGGCCCCACTGAAAACCGCCATGGCGAGTGGGCTCCCTTGTTAAATATTATTATTATTATTAATGTGCCCTTTTATTATTATTATTATTATTATTATTATTATTATTATTATTATTATTATTATTATTATTACTATTATTATTATTTTTATTACAAGTGAAACCGGAAATAATATATTATCATTAATTTAACATATTCCTTAGACTAAAGTCCAGAAAAGAACTTCAACAACGTTGAAGAAAAATCTGCGCCGTTCAAGTAAATCCTGTAAATAAACACATGTGTACACCACATGGCCTGCTTTTCAAAGGTGCTAATTGTGGTCAGTTGGGAGGATTCATACTAAATATATAGAGTTTGAGGGGGCAGCAACAAAAAATGCGCTGACCGTTAACAGTAAATAAAGGTTATTCAGCGTAAAGTTGTGTAATACGGCTGAGTACTTACTGACGAGTAAAAATGCCCAGCCGTATTACACATACGACAGACACCTTCTCCTAAAACTAAGTTTTTGATGCTGTTTTTCCTAGCGCACGGTCAGAAGATTGTTTTGCACTCGTTTTGATGCATATCTACACTCTATAATGCTTTGTCGAATAATTATGTATCACATTGTATTTGCACTTGTTTTGGTGCATATTTGCAAGTTCAAATGCTACATGTACAATGTATGTTGCATAATAAAACCATTTACACTGATTTATAATACAGCAGAATGGCCGTGTTTTCACGAGCGATTTTTCAAGTCGCTGAGCGAGTGACAGTCGGAAATCTCGTGAAAACAGTTGCTTGTCCAACTCGCTTAAAGTTAAGCGAGTTGGGGAACTACAATAGAATTCTCATTAAATTTAAGCCACCAAACCAGGTCGCTTAAGCTTGTCGGCAATTAAACAACAAAGAAGGACATTGTATTGTCGTTCTTTTGTGTTCTAATTTTCTATTGTTTTAACAAAAGAAAACATATCGCGCATGGTATAAGAAAAATGAATAAAGTTCTGTCCGTGAAAACGCATAATTTTTTAAGCTGCTTAACGCGGTCAGTAAACAAATTACCTACAGGAATGTTAAGCGAGAAAAACCGCCTCGTGAAAACACAGCTTATTTGAAATAAATTTATATTTATTTAAATTTAAATGATAACACATTAAAAAGACTTTCTGGCCGTGTTTTCACGAGCGATTTTTCAAGTCGCTGAGCGAGTAACAGTCGGAAATCTCGTGAAAACAGTTGCTTGTCCAACTCGCTTAAAGTTAAGCGAGTCGGCGAACTACAATAGAATTCTCATTAAATTTAAGCCACCAAACCAGGTCGCTTAAGCTTGTCGGCAATTAAACAACAAAGAAGGGCATTGTATTGTTCTTTTGTGTTCTAATTTTCTATTGTTTTAACAAAAGAAAATATGTCGCGCATATTATAAAAAAAATGAATAAAGTTCTGCCGTGAAAACGCATAAATTTTTTAAGATGCTTAACGCAGTCAGTAAACAAATTACCTACAGGAATGTTAAGCGAGAAAAACCGCCTCGTGAAAACACAGCCTCTGACACACAGAAAAGGTAATTGATTTGACAAAATGTACTGGCCATAATATTATTAAACTACTGTATTGTCACTTTCCATATCTCCCCTACATGTATATTAACAAGTGTACATTCACTTGGAAGATGACAAAGTTATAGAAAAAAAGTAAGAACATTGTCATGATGCTTAAACTATATATTCTGTATGATCTGGGGATGATCAAAGCGTACATGTACATGTAGGTGTATATAACCAATTCACTGAAAAGAATCTCCTATCCATCAAGTGATCTTAATAACTTTGACTGTCAAAGTTGTGCAATAATTTTCCGCCTTTAATGGCGATTTTAGCGGAATTTCGTTTTCTGCATTTTTCTTTAAAATAAAAAGATATTTGGCCGAAAAAGGTATCCAGTGCTTTTTGTTATACCTTAATCCATCTAACGTTAAAATGTCAAAAGAATCCAATTTTATCACTTGCCGCGATACGTTTGATTTTTACGAAAGGCGCTCTTAAAAGCCAATGTCAGCAAAAACCAGACCAAATTGAAAAATTCCGGCCACGGCTGGAAAGTCAACCTGCCTTTATTTTCGGTCTAAAGGTTGATATTAATGAGTTTAATAATGTTGTGGAGTTAATTTTTCAAAATACGAATTAATTTTGGAATAAAATGAGAAAATCGATTTCGCGGCAACGGGCCGTGAAAACAGCCGTTCAGACAGGCGAAAATGGTCGACCACAAAAAGTCGCTCGCGTGAATCAAACGACCGCAAATCTGAACAAACAAACACTCAAATCCGAGAAAATAGATACTTTCCACCTCATACAGAGCGGTTTTCATTTTCTGAAGGGTGATTTTGACAGTCTGGCAACACTATTTTGAAGAACAATTTTCAACTCGCGCGACAACGGTGGTTTTACCACGATATTAAATGAAATTCGGATTTGTGAAAAGCAGCATTCTCCAATCATCTACTGATCTATGGTAATAAAGTACTAATATATCCCTCTTGAAGCCCACATAATATTTAATCTGGGTTTTTTAGTCAGCGCTTTAGAAATCTTCTTTGAATGGGAGCGTGAAATTTGATCAGTATTTTGCTATAAATTGTTCACATGTAAGTATTTGGTACCGACCAGTTTGCGTATATAGACAATATAACTGAAGCCAAGTTTCTTCATATCTGTTTATGTAGCATCCCGACCTCATATTAGCAAATCGAAAACCGATGAAAAACAAATCATTGCAGATAAAGCTATTTTTTAGTGAAAAGCAGAATTGTTGGTCGCATCAAGTAATCACACTCCATTAATGTCAGGTCAAAGTTTTCTCACGAAATCCTCTTTCGATTAACAAATCCTTACCTGCGCGAATTTAGTTTTCCGAGTTAAACCTTCCCTTGGTTTAGCCATCCAATATCGTAAAAAGATCACCGTCAAAACTATGATACACAAAACTGTACTGAGCGTGCAGCATATATAAACAAGGTCACAACATTGCGTGACGGCTAATTATAGATGACACTTAGAGATGACACGTGACACGGAAATTCACTTAGCAGTTTCGATAATGGTGTTCGAGAAAGTCAAAAATAAAAAGATACTATTTTGCGGATTTTCTCTTTTGTTTCTTTATTGCTTATTTTTTTCTTTAATTTTTAAATACCCAAAAGACTACGAGCTTATCTTAATTAATGAAGGAACTTTAATAGCAATCGCTTTCTACTATTATGCTGTACGAATAGTTGAAGTATATTAGGTCAGAAAGCTGATTATGAATCTAGGATACTACTGATTCTCCCATACGTTTGTCACAGTGATGTCAGAGTTTTGAGCCGCGCGCCACAGGAATCCCGAAGCTCAAAAACACACAAATTTTAGTCATGTAGACGAGGCGGGAGGACCTTCAAATTTTGAAAAGGGTTGGGGCGCCAGTATGTAAAACATATGAAAGAACGGGAACCACGGGAGAGGCCAAGCTCATCTCATGCTTCTGCATCACGAGAAATTGGCAGATGGTTTGGGTCAATTTATTTGGGGGGAGGGGGCTGGGGGGCAACCAGCGGCGCAAGCAATTGTTTGGGAAGTTTTCAAAAAACGACCTTCCGATGAAGTCTGTATTGCCTCTAAGGCAACTCAGTCGACAGTCTAACATCCCTCTAACTTTCTTAGATGACTGACAGGTGAAACAGTTGCAGTTGGTTCAAGATACAGAGACAGTCGAGTTTTTGTTTCGCAATTGATATTCCGAAGTGTTTTACTTATTTCAATATTCATTGATTTGCTGAGACAGTGTAGAAAGTACTAATTAATTGACTGTTCAACTGTTGTGCTTTCCTTGACCAAGACAGTCATTGAGTAATTACTTTGCTAAGCCTTTTGGATCATGGAAATGTGCTGTGCTTTGCATAAATAAGTGTCAGTTTAGAAATAGTTTTTTTCTATCAAAAACTTGAAATTTAAAAGCCGAAAATGCTGTTCCAGTGTTCAAAGATCTTCGGGCGGGGGAGGGGGGGGGGGGAGGGGGGGCATGCCCCCGACAGTCCTAGAAAGGACGGGCTTGCTACGGCCCTACTGACAAGGAATCACTCGAGCGTGCAATCGAGTTTTCGCAAACTACGGATTCGGCAAATGTAGGAGAAGAAAGAAGGGGAATCAGGAATGATCAATTTATATTTCTGGTAGAATTATGGGATTCAACGCGCTAAAAAAGTACACCATTTTAAACCTATCTATCGTATCTATCGTATCGCCATTAGCCCAGTCACGAAGTAGTCGCGCTCCACCTGCAGATCGCACCGTTCTTCACTCCCGGCTTTTAAGTCCAGAATATAATCTGAAAAGGAATCTCCAGTTATAACCCGCTTGTAGAAAATGCTTGAAAATCATGATTAGTTTACTGCTGCGAAGGTGTATGAAACCCATTCACAGGTAAGTGAGATTTATTTTTGCCTTGCGGGTCATAGAATGACCTTTCAGTTGTTTCATGCAAGTTATAATTCCTAAACTATCTACATTTCTGAAGTAAAACCAAAGTTTCTTAGTTACTATACAGTATTTTTTTTTTCTGTTTTAGTGAATTGTAGGCTTAGTTTACAACGGATTGATTCATTTTGATCCGGATAAGAATGACTTTGAGAATGCGATGATCGCCAAGTCAGTACAATTTGTAGCAAAACATCAAATTTCACGCTCCCGAAGATTTCTAAAACGCTGTCTAAAAAAACCAGACAAATTGTTATGTGGGATTTAAGAGGGACATATTAGTACTTTATTGCCACAGATAAATGGATGATTGGAGAATAATGCTTTTCACAAATCCGAATTTCATTTTCGTGGTAAAACCACCGTTGTCGCGCGAGTTGAAAATTACTCTTCAAAATAGTGTTGCCAGACTGACAAAATCACCCTTCAGAAAATGAAAACTGCTCTGTATGAGGTGGAAAGTATCTATTTTCTCGGAATTGAGTGTTTGTTTGATCAGATTTGCGGTCGTTTGATTCACGCGAGCGACTTTTTGTGGTCGACCATTTTCGCCTGACTGGACGGCTGTTTTCAGGGCTCGGAGCCGCCAAATCGATTTTCTTATTTTATTCCAATATTAACTCGAATTTTGAAAAATTAATCCCAGAACATTACTAAACTCATTAATATCTTCAAGCCCAAAATGAAGGTAAGGTAATTTTTGAGCGTGGCCGGACCAAGTCTGGTTTTTGCTGACATTGGCTCTTAGGCCCCGTCCACACTAATCCGTTTTCAAACGAAAACGGAGCTGTTTTGCTCCGGATACGGCTATCGTCCACACTACAACGCCGAAAACGATCACTGAAAACGGAGCGATTCGAAAACGCTCTCCAGAGTGGAGCGATTTGAAAACGATGCTTTTTGAAAACGCTGTTTTCTGTTGTGGACGGAGAAAACGATGCTATCTGAAAACGGTTACGTCATCAAAATAGCCAGACCACTCGACCGTGAAAAATATCCAAGATGTCGCCATACTTCGACTGGACTGACTCCCAGTCTACACTCTCGGTGCTTTTCTGCACTTTGTATTCGTTTGTGACTTTCAGAAGTAGCTTGACTTCATCATCAGTCCATGTGAAACAGTCTGTTTTAGGTTTTGGTTGCTTTCCAGCTGTTCTTGGCATCGTTTAGAAGGAAAATATCGAAGAATTCTAAACCAAAATAACACTCAACAACAAAGAATCAAGAGTGGCGCCAATTTCGCGGGCCGATATATTGAAATGCGCATGCGTAGAGTTCATTTGAGCATGCGCACTTAGGGTATCAAAGCGTTTTCAAAACAATACGGCGTTGTAATGTGGACGGGCGAAAACGATACGAAAACGATAAGTGTGGACGCAAATCTTATTGAAAACGGAGCAAAACAGCTCCGTTTTCGTTTGAAAACGGATTAGTGTGGACGGGGCCTTAAGCTGTCTGCTTTTCAAGACAAAAACTTCATCAAGTCTTTCAGAAAAATCCTTCACGAAGGCACCAACATTGGAATATCTCACGACTTTCATAAAGAAGTGGACGTCATAAGAAAGACGTTGTACACTGTTCTATGAGCGGCCAAAAGCGAAAAGAAAGAAGCTTACTTTAAGGTTGGAAAGCTCCTAATCGACGGCTCATTCTACCGGGGACCAGAAATAGCTTCCTTTCCTCTTTACAGGCGTTTAATGATCAGCTAAATTTTAATATAATCAATGGACTCTTTCACTCCGTTGTAAACCATTGCTTAACGGCTGCTGTCACCATCTTCATTTCGACCCAGTCAGTAATGCCGCACAAATGCATAGGTAAGTCCGTCGTAGTTTTACAGTAGTTTATGTTCTCTGTTTTGCCTGTGTTGTACTAATTCTTTCGTAAGTACGTACAAAACGAAATGTAGTTGTCTACCCTATTTTAACTCGGGTAGCAAAAGTCAAACTTGTTATTGTTTTAATCGCATAACATTTATAATTACTGAGCATTCGAAGAAAAATCAATCACACTACGAGTACATTACCAAAAGAAATTTTTTAGCAGCTTCTCAGATATTTTCTTTTCTCTTTTTTAAAAACTAAATGTATAAATGTCTATCACTAAACATAAGAGGACTAAACAGTTCAAGAAAGCGAAAAACGTTTTTCGTTGGTTGCACCAGCAACAATCAGGTATTGTTTTCTTGCAAGAAACGTATTCTTCGCCGGAGTCTATTAAGAGATGGGAAACAGAATGGGGAGGTAAAATTGTTTTCAGCCATGGGTGACTTAAATAAAATTTATCTTTTACCTTTTAAAACTACAAAAGAAGTTTAAATAATGATGTTCCAATATAAAATCATTCACGATATTTTACTAAAAAATAGTTTGTTACATAAAATGAAAAAAGGTGCCTCTCCTTTCTGCCCCTTTTGTCTTTCTGAATGTCAAACCATGTGGCATATGTTTGTACACTGTAGGCAGGCCAACTCATTTTGAAATATATTTCAAAAGTGGTACTCGGTTTCGTGCAATACGAATATACTTCTTTTAGAATAAGAGATTATGTTTGGAATTATTCCTATTCGTACGAACTGTTTAGCCCTCAACAATCTCATTATTTTAGGCACATATTTCTTGTATGTAAACGCTTTAAACAGAGTGATATTGCAGGTGATTTTGTCTCGCTAGTGCGCGAAAAAATCAATCTAGACAAATACATCGCAGTAACGTCTAATAAGGAGAAAGAGGTCGAAAATAAGTGGAATTTATTTTTTTGCTATATGTAATATTATGACTGCCTTGTGAATTTAAATAAACCTATTCAAGCGAAAGAAAAGAAAGCGCAAAGACTGCAAAGACTGCTTTGTATTGAATTGTATTGAATTGTAAAATGTAATAGAACAAGAGGCTTCAAGCAGCCTATACTCATGCGCATGCGTAATAAAGTTTTTTGAATGTTTTGTGAATGAAGGCTGTACCACAATGAAGCCAGTGATTCTTCTAAGTCTTATATATACGTAACGTGAACATCAGTAATGTAAATAGGGTTGTAGGAGACGCTGTCGTGACACTTCAGTAACACTGTTTTACCGGAAGTGAGAGTAGCCGGAAGTCACTAAACAGGAAGTGTAAATGGCAAAGCTATGAACCGGAAGTGCACAATTTAAAACATGCGTGCATAAATTTGCATGCAAAATCGTGACACAAAAAATAATAAGAAAAAGAAAAACGAAGGGCATTTTTTAACTCATTGCGCTTTGCGCATGAATAATAAGTGTTAGTAGTTGCATCGTAATATAATCAACAAATTTTTAGAAACGGATTTTACTATAAAAGTGAACGCTAAAAAACAACGACGTTTCGACCATTCAACGGTCATTTTCAAGTTGAGGAATAAAATTGTTAAGGTCGCGGGGGACAGGTTCCGCTCATCAGTATACATTTATGAAAAGAGTCTGCACGAAGTGCGACGGCTGATACCGAAAATTCGAAATATTCACGAACAGGCTTTGTAATGTTTCTGCATCAATAATTGCACGTGCAAAGCGCTGTCTGGTAAAATACACTATTTTTTAACGCATTGTTCTTTCCGCATGAAGTGTTGATCATGACAATAGCGCGTGGATTAAAATTAGCAAAATTACCATAAATTTATATTTTTTGCATTCGTGTTTGCTCGGGAAGCCTTCGCAAGCGTAAAAAAACAAGCAATTTTGTGTCCAAGAATTCAGCGCGGATAGAGAATTTCATGAGTTGACACTGCAAGGGGGTAAACTAGGTGTATTGTAGATTGTCATATCTGACTCGAAATTTTTAAATAGGCTTTCAAAGGGAAGATATGAGGCTTCAAATTCTAACATGGACAATTTTACTCCTTTAAAAGCTAATAACTTTTAATTAAAGTTGAAATCAAAAAATCGGAGTCAGATATGACACAATAGACGTTTTGACGGATTAGTGAGTGGGGAAATCAACTTGCTTTGTGTTCTTCTCGAGGAGAAAACTTGGACACAAAACCACGTTTTAAGAAAAGATAACTTCAGTGACCTACAGCACTGCCGCAAAGCGCGATCCCTTCAATAAAAAACAATCCTTACGCACTTCTATTATTCGCCAATATCTCTGTTAAATTTTAGCGAAATCGGCTTTCAAACCTTCACGATATAACGTTTTTTAAAGTGACACTCCTGCCAAAATTTTGCCTTATGAATTTATTCATGGCCAAGTATCCCCCGCGACCTTAACATGCGCTTATATAATCAATTGTAAAAATGCTAATGAGATACTGACTAAAACTTTAAAATATTTACATAAAAACAATATGAGAAAATTGCGGCAAGGATAATAAAAGAAACGCTAATACAAAATGGACAATATAAGGCCCCGTGCACACGTGTCCGGATATTTTTGAATCCGCAACTTTTTTGTTGCGGATTAGAAAATATTCGCGTCCACACGTAGCGTATTCGAATCGTATTTGCCCGAATTCGCCGGATACGTGTGGACGGAAGGCCAATCCGCAACAAAAAAGTTGCGGATTCAAAAATATCCGGATACGTGTGGACGGGGCCTTAATCAGGTAAACACTTTTGCACGGATCAAATCACTCTGTTTGTTCAGCTTCGGTTTACGTTCACGAATGAAAAGCATTTCAAAAATCAAACAGTCTAGTTTACTCTGACACTTTTTTAAAATCTTGAAATTTCCTTCGATGGTCTCTGGATCTTTTCCATGCTCGTCCTTTACGTGATTGCCGATTGTTGATCGCTTATGTTCCTCCACACGTTGATGTAGGTGCCGACTCGTGAAGCCGACATAGTCTGCATCACGCAGACCACACTTGTAATAATAAACAACGTTTTGTTGATTAACAATTGGAGGTTTGTGGTCTTTCGGTTCGAATTGTCTTTTGATCTTCTGACTTGTGTAAACGGGCTGGATAACGGCATCAATCTTTCGGCTGAGATCACCGAGTTGGTGTCTTACCGCATTTGCTGATTTCTGGTCTTTAAACGGTAAGACAATACGGATAGGAGCATCATGTTCATCGGATACTTGTTGTTTAGTACATACATCCTCAATGACTTTCATTTCGATAAAGTGTCTAATGGTATTCTCTACGAGAGTTTCAGGATAATGCAGGCGAGCAAAAACACTTTTTAGACGTTCGCATTCATGATGGAAAAACTGCCAATTCGAGGACAGTTTAAATGCACGGTTTAGCATTGTCTTCAGCAGGGAATGTTTATACTTTACGTCAACATGGCTTTGGTAATGCAGTAAAAGTATCAGTTGGTTTCACATAGACATTCGTGTCTAATCGGGGACCATTTCTGGTAATCACCATTCCAAGAAAGGGAAGTTTGCCATTGTTTTCGAGTTCCATTGTGAAACTGAGTGAAGGTTGGATTCCATTGAGTGTTGACAAGAATTCAGAGGCAGATGAAACATCAGAATGCACCAGGATGTCTCTCAAATTCCGGTCGCGTCGAGAAGAGACGACCGGCCGATGTGGAAAGATGTCCCTGGTTTCGGGATCACGGGATAAGATATCAAAGTTATCCAGGAGGATCCGCTTGACGCTACCGTTAAAGGGATGGTGTGTTAATACCAGGGGAATCCTGTCTTGGATGTTGTCCCGCATGCGTGTGACCAGCGCATCCTTTCTAAGAATTGAGCCAACTCTGTTGAGATCGTTGTTCAGAGAGATAGAGGGGTACCCACGTGCTTCAAAGAAGCCGATCATTTCTTTGGACTTAGAAACGAAATCGCCATCCTCTGAGCAAAGACGGCGAAGGCGGAGAAGTTGGCTGTAGGGAATGCTTTTCTTGCAGTGTTGAGGATGGGATGATTGGTAGTGAAGATAGCTGTGTTTGTCAGTTTCCTTGTAGTGAATAGTGGTTTCAATCGTGTCTTCGGAGATGCATAAGGTGATGTCGAGGAAAGGTAGTGTAGTTTCGGAAATAGTGTAAGTGAATTGCAAAGCCGGGTGGAAGTTGGAAACAAAATGGATAAACGTTCCGAGATCATCACGACTACAAGAGGCAGCTCCCACGATGGCATCAATGTAGCGTTTGAACAATTGTGGTACTCTTCCAGTGTACTGGGAGAACACTTGCTCCTCAATGTAGCCCACGAATAGACAGGCGTAACTGGGCAGCAAGATGGGGCCCATCGCCACTCCGCCGACTTGCCGGAAGTACTGGTTGTTAAAGGTGAACAGTCGGCTGACATACTCTGCTTTGTCTAGGATCACGACTCCCGAGCCCTTATCTGGTGGCGAAATTACGATGTCATCCCTCTTCTTTAACAAACCTCCAATTGTTAATCAACAAAACGTTGTTTATTTTTACAAGTGTGGTCTGTGTGATGCAGACTATGTCGGCTTCACGAGTCGGCACCTACATCAACGTGTGGAGGAACATAAGCGATCAACAATCGGCAATCACGTAAAGGACGAGCATGAAAAAGATCCAGAGACCATCGAAGGAAATTTCAAGATTTTAAAAAAGTGTCAGAGTAAACTAGACTGTTTAATTTTTGAAATGCTTTTCATTCGTGAACTTAAACCGAAGCTGAACAAACAGAGTGATTTGATCCGTGCAAAATGTTTACCTGATTTATATTGTCCATTTTGTATTAGCGTTTCTTTTATTATCCTTGCCGCAATTTTCTCATATTGTTTTTATGTAAATATTTTAAAGTTTTAGTCAGTATCTCATTAGCATTTTTACAATTGATTATACAAGCGCATGTTAACAATTTTATTCCTCAACTTGAAAATGACCGTTGAACGGTCGAAACGTCGTTATTTTTTAGTGTTCACTTTCATCGTAATATAGCCTTTAGTAAGTAACGTAAGAATAAGTAAGTATTAATTAATATGTAATTAAAAGTGGCAGAGCGCTTTATACATCCTCCGTTTTGCAAGAAAGAAAGCGTAATAATAAATGTAATAAGTGTTGGTAATTTTATTGTAATTGTATAAGAAGAGTAAGTATTAAATTCAATTTACCCTGTATATTGTGATTAATAAAGCATCGTTTGCATCGTATATGCTGAACACCATTTACACACGAATCACAGAATTGACTGGGACTCTGCCGAATGCGTTACTTACAGTACGGACGACTACTTAATCTAGAAAGTTGGTTCACTAACTTAGAACAGACACTACTGACCAGATGCCAACAGTTACCTGCGGCTTACAAACGACCTGTCAACAAAACAGACAAACAATAGACTGAACTCACCGACAAATGTGACTAACAATACGACTACAGAAACTACACTGACAATACACGGATCGAAACGCACCTATCGCTGACTTGAGTCTCTACAGCCAATAACATCATGGCTAAACTGACCAATGACAGCTACAACCAGACGTATATAGCATCAACTGACTATTCACAATTCACATGACTCTGAAGATGACTTCCGCTCAGGTTGTCGAAACGTCAGTCAATGTCAACAACAACAATTCTTTATAGAACTACACTCACCCGGACGATCACAAACGACATACTAATCTAGAAATATTTACCTCAAAGGGACAGTCTGCTTTATTATCTCCACAGTACAACTCCAGCTCTTTCCATTCGCAAAATCAATAGGAACATCCATTGAGTGCTGAAACAGCTCAAGTGTGTATTTCATCTGTGAGGGATCAGGAACAGTGACATTGCAGTGGCCAACCCAATAACTTTTCACAACTCGTTGGTCCAGCACCTCGCTTTCCTTGGAATCATCGCCGTCACTTGCTGTTTCATATTCACTGTGGCTTCCAGTGGAGAACGTACGACATGAATATTCTGCTAAGGGTGTTTCTTTTTCATTCTTTTCATTGAACTGCTCATTATATAGACTGCTTGAGAAGGACCTTCGACAAGAAACTCTTACACAAGCGTAATCTCCAGACGAAACCTCAAAACGCCTAGTTTTGCAGAACGTCTTGTCTAAATGAAACTCTCCTACGAATTTGCCACTTTCATCACGTTTCCAATTCACTCTAAGGTTCTGAAGAATAAAAGTGTCGTCATTCCTTACAGCATCTGTTGCAGCTTCCATGGCAACTACCGGTCTCCACACATCAACATAGCTATTGATATTCTTATAGCGTTGCTGCGACGCCTTTCCTGATGCAACCATTGCAAAACATCTATCAGAAAGCCTTCTATGCTCAAGGCAGATGTTAACATCAGGTGCGAGATTGAAAAGTTGAATCTCCGGTGACATCAGTGCTCCAATCTCGTTCGCTGAAAGCTGTATACTGACATTATCAGTAACTTGAAGCATCAAGGATGTCTCAATAAAGTGCATGTCATTCTCGTCTTCTTTAACTGAAGTCGCATTAACCTCTTTTTCTCTTTCTTTTTCCTCCTCCTCCTCCTTCTCATCATCATCATCGTCATCATCACTGTCGATGCCGTCTTCATGGACTTTTCTTGCGTAAAAAGGGTCCTCCGTCATTCTTTTCTCCTTCTTTCTGGCAATTATTTCATCTATATCTTTTAAGCGTTTCCTTAACTTTGTATCATCATCTTCTTTAATGGCATTCAAGACGTCGAGCCAAAGACTGCCAGGGATGTGGTATCCAGACCTCATAAATTTTGAGTTGACAGAGAGTAAAGCCAGAATCTTGTCCCTGTCTTTGCGGAGACGTCTATCTTGTTTCTTAATCTTTGCCCGTTTGATATTCTCAGTAGAGGCATCGTAAATTCTTAGCTTCCACTTGAGTTCCAGGCAATTGGAAAGTTCATTCAGTTTAGGTTGCCGAGTTGGTCCCAGATGACTAATCTTAATTGCCCTTTGTTTTGGAGAGAGATACTGGTTTGCATCTGACAGAAGCTGTAATTGGATGAAATCCCGTCCTATCATTTCGACAATGGCGGATAACTCACAACTTTCTTTCTTGAGCTTTTCCGCCAATTGAACTCGGCCGCAGTCTTTCTCAAACCTGCTTGATCTGTCAGACAGAAATGAACACCTACGACAAACTTCGGCGACTTCATCCACCGCCACCTCTTGTCCGACAGTCTCAAACAACAAACGATGAACTACAATGTCCAAGTAGCGATGAATTGGAGAGGTGAATCGAGTGTACTCACGTACGTTCAAAGACCAATGTACTCTGTCCTTCTCCCGCACTTCAGCGGCTCTTACATCCTCAGCTTTTCTTTGCAGACTATTCAGAAAGGAATACGCGAGTGCCAGTTGAGGAAAGATGTTATCGTTGCAAAGTAAGAGTTGTAACTCCCTCTGATTGCGTTTGCGGAGTGCATTAGAAATACAGTTCCACGTAGACGACGGCACAACAAATGTCTTCACACATTCAACATTTTGTGGCATAATCAAATGTCTACTAAGAGAGAGAGAAAGCTTAGCGCAATCCCTGAAGCTTTTATTCCACCCCTCCAGCTTGTGTGTCTTCAGGGGAAGTTGGATTCGCAATGGCAACAGCGCTGTTTTCCTTGTTACAAGGTATCTTGCCACAGCAGTGTTGGTCAGGATCATCATTTCTTCCACCAGTTCATGAGCCTCAAGGTCTTCCTTTCGATCTACGTGGTCGAAATGAAAGTAGGATCCGTCAGAAAGACGCAGTTTTCTTCTCTTCTGGGCTAAGAAGCTAAGCGTACGGATGTTTTCTTCTATTTCCAATGTTATTTGTCCATCCTCAGAATTGCATCGAACAGACTCGCCAAGAATGACTTTCTGTGCTTTGGCATAAGTCAAACGACATTGTGATCTCACAATCGTTCGCCCAAAATCAAGCTTTTCTTCTTCCTGGACACGACCATCTCGGTTTAAAATAAAATAAACAGACACTGCTCGTCGATCTTTATTCGGCAACAGGCTGCAGATGTCATGGCTAAGCTCTTCTGGAAGCATAAGAACCTCTCCATAGCCATGACCTCGAAAATATGTCGTAGCCCTCTTCCGCGCCTCCACGTCGATGTTGCTCCCTTCTCTAACAAAGTAAGACACATCAGCAATATGGACTCCCACTTTGTAAAGACCATCCGGTAGTTGTTCAACAGTCAAGGCATCGTCCAAAGCTTTGCTTCCTGGTGGGTCAATTGTAAACGCATTCAGCACACTTTGGCGGCCTTCTTTTTCATAACTAGGGATGGTCGACCAGCTTTTGTTGAGCCTTTCTATCTCGTTAGTAACTGTTTCTGGAAATTCTTCTTTCAGTAGATATTCATCGTTGAGAAGCTTGAATGCGTTAGGCAGATCATTGCCTTTGCGAATCTTTTTGGTCACAATGCCGAGAGGATAGGGGAATTCACGTCTCCACTGTAAGTACTGTACGACAAAGAGGTATTTGCCACTCAATGCTTCTTTGAGGGAGAGAGTTTCAACACGCACTGTTTTTTCATCTGACTGTATTCTTTTGTAAATTGGAACTCCAGTAATAGATTTATCGGTCAAGTTAGCGATCGGTGACATTGATTTGTTGATGGGATACATCAACCGAGGGTTATCTCTGGAGACTGTGCATACAAACTGCCGCTCACGAAGATTTATCGCATGATGCCTAACACCACATATCGCTCCCTTCAGAAATTCCGGAGTACCTTTCTGTTCATTAAAGTCGTCAGAAGGCTTGTCGGACAATTTAACAACGACAACGTCGCGATCAAAGCTTTGGCGGGTGCTTCCTTCTATTAAAATATCTTTACTCTCGGCATCTTGTAACTCGCCATATGTTGTTCTTGACCTATCGTTGCTCACTCTCAATGTGCATTCACGATAAAGTTCAGGGTCATCTTTTAAAAAGCGATCAAGATACTCAGGTTGTAAGCACTCTTGATCTTGGGCTTTAGGCTGATGAAGAAGTCGTTTTGTACGTTCGCTGTATTGAATGTCCATACAGTTTACCAGAAAAATCTCAGTTTTACCTTTCTTTGTTTTCATTTTGATGTCTTCGTGAACTACTTTGCTTCCTGCGATGTTGGCATCAAGTTTGCTGTTATCGTCTTGGGCGTTGTCAAGTGCAAACTTATCTTTGTCCTGTCCTACTTCGCCGACCACTTCTTTTCTTATCTTTGCGTTTTCTTCACTCTTCGCTTCATCTTTTAGTTTTCGTTTAAGAGCTTTCTCCTCGCACTTTTGCTTCAGAGCCTGGATGATGGGATCCATGTATTTTGGGGGAACAGTTTCATCGACGTTGTCATATTCGGCGAAATCATCAGCATCGCCCAAGTCGTCATTTTCGGATAGTTCGTCACCTGCATCATTGGAGTCCGATGTACTTTCATTCTCACTATCTTCTACATCGAAATACTTGACTATAAACTCGTCTGAAACACCAAGCTTGGTATCGTCAGAAAGGTCACCTTCACTGATTTGAGCGAAATGGCTATTTTCTTCGGTAGGAAAAGTGTTATCCCCTCTTTGAAATTGGTCATCTCGGTAATTTTCCTGTTGAGAAAAATCTGATATGGAATCGCTGAGATCTGTGGCAGGTGGTTGACTCGTCTGTGCGGTCATAGTTGGCACAAACTCGGCTGCGTTGACATTCAGACCACTTTGGGAAATTCTTTCTTCCAGCTCATTGTGCTTGATACCAAATAGCTTTCCATCGTCACTGCATCGCTTAATGAACTCTTCCCACAACCCTTGGCAATCGCCCACTGTTCTCAACGAAAATGGGTCTCCAATCACTGCGATGAGTGATTGGGCACGGGTGAGAGCAGTGTTTAGCAACTTTGGGTCTGAGAGGAAATAGAGGTAAGGTCTGTCGGTCCTACTAACTTCGCCATTACGTGGTTCCTTGCACGTATGAAGAGTACGAACTGTGCTGACGAAGACAGCTCGGAATTGTTTACCTGGTGAAAAGAGATAACAAGAATACATTAACAAATGAAGTATATGAATGAATATCAACTGCGGATAGAGAATGTAAGTGAAGAAATGACTCACAGTAAGTGTTGTGTTTACAATTTGAGCAATTGCAAAGAAGCCACACATACATATGGAACAAGGTCAATTGTCTTTGCTCCCAATTTCTAAACACAACCGCAAATATAACTGCGAGAATCATTTGTTCTCTTTACAAGAATACATCGATTTAACAGTGCAGAAATAATCGTGCAACTGGTTATTCAAGAAAAGTCATTAAACACTAAACTTTTACAGAACCAACTCATTACGGACACGCAACGAGAGCGAAATGCAGTTATGACGATCAACCTACCGTTGAGCTTTTGTATTTACATGCCCATGAAAAATTCCATGCGTACGGGATCTTGAATACCATATTAAAGTTACATAGAATACTTCGCTTTACCTCAGCATCTATGCTAATCTTAGAAACGTTTGAAGAATGTTCCACCGACCTTGAACGTTTTCAATGGTTTCCACATCTACCGCTCCAAGGCCAACTTTTCTAAGTCCATCTCGAATAGTTTTAACCTGTAAAAATAGATAAACAAGGTTATACTAACAATTAAATTGCAATATAAATGTAAAGAAATCGTATATATATATATATATATATATATATATATATATATATATATATATATATATATATATATATATATATATATATATATATATATATATATATATATATATATATATATATATATATAACCGAAAATGTGAGGGTCAAGAGTCCAACTCCAATGTAGCTTTGCTGGTTTATTCGCTCAACGTTTCGACCATAACGGTCTTCATCAGGAGCATCTGAGGTATATACTAACTGTTACAACATTCGAAATTTAAAAAGCTTAACGGAAAGAACACACGTGTCATGCTGACGTAATAATCAGATATGGAGCTATAAAACTAAACTAAACTAAGCCAAACAATTTATTACGTAAATTTAACTAGGCTATTAATAGTAGGCTTGAATTTAGAAATCCAATAGCTTTCTCTTGCTCTTCTAATGTCTTGATTAGGATTTCTAACTTTTTCAATGACGGTTAATTTTAAATGTTTAACCCCACAGTTTTTAAAGTGTCTGACAGTGGGAATGTTCTTATGACCTGCGTTTATGTCGCTGCGATGTTGGTTTGTACGGCGATGAACGGGGTTTTTTGTTTCCCCTATATACTGATCGTCGCATTTTGTGCATTGAATCAAGTATATAACGTTGCTTGTTTGACAGGTGGTGTGTTGCGTAAGAGTGAAGGTTTCCCCTGTAGTTGTGCTTTTAACTGTTTCTGTGAATCTACCATATGTTTTGCAACATGCACATCTATTGTCTACTTTACAAGGCCAAAATCCTGGATTAGTATGTTCGGCGGATGTATGTTGCTTGTGTTTATGTGAAAAGTGTATCCTAAGGTTTCTGTTGGTTTGAAAGGAGCGGCCACATATTCTGCATGAGGTTTCTGATGTGTTTGGCGTGTCACTGCTAATGGTGGAATGGCTTGCTTGTTCACTAGGGTCGCATGGTGGTAATCTTTTGTTCGTTAGCATCTCTGACAGGTTTCTTCCTCTACGGTAGGCAACGAGGGGGCGGTTCTTAAAGATGATTTTGCATTTAGATGAGGTGTGTAGTATTTGCTGGTGTTGGTTGAGAATATTATGCAGGTTCGGCATTGCTGGATTGTAGGTTACTATAAGGGGTACACGATTAGTGACAGGATTCTGCTTGGTTCTTAGAGCCTCTTCTCTAGTTGTTCTTCTCGCTCTCATAATGCACTCCTTGATGAGTTTGTTTTTGTAACCCCGATCAAGAAGTACATTGTGTAGTTCTCGGGCTCTCTTCTCAAAGAAATTGTTGTTAGAACATATGCGGCGTAGTCTCAGTGCCAAGCTGTAGGGGATGGACGTTTTAGTGTGACGTGGATGGCAACTGGTCCAGTTTAGATATTGATGAGTGTCAGTAGGCTTGGTGTATAGGTCAGTGCTAATCTTGCCGTTGTTGTTGATTACTTGGACGTCAAGAAATGGGATGCTTGTGGTTGATGAGGTTTGTTCAAATTTTATATGTGGATCAAAAGTGTTACATTGGTTAAGGAAATGTGTTAGTTTTTCCTCACCATGTGTCCATATGAAAAATATATCATCAATGAATCTGAACCAGAGTAAAGGGTGGTTAGCGCTTTGTTTCAGCAAGTGGTCTTCAAGACGACCCATGTAAAGGTTGGCATAACTTGGTGCCATCTTGGTTCCCATTGCTGTCCCTGTTTGCTGGATGAAATGCTTGCCTTGGAATGTGAGGTTGTTGCAGGTGAGAACTAAAGTGATAAACTGTAAGATTGTTTCTCTTTTGTCGTCTGTGAAGTTATTAACAACGATACGGCGGATTACTTAATAATGGAAAACGCTCGACCTGGCAATATTTACTTTGTTCCTAAAATCCACAAACCGCAACGCCCACCGCCAGCTAGACCGATCTGCAACACCATCAATTCTGCCACAGCTAACATCTCTAAATGGGTTGATGACCAGCTCCAACCGCTTGTCGAGAATCTGCCCTCCCATCTTAAAGACAGCAACGACTTTCTTAACAAACTCATCGAATTAAACACCACTCATACACTACCTACAGGAACACTATTAGTAACTTGGGATGTCAAATCCCTATACACTAACATCCCACATGATGGTGGTATAGAAGCTTGCGATTACTTCATGCGCCAAAATAACTTCACAGACGACAAAAGAGAAACAATCTTACAGTTTATCACTTTAGTTCTCACCTGCAACAACCTCACATTCCAAGGCAAGCATTTCATCCAGCAAACAGGGACAGCAATGGGAACCAAGATGGCACCAAGTTATGCCAACCTTTACATGGGTCGTCTTGAAGACCACTTGCTGAAACAAAGCGCTAACCACCCTTTACTCTGGTTCAGATTCATTGATGATATATTTTTCATATGGACACATGGTGAGGAAAAACTAACACATTTCCTTAACCAATGTAACACTTTTGATCCACATATAAAATTTGAACAAACCTCATCAACCACAAGCATCCCATTTCTTGACGTCCAAGTAATCAACAACAACGGCAAGATTAGCACTGACCTATACACCAAGCCTACTGACACTCATCAATATCTAAACTGGACCAGTTGCCATCCACGTCACACTAAAACGTCCATCCCCTACAGCTTGGCACTGAGACTACGCCGCATATGTTCTAACAACAATTTCTTTGAGAAGAGAGCCCGAGAACTACACAATGTACTTCTTGATCGGGGTTACAAAAACAAACTCATCAAGGAGTGCATTATGAGAGCGAGAAGAACAACTAGAGAAGAGGCTCTAAGAACCAAGCAGAATCCTGTCACTAATCGTGTACCCCTTATAGTAACCTACAATCCAGCAATGCCGAACCTGCATAATATTCTCAACCAACACCAGCAAATACTACACACCTCATCTAAATGCAAAATCATCTTTAAGAACCGCCCCCTCGTTGCCTACCGTAGAGGAAGAAACCTGTCAGAGATGCTAACGAACAAAAGATTACCACCATGCGACCCTAGTGAACAAGCAAGCCATTCCACCATTAGCAGTGACACGCCAAACACATCAGAAACCTCATGCAGAATATGTGGCCGCTCCTTTCAAACCAACAGAAACCTTAGGATACACTTTTCACATAAACACAAGCAACATACATCCGCCGAACATACTAATCCAGGATTTTGGCCTTGTAAAGTAGACAATAGATGTGCATGTTGCAAAACATATGGTAGATTCACAGAAACAGTTAAAAGCACAACTACAGGGGAAACCTTCACTCTTACGCAACACACCACCTGTCAAACAAGCAACGTTATATACTTGATTCAATGCACAAAATGCGACGATCAGTATATAGGGGAAACAAAAAACCCCGTTCATCGCCGTACAAACCAACATCGCAGCGACATAAACGCAGGTCATAAGAACATTCCCACTGTCAGACACTTTAAAAACTGTGGGGTTAAACATTTAAAATTAACCGTCATTGAAAAAGTTAGAAATCCTAATCAAGACATTAGAAGAGCAAGAGAAAGCTATTGGATTTCTAAATTCAAGCCTACTATTAATAGCCTAGTTAAATTTACGTAATAAATTGTTTGGCTTAGTTTAGTTTAGTTTTATAGCTCCATATCTGATTATTACGTCAGCATGACACGTGTGTTCTTTCCGTTAAGCTTTTTAAATTTCGAATGTTGTAACAGTTAGTATATACCTCAGATGCTCCTGATGAAGACCGTTATGGTCGAAACGTTGAGCGAATAAACCAGCAAAGCTACATTGGAGTTGGACTCTTGACCCTCACATTTTCGGTTTTATTTACGTTATTCCAAGTGTCCACGATCGCTTTAGTGATCCTCCAGCAAGCATTTTACGTTGGTTAAGGATTTGCATTGTTTGCGAGACCCCTCACAAGTTCTACGGTTATATATATATATATATATAAATGAGTAAAGTATTAAGTTAACAGTTAACAGCTTTTTTTACTCTATGCACGTGGGAGTATGAGTTTTCCGAAATAGTAGCTGGCAGACGAGTTAGAAAACAAGTGTAAAACGGTACATGGGAATAGCATGTCCTTTACGTCAACCATACTGTGAAGCGAATATGATGCCTAAGAAACAAGATACTCTCTTTTTTATTTCATATGGGACTCTTCTGTAAATCACGTCAGGGTGACGTTGATATCCTAATAAATTATTGTTTTATCATTTTTATTATTTATCCAAGAAGGAGCCATAGTGTAATGTTAAGAATACTTTATTGCCGTCACCTTGTAAATACAAACGTCTTACATAATTTTTTTTAGCAACACTTTTACAATATTAAAACGGATTGTAATTATGAATATTTTTAGCATTCTAGTAGATCAATAATTGTAAACGTCAAATGGTTTGAGAATTATTAATCGAAAGGAATAATGTAAATAGTGTTTTGACTGGATATTTTTTTAAGTGGAATTAATTGTAAAATATTTTTTTTTAGTTAGCTATGTTATCAATAAAAGATTTGGTTATTAAAATTATTAAAATTATTATTATTATTATTATTCATTATTATTGTTATTATTATTGTTATTATTATTATTATTGTTATTATTATTATTATTATTATTATTATTATTATTATTATTTAAATTTTGCCATTTTGTAGTTAACAACGTCTTAAAATAATTATGTGGTACCTGATAACGATACGACGAAACGACTGCAATTTGTTCAAGATTCTTCGTTTCCCATTCTTCAGGCCAGGAATCAGATAGCTCCTTGACTCGCTTCACAACTTCGTTCACCTCGGCCAAGTTGCGGAAGGACGCGTGGTTCTTTTCGATCTCTTCCTTCCCAAGAGCAGCATAGAACACGAACGGTCCAAGCCAAGGATGAAGAGGTTGGTTGCTGCCCGAGGTAAGCTTGCCTCCATAAAACATGTCAGACGAGAACTGAAGCACCCGTTCATTTGAGCGGTAGTTTTCTGTTAGCAAGACGAGATTTGGGTCCAGCGTTGCTTCTTTTCGGCGCTCTTTGTAGTCGTAAAAGAGTCTTTCCTGCAAGGAAATTTGGAATCCCCACTTCTTGGCTTGAGGTGAGAACACATCAGGGCTCATCTAAAACGAGTGAAAAAAGCAAATAATCGCAAGAAATTAAAAGAAAACAAGACAGTGGACTGCTGTCGTTGTAGTTATATTTTTAGACTACAGAGTTTTCTGTGTAATTTTGAAGATTTGTAAAAACCTTGACTCTATTATATACTATTAAAAATCGGTTCACACATTGTTTTCAGCCAGCTATACGGAATGTTGCCTTGGTAGACGATTCTTGCAGCTGAAACGTTGGGCGATAAATAAAGATTAAATATAAAATTTAAGTACTGCATTGATTACTGAAGGGATAAAAGAGTGATTGAATTAGCCACCGTTACCGATAACCCGTTCATTAGGCTTGCGCGTATTCACGGGGTAATACAATGTATTCTAATTTCAATCACTTCATTAATACAGTTTGAAGCTCGAACGTCACGAAGATAGTCTGACGAATTGCTCAGAATAAGAAAACATTATCTGCACTTCCTTTGTTTTAAAAAGTCTCATCGTACCTGCATGTGGTCTCCAGTGAAAACCACTTTGGTATTGTTTCCTGCGAGTGTCAGTGGTGATAATGTTTCCGTCTCCAGGGCCTGTGCAGCTTCATCGATTAAGATGTGCGAGAAATATCCACGATGAAGATCCATGTCAAAAAGAGCTCGAGACATTCCAAGAGTTGATACGATAACTCTATGGCCAATCACGTCCTCACGAGTTGGAAGTCTGAAAGCTTCCGTTGGTTTTCCCTTGTCAGCAATGAGGCAATACTCTTTTACTGTGTCAGTTACTGTTGAAAGCTTTCGCAACGGCGTGTAAATCCTCAAAGGCCTACATGCCACTATACCGTTTTCCTTGTTCAGATATGTATCCAGTAGTTCTACGTGTATATCTGCAGCGCTGTTTGAATGTGTGCAGATGAGCACTCGGTTGTTCCGGTTCACCGATATACGACGAATGGCTTGATTCAGCGTGAAGGTTTTGCCAGTTCCAAAGGGACCAAAAATCACAAGGGGAGGAAAATCGATCGCGGGAGCAGCTATTTTCTTGATAATTTCTTTCTGATCCTTGTTTAATTTTGGATCAAGAATCCAAGGAAGTTCGTAAATCTAACAAATATAAAATAAATCTTAGCGCAAAACAGATTCATGGATTCGTTTCAATACTAGTGTTCATGTTGAATTATATCTAACATGATATCGATAGACTTATCGACTAGACTGTTAGAGTGATTTCACATAACCCGTAAAATAAGATAAACAGTTTTTGATAAAAGACAAAAGTAAACAAAAGAAAACTATGGAATTAGTGTCTTAAGGTGTCTATTGTCTAATTTCTTTTTCACGGATTATGTCACAGAATTACATGTTTTCCTCGTTAATTTGATAACCTTTCTAACATAATCTACTTTGCAAACTTCAGATACCACGCAGCTCTTCACAACCTCTAATTTCATTGGACCTTGATATCACGCAGCTCTATTGTTTTCAGGGCTAGGGTCCATTGTTGTGTTGTTTGTTCTATTGTTTTCTTAGCAAATCAGAGAAGACCTTGTAAGAGCTGCGTACTGCCCCGCAAACTTTAGACAACTCTCACACTTTCCAAAATGCCCGCGATTTTTATTTCTTTTTTAAATATACTTCATGTTGCATAGAAACCATTAGCAACAATGCGTGAAATGTTGCTAAGCAACATAAAGTATATTTATTTACCTTCAATTAACAGTTTACGATCGAATGTACAAGAAGACTTACAGTTCGTTACGTAATTTCATATTTTACCTGCTCTTCTGAACCAACGCTGCTTAGCTCTGGAAATAATACTCTGAAATGCTCGGGCCCCAGCCTATCGATGTTGTCGTGCATCTCACACAGGGGAAGTCGATTGATGTGAAACTGGACGTCCACTGCCGTGAACGTGTTATCGGACAGCGCCAGATCTTTACAGCACTTTTGAGATAGTTTTAAGATGACCCGGCTGTCCTCCACGGAGTCAACTAATGCTTCGTAAACAACAGAATCTATACCACGTTTTGCTATGAGAACGGATCCCAAGCTTCTCAGCAGCCGCCCCTGAGCGTCATCCGGTGTTATCGGACGTGAGACGCGAAAAGAGCCATACAGCCATTCTTCCTTCGCGCACAAGACTTCATCTTTCTTCACGACTAGTTTTGTAGCGTGCAAATTTGCTTCCTGTACGTTGAAACTGCAAAATGAAATAGAACAAAAAGAAATAGTGTGGTCGTTCGGTGACTAACTCCTTCAAAACCTAACTCAGGATCATCTACAGAGTCCGTGAAAACATTATCGTTATACAATTGATGATTGGTTTTCTGGAGTTGCTGACGTTATTTATTCGTAGTTTAGTTGAATTAGTTTGTTGTTCAAACTTTCGAGCTATTTATTGTTAGTACAGTTATTATTTGCTGTCATTGTTATTTTTAATCTACGTTTTTCGATTGTTAAAGTTTAGTGTTTGGCTATATTGATTCCGTTCAGGTAATAAACAAATTGTTTGTCGGGTGCAAGTAGTTGTAGCCATCGTTCGGCATTGGGTTTAGTTCTAACTTTCCTCTTGTGTTTGAACCTCTTAGGCGCCAATTACATCATGGCATCTTGGAAAACCGGTCCCTTAAAGGGGCGGCTTTCTAAGGGAGATACGACTACACAACAATTAAGTCAACGGACGCAGACCTTTTTTCTTGATTTATTATGCTCGTAACAAAGTGAACATAGTTTACGAGCACTTTTATCACGCCCTGCTGAGATAGTATACGAGAAAGCTTCGCGTCCTTCTAAAAAGATCGCCTACAATAAAATGTTTACCTGGCGATTTGTTTCCGAATGTAGAACTCCTCCACAAATAATAGTCGATGCATGACATTTATGTAATTTTTCTGACTCAAGCCTTGAGATCTATCTAGAAGAGGCGAAGGCACAATCTCCTCTGCTCCAGCAGGCAACTGATACTTGTCTGTCAAATAATCATTGTTGAACACCGTAGGAAGTTTGGGCTCAAACTTGATAATCTTTCGGGATCCGTCGTCCCATAAAGTCCAGTCTGGAGTCAGCTGTGTCTTCCCTTCGCTAAACTCCTGCAGGAATTCTTGACTGCCGACCTCAATGTTTATTTTAACAGCAACGTGAGTTTCTTTCCCGAAGTCGAGAACTAAAACTTGTGCAAAGCTTCCAAACACAAGAGTGGAGAACGAAACCACGATATCAACTTCACAGCTACTGTGCAACGCGTGCAGACGTGGTTTCATTGAGTAATGAAAATCATCAGCCAACTCTTCGTTGTCAGGTGTTTTTACTTGTGTCGGTGGACCATGCGGAGATACCACAGTACACTGGAATCTGACGCCAGATAGAGTATAGCATTTGTGGTACTGTGGCAAGAGTACAACATCTTGTAGATGGCCAGTGACACTCGACTAAAGATAAGACAACAAAAGCCTGCTTAGACAACTGTATAAAGATTAGATAACACCAGTAAAGGTTAGACAAATTTCTATAACGACATGTTAGCCGGTGAGTTACTTTGCGAGGCTGATTTCTATAGAAGCGCTCTTATTAACTATCTGCAATAAACTGATTTCTGAAATAATTATAGTGCAAAACCTAAAACCTTACCACATTCCGAATGGGACTATAATGTATAGTGTGTGTATTGAAAAGTGCAAGTATTCACAAAAGTAAACTGATCCATTGTAGGTTTGAAATGGGAACCCTAACCACAGGGAACCCAGTCTCGCAACAGGAAACCTCAACGACAAAAATATTTAACAACTATTCACCTCAGTGTAGGTAGTGGGTAGTGGCAGATATTGAAACAGTGAATATACTGAAACAGTGAGATAATATAACGAAAATGATGCTTTTTAACTCATTTATTCCTGTCAACGACTACAATTTTCACGCGCAAATTGCTGGGAGGTGAATAGCACTTGCTATTCCGAGTTTCACTAGTCAATCAGAGCGCGCCAACAATGCTATCTACTGTTTCAGTATATACTTAAAGGATTTGTATGGGATTTTATCGTGAGTTTGATAAAATATCAAAATTAAAAATAAACAGCCATTAAAGTGTTCATACCTCATCAAATAATGTCTGTCTGTTGTTTCTTGGCGGTTTTATGGCTTCTAAACGGTAACTCCAACGAAAACCGACAAAAATTACCTTTAATCGATTTCAATCGCTCCAAAACTTCGCTCGAGTAAAGAGCGAGTCCATTCCTTTCTATGCATTTTAAATTTAGCTCCAAAACCGCAGTCATCGCCTCATAAGGACGATAAATACAACAAGAAAATTCAATGCTATCTAATCCTTGGATGCGCGGACAAAAAAGCGGCCTACGGGCGGGTTACGGTCGCCCGTTGGCTTGGCTTAGCAGCCAGGCCGTTGGTTCAAACCCTCTCGTCGGGGAGGGACACGAGCAAAACAACCGTTTCAAAACTGGATTCGCACGAGTACCCAGGAGACGCTTTGTCAACATTCGAGCCGCCAGCCCGGTTGTTTGAAACGTTTAATAGCACGAAGCACTACCTTGGTAAATTAATTTACCTAGAATTTTTGGCGACGGTAACGAGAACGTTAAAAAAAAAAAAAAGAAACAATAGGTTTAATTAGCACAACGACTATGCACGTGCGTTACGTTGGTACATTTCTTTGCCGTTCTCTACAAAACAACAACGTCAAATTACCATTCAAGGTTTCTTCTCTCTGTCTAAACTAAACTTCTTTCATGCTTACGAATTTACGACTCCCAAACATTAAAAAAGTTACTGAAAGTCCTACAATTTGGAATAATTGCAAGGTAGTTTAAAAGTTTTTAACTGAAGTTTCCTTGTTGTTGCAGTCGTGGTTGCTTTTAAAATAACTGATTTGCAGTTCTTTGCAGTAACTGTCTAATGTTTGGGAGCCGTTATTTCGCAAGAAATGATTTCAAGCTCAGACAGAGAAAGGAAACCTCAAATTTGATCATTTGACATTGTTGTTTTGCAGCTGAGAACGGCAAAGAAATGTACCAAAATGTGTAACGCACGTGCATAGTCGTTGTGCCTTGTTTTGCTAATTATTATTAATTATATTTAATTAATTATATTTTTTTTCACGTTCTCGTTGACGTCGCCGTAAAGCCGAGATAAATTAATTTACCTGGGAAAAAGTGCTTCGTGTAACCGCGGCTATTCTCTGTTTTATAGAAGGAATTTGAAGTTGAAACAAGAAAAAAGTAGTCCGCCAACTTTTCGAACAACCGGGCGGGTGGCTAGAATGTTGACAAAGCGTCCCCTGGGTACTCGTGCGAATCCAGTTTTGAAACGGTTGTTTTGTTCGTGTCCCTCCCCGACGAGAGGATTTGAACCAACGGCCTGGCTGCTAAGCCAAGCCAACGGGCGCCCGTAACTCGCCCGTAGGCCGCTTTTTTGTCCGCGCATCCAAGGATTAGAGAGCATTGAATTTTCTGGTTGTATTTATCGTCCTTATGAGGCGATGACTGCGGTCTTGGAGCTAAATTTAAGATGCATAGAAAGGAATGGACTCGCTCTTTACTCGAGCGAACTTTTGGAGCGATTGGAATCGATTAAAGGTAATTTTTGTCGGTTTTCGTTGGAGTGACTTGGAATAGCGTGTTCTCCCTTTACTTCTTTTAGGTCAAGTCAAACCAGAAATATCAAAACTCGCCAAAATGCCGTTTAGAAGCCATAAAACCGCCAAGAAACAACAGACAGACATTATTTGATGAGGTATGAACACTTTAATGGCTGTTTATTTTTAATTTTGATATTTTATCAAACTCACGATAAAATCCCATACAAATCCTTATATTTTTGTCGTTGAGGATTCTTGTTATGAGCCTGGGCTCCCTGTGCCCTAACGCTGCATCTCATGTCCTCTCCTTAATTCGCCCTCCACAAATTTGAAGGTGGTGCATTTTGGTTATTCCACCGTTAGAAGTCGTTTAGCTTCAATATACTAGTCAATATCGTTTATAGTCTAACCTCATAGCACACTCGCACGGTCCAGTTGTATGTTATTTCTCCTTCGCTGTCCAGCGGCACCTGTAATGAGACGTTGAGATCATCGGGTTGACACGTCACTGTTACCCCTGAAAGGCTGGAAACGAGTTCTTCCAGCTAAAGAGAAAGAAAATACAAAGTAAATCAAATTATGTTTCGCCAAGAGATCTTAAAACAATCGATAGTGCCATGCCTACCCTTGCACCGAAAGCTGGTATAACCAGGATTAGTATATACTACTAGTAGTAATCACAGATTAAGAGTGCGTTCGACATGTTTGTTAACAGCTAAAAGTAGTATTGATGTCAATTTACGCCCTGCTAAATGTTTTTGTTCACCCCAAGCTGCCACTTGAGAGTCAATCAACTGGCAACCGTTATTGTTGAGATCCGGAAGAAACAGCATGACAGCTGCGTTACTTTTTATAGAGACGTATTCCGATTCGCATTTACTCAGCTACATGCATATATATTTGGAAAATTCGAATAACATTGAATATTTGGCATACAGGCAGGACAAGCAGCAGCACAGGTGAATGATTCAAACATAAGACGTAAGCTTACTCGATCTTCGATAAATGAAATCTGAACAAAATCAAAAACAAATCGAATTTTATTAGGATGTGATTCAAACATAAGCTTACTCGACGATAAATCTGAACAAAATTATAAACAAATCGAATTTTATTTACTAAAATAACACATAAGCTTACACAGTCGTGAGATCCTAGCAGTGATAAAGCAAACAATGGACCGTCTATGTTCTAATGGCTGAAAACAGCAACAACAGCGAGCAAAAATTGGATCCAAACAGAAAAGAAATCGCAGCCAACCATTGCTTTACTTGCCGTAAGACCGAGACCGACTAATTGTCTAGCTTTCCGTTCCTTTGAAAAGCACAGTTTCTTTTATCTATTTATAGATCGGCGGCCCTCGTCGTCCTGAAATGTTCGTGACCGATTTTGGCCTCAAACCACTGCCAGACTTGATTTCACTTGCCATATGATAAAAAGCGGTCAATTCTCAACTTTTTCCGGCCGTTGAAAAGCGTTAAGTTGCTTTTATATGCGCCACATAGACCTGCATAAAGCAAACACATTGCAGCCACGACCGAAATGCGCTAAAAAGACGCGTATTAATGCTTATGACGTAATTGAAGATGGCGCCGAAAAGGTACAGGAACTACGACGACAGAGATGACGAAAAAATCTCCACTTGGTATCACAGGACACCCAAGATTAGAATGCGTTCTCCTAACGTCGAACGCAAAAACAATGGATAGCGGGCGCGCTCTGAATGGCTACTGAAACTCAGATGGCAAGTGCTTTTCACTTCCAATCATTTTGCAATTGTAATCGTTTACAGGAATAAATTAGTTAAAAATCGTCATTTTCGTCCTTTATTATCTCACTGTCAGTGTCGGTCGGTTATCACACTTAGTGCCTGTCGGTTATCGCACTCAGTGCCTGTCGGTTATCGCACTCAGTGTCGGCCGGTTATCGCATTCAGTGTCGGTCGGTTATCGCACTCGGTGTCGGTCGGTTATCGCACTCGGTGTCGGCCGGTTATCACACTCGGTGTCGGGTCGGTTATCACACTCAGTGTCGGTCGGTTATCACACTCAGTGTCGGTCGGTTATCACACTCAGTGTCGGTCGGTTATCACACTCAGTGTCGGTCGGTTATCACACTCAGTGTCGGTCGGTTATCACACTCTGTGTCGGTCGGTTATCACACTCTGTGTCGGTCGGTTATCACACTCTGTGTCGGTCGGTTATCACACTCAGTGTCGGTCGGTTATCACACTCAGTGTCGGTCGGTTATCACACTCAGTGTCGGTCGGTTATCACACTCGGTGTCGGTCGGTTATCACACTCGGTGTCGGTCGGTTATCACACTCGGTGTCGGTCGGTTATCACACTCGGTGTCGGTCGGTTATCACACTCGGTGTCGGTCGGTTATCACACTCGGTGTCGGTCGGTTATCACACTCGGTGTCGGTTGGTTATCACACTCGGTGTCGGTTGGTTATCACACTCGGTGTCGGTCGGTTGTCACACTCAGTGTCGGTCGCGGCTTGGTAAATATCCACCACTAGCCACCTCCACTTCGGTGAATAGCTGTTAATTAACCCTGGTCTTCTCTTACCAGGCGACCAGCTAACTAGGCGTGATACTAATGTGCTTAAAACCTGGATAAGCCTGGTAAGCCTGCACTGGTAAAACTGTTAACCTGAAAGCCAAGTGCCTTATATATGACCGCAAACTGAACAGTTAACTTTACTGTTCTTAAAAAAATAAAAAGCATAAAATATGAAACGTAAATTTCGAGGGAGAACGATATATACTATTTACTATTTTTTGTTGGTCCTGGTTATTCCAAGATTTAGTGGGAATATCTAGTGTATAACTTATGTAATACAAACATTCACTATTGACTGTGTTAATTGAAGTAATGTTCACTTTTGTCTTGTAAGTATTTAAGCATTTATTATTTAACTTATTAGACCTCGGATAAAAAACTGCAAAATTTTCCATCAATCAATAAAGCATGCGCAATATGATTAAACAGCTAACCTTGTAAGTAGGCGCTTGGTGATAATCCCCTGTTGACGAATTTGTTTCTCTCTTCTTATTTTCCTGTTCATTTTTCTTCTCCATTTCCTTTTCCATCTTTTCTTTGTGTTCATTCCATGCTGCGAGTTCCTTTTCATTATGTGCATAAGTACATACTCTACCTAGTTTGCAAGTTCCTGTTTTCCACCTTTGAGACAAGACAAGTCAAGAAATATAGCCATTAATTGTCGGGTGGTTGTTTGACTTTAATTATGGGTGTAAGGTATTAATATTAAAGGTACGTTTTAGGAGGTCCCTAAGTTCACGTGGTAGAATATGCCATTCAAAAGCCCTTCGGTAGCAGAATCTCTTTTTCAGGAAATCAGTTTTCGGTTTGGGTAAAAATTATTTAACTTCAGAATCTTTAATTAAATCCCGAAGAGGAAATGGAGCAAGGTCGTATGAGGGTTTCTGCATCACTATCTTTTGTTTTCCGTTTGTTTTTTAATCTATATTCTTAAACACGTAGTTCCGGTATAAAAGGCTTAGCTACTCCACCATTTCACACCTTTTGGATGTGAAATGCAAATTAAGGCGTCTTTCAGTCACAAAACGTGGTTAACTTAACACCGCGGCAGAACGTTTGCGCATGCGTAAACTTCAAGCATTTCCGGTCCGGTAAACTACCAGGGCCAGCTGTGGTACCGCGGTTTGAAACGTGTGGTAGGGAGTTTTCCGAATAAATTTGGCAAATGAGTCGTAACTTTCATCGAAAGTTTTAATTTCTTGTCTCTCGTGCTCATATTTATTATTTCGGGAGGAATGTTTTGCTGAAAATAATCTCTCTACCGCGTCTGTTCACTGTGCCCCTGACGAGAATGACAGACCTTCTGAGCAGATAAATATATTTTCATATTATCAATCTACGTTGTTTATTAATACGTTTTAGTGAGCTCACTAAAGTACATGTAACGAATTTAAAATTATTAATGATCAATATTTTTAGTTTATTTATGTTTATGTTTGTTTTGTTTTGTTTTGTTTTGTTTTGTTTGTTTTTAATCAAAATGCTTACGGCGTTTTTTTAACTCCTTCAATTCATCTTCTTGCGTTTCTATATTTCTCCTTGACTTGGGGGCTTGTAGTTGCGCTTACATCCCATTCTTTCCCCTTTTTCTTCCATGCATTATATAGCTCTCCACTTCCTTAGTCTTCTTGTCTATCCAAGCTCTGTTTCCTCATCTCCATCGTGCATTGGTGCTATGGTTCTATTTTCTCAATAGAGTCAGTCTAGTGGGCTTTGGTTTTGTGTGTCTTACCCTTGGTATGACTGGGACTATGGTCTTGGGGTTCTATAACTATGCATTTTGTCTGTAATAAAGCACATTTTCGGTTGCTCTTGTTTTCTTTGGCACATTTTTCAGCACAGGTATCGCACAACAAAACCAACGTGACGACGAGAACTACGTGAAAAAAAATTGCTCTTGTCGAGCGCGAGACGTTCCGAAATTTGTTCATATTTCGTTGTTGGTGCAAACACCAAACCCCTTGGTGCAAACGCATGAAACTTGAACAAGAAAAAAACTTTTCAACGAAACAAATTTTTTCTCGACCTTTGTTTTATAACTCTTACTTTCTGTTTTCAGACTTCGCGGTACGGGAGTTTTATGTTATTTACATGGGATTACAGTAAGTCACCGGAAATGCATAATTCACCGGATGCTCAGTTTTCTACTCATGCGCAGTGCGTTTCGCCGCGGTGCCGGTTAACTTGCGCGTCCTTCAAGTGTAATTTGCTTCAAAAATCTAATTAAACCAAGATTTTACCTAAGCAAAAACACAGAAACAGAAGTTCATAAACACTTCTGATATAACTTTCATAACGTTTTTTCAAATTGTGTTAGCAATGGTCTAAGTAATGACATGTTTTTTGTCAGTTGTTAATGCTTCAGTGGTTGATTGACGACTGGAGGTGAGAATGGCCAGGCCAGGCTCCTTTTATACCGGAACTTGTGTGTAAGCGCATGTCGTAGCTAGGTTTAGTAGTTACTTCGGGCAGCCTGATTTTGCAGTTTATTAAACAAGTGTGGCAGAATCTGGGCAGTGTGTAGTTTTTACTGCGTTGCCTCTGCTTATAAAAAAGCTCTCACTAAAGACGCCAATACTAGGGGACTGGAGATCTTACTTCAGCGATATGCTTTTGCCAGGACGACGCATCATATTTGAGTTTGTTCATGAGTCGGATATCTGGATCCCTAAACAAGTACGGGATGCTAACTATTCGCTGTTCACTTACGTTTTAGAAATAAAATGACACTTACTCAGGACACATTCTGTACTTCTCGCCTTTGCTTGGAATCCTTAACGGTGCTCGGCACGGCCCTCTAAATGCTTGGCGCCATTCTTTTAGTAAAGGAGAAGAGCTTCCACTCACTTTTGTTTTTTTAACCTTCTCAAGAATGGCCAGCTTATTAACACCTAAAAAAAGGCTAAGTATTACTTCTTGAACACTTTTGAAGATAAAAACGTTTAAGGTGCTTCGATACATTTTCTGGAGACCATACCTACATTTTCAGTCGGCTTTTAAGCGGTCTTCTCCAAGTCAGATCAACGTGAAATTTTCACTATTAACTGGTTTTAAATTGAAGTTTGGCTAAATATATATTCTGGTAAAATCGATATTACCATGACGACGACAAACAAGAAACTGCGAAATCAGTAAAAGTGAAATTTTGCAGGTTTAAAATCCCACATAGACATCTTAAAATATGGTATATGGCATACATATTTTGCAATGTTTGTATTTTTAATTTCAAATAAATCGCAATAACACTTCAAACCTTACTATTTGCATACCGGTATTAAACTGATCGAGAGATAAATACTTGTTTTGTAAAATTACTTAACCATAGCGTCAAAAAGTAGGTTGATGTTATATTTGTACACCTATCTATCTCTGCGATCACAATCCAAACGATCGCAACGATCGCAACGGTTGGTTTCCATATGATCGCAAGGGTCGCAAGAATCGCAGCGATCGTCGATCGTAACGATCGCTGCGATCGTTGAGATCGTTGCGATTATATGGAAACCAGGCTATATGGAAACCAAAACGTTGCGATCCTTGCGATTGCGATCGCAGAAGCCCGGTTTCCATATAATCGCAGCGATCGTTACGATCGACGATCGCTGCGTTTCTTGCGATCCTTGCGATCGCTGAGACCTCAGGTTTCCATATGATCGCAGCGATCGCAAGGAAACATCGAGTAGGACTGGATCCGATAAACTTTAAGTGCATTATGGGATACAAGGTTTTGGTGTGCATTACTTTTTGGGACATTTTAGATCACAAAAGTGGTTTCCATATGAACCTCTTGATCGCAATGATCACAAGGATCACAACGTTTAGGTTTCCATAATTTATATAGATAGGCAGAGCCTAACAGAGTAGCACTATGAACAAGCTTAACTAAAGACTATGTCTACACTATACCGGATAACTCTTGCGCGGGCACAAAAACCGTACCGGATAGGCCTTTCGTTCACACATGAAACGCTAGTTTCAGAACGATTTTTGTGTTCCGGAGCGCCGCTGCGACGCGGCGATCGTGAAAGTGAATCATCACATATCGGATAGATTCTCGTGCCACTCTCTGGGGCAGTGTGATCAGGCAATCGAACCGAACCGTAGCGGAAGTCAACAACTAGGAGGGAGCATTGAAACCCACTGAAAAAGAAGTATATATCCAGTTCTAGGTCGTTTCTGTTCACACCAGGCCGGAGTATTTTTCATGTCGACATGATAAGCTATCCGGTATAGTGTAGACATAGCCTAAGGTGAAACTTAACTAAGGTGAAAGGTCGGAAGCACAAGAATTAAGATTGACGACCGGGCTTTTTTTTTTTTTCAATTTTAGCAATTCTCAAAAAACAGTATTACCAGACCGTCTACACAGTACATTTAGACCGTAGAAAAGTTCACAAAAACAACTTTTCTCCGTCTAGAATTACAGGTACGACTACTTTCTGAATAAAATACAGTTTTTGTTTGTAAAAATTGCCCGAGAAACTGATTTGGAAATCAAAATTGCAAAAATACACAAACATATTAATTTGCATATTAAAGGCGACGCGAGTAAAGACAGAAAATCTAAGTCTTGTTTTGTTTACATAAAATCGCTTTTCAATCTATGTAATGAATGAACAAGCACATAAAAATGGACAACACACAATCTTCTTTCGAAAAATTTCATTCAAATCTTCATTAGTTTATGTTAAAAAGTAAAACACGTACGATTTACAGCGCATGAAGGCAGAGCTGTCCTCGATGAAATTCAAGATAACAACACGACTTAATTCTTGGTTTGCACATGACGTCACGGCGGCCATGTTGGAGGACACCTACAAAAGAATTTTGATGAACTTCTTCTGTTCTGGCACCAACATGGCCGCCATGGCCTTTGTCATTTGAGACCCACAGGACTGAAGGTCACGTGATTGCAAACCATCAATTTGAGCACGTTTCATAAACATGTCTTCAAAACACAAAGGAAAAGTCAATCAAAAATTGATATCAACATAAATTCCCATCGAAAAATGTGATTTATTTTACCCTTAAGTCACTGGACTGCTTGGAAATTCATTAAAACTCCGCTTCTTCGGTTCTGAAATCCGTAATAAAAACAAGGCATCTCCCCGCATTGCTCCTGCATTGATAAAAACGTATGAGGGTTCCTCGAAGCAAGATTTTATCCCGGAAAGCTCTTCTTTTTCCACTAAAGTGGCTTCTGAGTATCCCTTAATTAGTATCCCTGTCTTGAGTAGCAAACCGCGAAAAAATGCAGGGAAGTTACGACTTTACTACTCCGCTAAACACTGCGAAAGATCCAACTTTTTTAAAACTTTAAAGTGCCCCTGTGATCAAATTTTTGATTTTCATTTGTTTACATTTTCGTGTACAATTAGACTTTCTTACTCATCTTGCCAAATTTCAATTCATTACGAACATCAGAAGTCATTTTATTTCAACATTTATTTCCGAGAATTTACGGCCGCCATTAATCAACCTTGTTCCAAGGCTTGGTTGCGAATGGGAGAAAGTGACGTCAAAGACTCAAACATACCTCACGGGTTGAAATTATAATAACAATAAGTATTGAAAATCACGTTAAAAACAAAAATGTAAAAAAATGAAAATCAAAAATGTGATCACAGGAGCACTTTAAAAAGTGTTTACAGAGCTGACGCCGGCTGTGTAGCCGCGAGTGTGGCGTCATACGCGCATCAGTGTTTTGCGACGTCATACGCGCCCGCGAGTTTGCCTTGCGCGACCAACTTGACTGCTAACACATGTCACGGAGGCGCGCACGCGAAACATTCCGCTCGCCATGACCATGAAAAATGACGGGCATTGGTTCTATGAGTATGGTGCTGCGCAGCCGGGCCTTCGGCCCGGCAAGTTCTCCGCTATGATCGCAAGGGTCGCACAACACGTTTTTCTGCGATCGCTGCGATCGTTGCAATTATATGGAAACTAGGCTAGAGATAAAAAAAAATTTTCTATCCCTGCGATCGCAATCGTAACGGATCGCAACGATCGTAACGTTTTGGTTTCCATATGATCGCAAGGGTCGCAAGAATCCCAGCGATCGTCGATCGTAACGATCGCTGCGATCATTGCGATTATATGGAAACCAGGCTTTAGGGGTACTCAAGCGGGTTTTGGGGTCTTTCTGCATGTACAGGTATCCATGAACCACTCATTGTCTTCTATTGTTTGTGAGGTATTGTATTTTTGGTCTTTTTTTGCATTTGTGTTATTGTCGTTCTTTGTTCCTTTTGTTTTACGTAATATGTGACCGGTACATGCAGAATCTACCGGGTTTTGGGAAGCGAGCGCTAAACGGGAATCCTGGAGCCCAAAAACCCGCCTGAGCACTTCAAAAAGAGCCTGTTATGCAGGCTAGTTCTGACTCTCTACTAGCTCGTATACGCAAACTGTTGAATTAGTAGGGACGGCTTTTAATTTTAAATAGCTAGAGAAAGGAAAATTAACTGTCGTGTGGTTACGTTATCCACAAAACCCATAATTTGAACATTTTACGTTGTTGTTTTGCAGGGAATGGCAAAGAAATGTACCAAAATGTAAAACGCACGTGCAGAGGCATTGTTTTCGCTCGCTCATTAAACCTATTGTTCACGTTCAAAGCTTGTCCTTTTGAAGTGCAGCCGCTCATAAAGGAAAAGAAAATAAATTCGTAACACGGCGAACAAATAATTGAATAAATAAACAATGGTTATGGTTGAAGTAGGGTTTTCCGATTTTGTGGAAATGGAAAAAGCTTTTCCTTCATTTGCATAAAAACAATAAAGGTGCGTGGCTGACATCCATATAAAATTAATAGAAAACGCCTCCTGGCGTTTTGTTTGGCACGATCGACAATATATAGGGCGTCGTGGTCTTATAGTTTTTATCGTAACATCATTTTTATCAACATTTACTCCGTACATTAACATTAAAAGATAAATGAGAGTAATAAAAGATAAGAGCAAAGCTGGGCGTGGTATACAATTCAATCCCTGGTTTATAAAAACTAAAGACATTGCCAGTGGCTTTCTTGTTGTTTTGTTTGCCATAATTCACGTTTTCCTATAAATCCACTCGCTTCGGGCCTGATTCGGCGGTATAATCAAAGTCCGGGCTCATCCTCGGTGTTTAACCTGACAAACGCACGGGTGACGTAAAACAAAGAAAACAAAAGGCATAAAACAATAGAGTCAACTGGGAATGCAATACTACAAAAGTAAAACACAAAGGAAAAAGTCACAGGTTCTTACACCGAGGTAAACCCCGATCGTCCCAGACGTCCACAAGTTATTTTTCCTTGTTGAGCCTAAGTTAATTCCAAAGCACAATGGGCCTTTTGTAAGTAACAAACAACAACGTTTAATTTCGGCGTTAAACCAGAAACTTCTATACAATGATAGAAAACCTTCTTCCGAACAAAAGACATTTCCACCAAATCGGAAAACCCTAATAACGGGGAACTTATTTTTCCACGGCGTATTTAACCATTGAATCATTATCATATTCTTGAGACTAATTAGCATCAAATTTTTCATTATGTGAAATCATACCATTATATGTATTCAAGCATGATTGTACCTTATTACTCTTCTTACTACTTTTCAGATTCCCTTAAGTCTCTTTTTAGGATTATTTTGAGCAATAAATGCCCTTTTGGGCTAAATTGAAGAATACCCCGCAACTGAAGCTGTTTCGCAAATCCCTCAAATAATGGCTACGCGCAGCCTTAACCGCGGTCAAATTAGAGGAATTTACAAAAGTTAAGCAAAGTACTTAAAAGTTAAGGTTGTCATTTTCACTGTTTAAAGTTTAATATATTGCCAATACACTTTCAATTTACCAAACATTTTGAAAGTTTACCAAAAAAGTTCTAAGCGTTTAAAAACTGTGAACTGCAGAATTGTCGGCGCCATTTGCCAACATCATTTTGATCAGGCGCTAATAGTTTTGGTCAGTTTTCCACGCAAAAAAAGCTCATTTTGAGAAAATTAAAAGATAGTAACGTCAACTAATTTTTTTATACATCCTTGCGCATATTTCCGTTTACTATTAAATAAAATCCCACTAAATAAAACGAAAAACGCTTCGGACGTTTGACCGCGGTGGACGCGTAGCCTGGCTATGCCGTCAGAGAGGGCACTGGTAATAAAAGTAGCCTACGAGTTACAAGGACTGGAGAAGAATGATTTTTCTCATGGCTATGCGTCTACGCGTTCTTATTCTTTCAGCAATATAGGGAGCATAGATTCGCTCATTCTATACATGACTGCTACTGTGTACAGAATGAAAAATTAAAGAAAACACAATATAATGTTATGTTTATGCCTTGTTCGAAAAGCTTTCTTCCTGTATAAAAGGCTATAAAACCTGAGCACAAGGCATCAACCTAACCTGCGATCAGGCGCTCTTTTTTCCGCGCTCTTCCGCCAACTTTCGCGCTTTCGCGCTCTGAAAAAAAAAGCGTCCGATCTCAGGTCTCAGATCTCAATCGGAAAACGGAGTGGGACTAAAATTTCGGATCCGCTCGGTTGTAAAATTTGCCCTTGTAAATTTTATTGATATCTGCAAGAAAAACTTCAAACAGATCATCGTCCGGTCTTTATGCGCATACCGCCAAACCAGACGCCCCTGCCCGAGAAACGGTCATTACTTTTATCGAGTATGCAGAAAGTCAAAAGCAGATCGTCGCAGAGGTAAATCAATTTCGTAGTTCTCGAATTAATATCTTTGTGTTTGATCTAGGGTTTCGGTTAGGTCTAGGGTTGGGCTTAGGGTAGGACTAAAGTTAGGGTTAGGTCCAGAGTTAGGGTTAGGATTAGCACACTAAGTCTGTAGTTACGCACTAAAACCATCAGGAAAGAGTGATTTTTGTTTATCCTTGATAAACGGTTTTCCAGATTGTTCACGATTTGTTTCATCTGCCAGTAGTTGAAAATATAACGAAAAACTGCCCGTTTTCCCACTAAATATATGGTCAATGGTCGAATGATGTACTAGATAATGCTGATAAGCGAGTGACATCAAAGAGAGACTAAACTGAAAAATATCCCGCAACTTTATAATAATATTTGCATCTTGTGGAATGACAAAAGAGCTTATCAAAGGACGTTTACACGGCAGAAAAAACGAGTACGGACTCGTCAAAAAAGTGGTACGGACCGCATAATTTTAGCCGTTTACACGGATAATGTTCTACTACATGTGAGACAAAGAATTACGCCTAAGGACCAAGTTTGGAAGGTTGCGTTTACACTACACTTTTTGGGAAACCGGACCAATTTAGTCGCCAGAGGCACGCGGATTTTTACTGCGCATGCGATCAGGGAAGTTATGCAAGGTGGCTGTCTTCGTCTTCGTCTTCGTCTTGTCATTCAAAACCAGTTAGTGGTGAAAATTTCACATTGAACTAACTTGGAGAAGACCGCTTAAATGTAGGTATCACCTCCAGAAAACTGTATCGAAACACTTTAAAATCAACCCACGCCGGGTTTTTAAAATGAGGATTAAGTCAGCCCAGGATTTGCGCCAACTTTGAATTTAAATCTGCACGTTTTCAAATCAGATTCCTTTAAATTATTTTTATCCTACAAATTGAATTTGATTGCCCTCAATTTATAACAAAAATCAACATTGAAACCGCTTTTCAGCGTTATCCTGCTTTCCAAACGTCCCCCTCCCCTTGGACACAAAGTAGCAGTTTTTGAAGAAACTAAAAAAAAAAAAAATAAAACAGAAAAAATTAACTTATGACCTGTACTCGTTCTTTCCAATTGTACAACTACGCTCGTTCTCCACTAAGGAATGTGTATTGTTTAGGTACCTTTTTTTCGGTCTTCTTCCCATGACAGTCTCTCTGCCTCACTGTGTGCGAAACTGCACTGGTCACCGAAAGGACAAACTCGCCCAAGGCGGATGTGTGAACAGAGTCGGTAGGCAGCATAAACACTGGACGGTCGAGGACGGATTACATTGCCTTGTTTATTGGAATACTGCGCAGACCCAGCTGCCTTCGAGACAATGGATGCCGCGTTTTTAAGCTATAAACGATGCAAGAAAACAAATTTAATAAAGGGATATTAACTGGCTCGTTTTGCGACGAGACAGTTCTTAAAATACCCTCATTTTTTTTTCGTGTCACTTGCCCCGGAAATCGCTTTTGCTGCGGCCAACACCGTACCTAGTTTACTTCCGGTTTTCAGAAATGACGTAATCAGTGATGTCACCAAAACGACGTCATGGCAGCACCACACGATCACGCCGTAACGCTACCAGCCCCAACTCATACTACACTAACCTCTACCTTCAAGTCACCTATATTAAGGGAAAAGACTAATCGGTGGCTTCCTTGTGGTAGCATTCTCTATAAAAAGCAATTTAAAATAGAAACGTGCTGTACACTGATGCGTATTACGTGCAAGAGATAATTCTTGGGAACATGCGGGTTCTCATCGTCTTGTTGCTTTTGAAAAATTTCTGCTTTTGTTATGGCACATTAAAATATATGACAAATGTTTCTTACGCATGCGCATGTTTATCACCCAAAAGGAAGATTAGTTATTTCGTTGGGGGGAGGGTCGCGTGACTCGTTCCAGACCTTCCTCTGCTCGATTGATGGTGCAAGAGTTTCGTCGAAAGAGTTGCTTTATACTTTCGAAGCAAGCGAAGGAGAGGGCGGTGTTGAGCAATTTTTAACCCGTGAATATACGCGCATGCGTAATGAACGGGTTATCGGTAACGGCGACCGATATGCAAATGAGCACTCGCTCACTCCTTCCATCAGCTGTAAACTTAGTGACGTAATGCTTTGTTACGAATGCGTTTTGTAACAAGAACAGCGTGAATCCAGCGTAACAATAACTAAATTGATGTAAACGAATACAAACAACAATAAGCTTAAAGATGTTTCGCATTTGGAGTCTTTAATGCAACGTTAAAATCGATCTAAAAGGAATTTTCAACTGAGACACGCGTTTTGATGGTTATCTACCTTTAAGTAATAAAATTTATCCCGTTTTACATCAGTGGTCACGGTGGTCGAGTGGTGTAAAGCGCGGACTTACAGCCGAAAGGCCCAGGTTCGAATTTTTTTTTTTTTTTTTTTTTTCCTTCGGACTGAACATTATGAAAGTGATGTACGGTATTTTTATTTTTTGCGGAAGTCAAAAATCCTTACGTTTAATTTTTAAAAAGATATTGAACCGTGACAGAGTGAAAACATAAGCTTACCGAAATATTGCGTTACATGTTGGCATTTCAAATTCACGGGTTGGCTCTAAGGAGCCTTTGATTCTGATCTTAATTTTTTTTCCGTCTTGATGTTGTACAAGACTTTTTTTCGGGATTGTTCCATACCTTTTTTCCATTGGCTCGCTGTGCATTATTTTTTCTTTACTTTTGCTGTGCAAAAATTTTTTTTTGGTAATTGCCCCCCTCCCCCCTCCCCTAACAATTACATCGTCCGTCCCTAAGGAGTGCTTGGAGGGGCCAGTGGAAAGTAAATGTAAATGTAGACTGGTCTGTGCATATTAATATATTCTAGATTATATCGGGATTGCTAATATAAAACTCTTAAATGAAAACCGGGTGGAAACTGCGACTAAACGAGCCAGTTTCGAAGCCCATCGGGCTACTTGTTTTTCTTCAACGTACCCGTTTTAATTTGTTGTAACATTTCAAGCAACAAATTTTTAGACGCAAGGAAATGAGTAGAAACCAAGAATAAACGTGCCATACCATTAGATAACAAAGCTGTGTAATGCGACCTTAGATTTAACGGAAAGTCCCGTGCTTTCATATTTGTGTGTCATGTCTTCAATCATCATTCAAAAGCACATGCTGATATACTCTTTTGTCAAACCCAGAACAAATTCAACGTTTTTGGTTGGAATAATTTAAATCGGTTAGGTAGGACAACTTTCTTTGCATTGTAGAATTTTAAATAAGGCGAGTTGTTACTTCAAAACGACCAAATGAGTGAAAACACGGAAATGAGTCCAGTCCCGAAATCATTTTCGTTGTTCTTTTTATTCTGAAAGGCTTGGTACATAGCAAAGAGTGTTCCAGTTTAACAACGTCGTTTTGCTGTGTTTCTGTTGTTTTTCTCATTGCAAAACTCTTGAAGCCAACCACTACAAGCACCGTTGAACCGTTAAACACAGGTAATTTGAAGGATGAACGACAAAATTTAGAGTGAATTGGCAGTATGCTTATGAACGACGATCGATCGATGACCAGAAGTGTAGTAAATCCTTTGTTGGCCGCACCATGGCCGAAACGCGATAAAAAGGATGTCTGGGGCGACTTGCTGACAAAAAACTTTCCTAAAAAAGCGGGCGCTTCATAAGGAGTGTGAATTCATGTCTACCAATCAACACACATCACATGATTACTTTCTAACAGCCAACCTTGTAGGTAGGAGCTTGGTGATTATCCTCTATCGGCAAACTGGCTTCACTTTTTACTGCGAAATCGTCATCTTTCTTCTTCTTGTGTTCTTCTTCTTTGTTTGCCATTTCCTTTTCCATCATTTCCAAGTGTTCATTCCATGCTTTGAGCTCATGTTCATCGTGTGCACCAGTACATCTTTTAGCGCGCTGGCAAGTTCCTTTTTTCCAGCTTGAAATGTAAACAATTAATAAAGAAACCGCATTTTAAGTAAATTACTTACTGGCCAAGATTTGAAGCCTAAAACTCACAATTTCGATGTTGTCATTGTGTTGCTTAAAGTCACACACCAAACGTGTGTCAATATAATAGCTTTGCTTGAAAGAAAAAATATTTTTAAAGTTAAAATTTATTATGGACTTGGCTGTAAGGATCAGTCACTGACACCAGTAAATATGATCACATCGTCTTCGCCGGTAATCTCAGTCAGGAAATAAATACAGACGAAATAATTACTATAATGAGAAACTTGGTGTTTATCTTTTAGTGCATATTCAATTCATCAAAAAAGAATATAAACAGGCAACGACTGAGGGAGTGGGACTTTATTTTACTGACGCCCCACAATGCTTTTAACATCACATTGCTTGTCTTTTTATACTTTCTATAACCGTGTTTGTCGAATTAGATTGTGTGTGTATACATCGTGTCAATTGAGACTACTCCACTCACTCTCTTCCCACAAGAGTTCAACGGTGGGATAATGACGAGCAAGATGGTTTGATGGAATCTCCATTTGGGTTGAGTTGTAAGACGTTCCATTTCAGTAGCTAGGATCTTTTATTACCTTTCCATTTCGGCGTTATGGCGGGAAAACGAACATACAGGACTTAGGCCCCGTCCACACGTATCCGTTTTCGTTTGAAAACGCAAACGTATTTTTCCGTTTTCGCTTCCCGTCCACACGTATCCGATGAAAACGGCCACCGAAAACGGAAACTTTTGAAAACGCCTTCCAAAGTGGAAACTTTTGAAAACGGTGTTTTCGCGTTCTCGTGCGGACACCTGAAAACGGAACGTTTCGAAAACGATGACGTCAAGAGGCCGAATTCAGTCCACTGCGCATGCGTTTGTTAACTCTTCTTTCTTGTGTGGGTACTCCTTCGCAAATTTTTCAGCATCTTCTGGAGAAGGACATTGTTCATTAAACAAGTTTAAAATATCGAAATATTTCGTCTGACATGATTCCCAATCCACGTTCTCCATGCTCTTTGACGCCTTGTAATCTTTTGTTACTTGGAGTAGAAGTTCAACCTCGTCATCTGTCCAAACAAAACAGTCGCTCTTTCGTTGAGTTTTCGACATTTTTGAATGCTTTTTTTTCCAAAGAATAAAGAAAAACGATAAAATGCGATGAAAAGCCACAAACAACTCGCAGGCTCGGCTAAACTTAGTGGTGTGCATGCTCTTTAGAGGCATTTGAAGCGTTTTCAGTCGTTTTTGCGTATACGTGTGGACAAGCAAAAACGATTCGAAAACGCTACCTGTGGACGGAAAGATTTTAAAAAACGGAAAGAACCTTTTGCGTTTTCAAACGAAAACGGATACGTGTGGACGGGCCCTTAATATAATATATATACATAGGCTTAGCCTAACAGCGGAGCTCTCTGAACAGAAACGATAATGATAAGCTTAACTTAGGTGAAAGGTCGGAAGCACAAGAAAAATTAGAATTAAGATTGACGACCAGACTATTTTTCAATTTTAGCAATTCTCAAAAACAGTAAGCGTATAACGCGACCGTCTGCACAGTACATTTAGACTGCACAAATTACACAATAGCTCACAAAACAACATTTTCTCGGTCTAGAATAACTAATATGACTAATTTCCGAATAAAATACGCGGTACATCTGTTGCGTCTGGAAAATTACCCGAAAAACTGATTTGGAAATGATGAGTTGCCAGTAGCTCAATTATGAGTCACAAGCTTCACAAATATTCGGATGACACCACAAAGCAGAAAATTTCTGTTCGGTCATTCGGGAGAAATAAATTTGCAACTGTGTTGTGATGTCATTCCTTATGTCCCGAGAGTTCTCGGTGCCATTGTGAAAAGTTGCCTTATCTCGAAAAACCCATATACCATAAGTATGGTCTTAATGAAAAAAACGCGCTCGCATGTCAGTCTCATCGTAAGCAGAAGTCCATAGGTAAAAGAAAATAGTATTAACATTAACTAAAAATCTAGTATTGAGTAGTGCCGATAGAGTGGGAGTGAAAACACCCCACACCCTTCAACAGGTTCAAATTTTAATCTAGCTTGGAAAGGCGTGGTAACCAGTTATCCGGTTTCAAATTTGCATTACCATTGCTAGACCAGACACCCTAGCCTCCTACGCAGACGTCCTTAGGGCTCGTCACGCAATCTTTCCTCCCCCACGAACGTCTGCTGAATCCATTCCTTTTGTTCGCAAAGATCAGCTGGAGATCACGTGCAGATTGCTGGAGGACCAATCGGCGTTAAGTCATTGTTTAATAAAAAGCCAATCATAAGCTGTGTTAGAACAGGCTCCCTAGACCTGGCGACGATTAATTTTCTTGCGAGTTTATTCGACCGCTAAGTTTATTTATGAATGCGAAGTGATTCCAAATCCTTGCTTCATGTATCGGCGAAACTCCGAAAAAAATCGTCGGAAATAACTGCTTTCTCTGTAGTATTCATTTGATTCTTACTGGGAGAGTACGAGTGTTCGGCAAGAGTTCGGTGAACATCTCGGGCGTTATTGAAAGCGCCGTGGAAATAGATGTAAGTGTGTTTTCGTCGAGTGACCCGTTCGTCTGCACCAAGTACATCCAAGTGTTACAAGCGGTTACTCGGATTAAGAAAGGAGTACTAAGAACTAAACGACTTCGCTTGCTTCGCTTGCAATTTTGCTTAAAGATTGTATAAAAGTAACCACTTGCATCTGTAAGAACTACAAAACAGCTACCATGCTGGAGATTCAAATATTTCAAACCGGAAGCAATGACGCCGTACTTCTGACAATGGAGGTACTGCCTAGCTCCGAGAAACACGTAATAAACTCCGAGGAGAGCTAAAAACCATTGTAATATACCACTATTCCAATATAGACCGTGACTATCGCATAAGACTTGGATCTTACACTCTTTTAGCCGTCTATAGCCTCTCGTTGATAAGGATTTAAATCGACGATTTTAATGACGTCTCACATACTCGTTGAAAGGCCACGCGTCTCGCGTGAAATTTCTCAAGGTCCAAAGTGCACACTTCCTTGCGGCGCTGTGATTGGTCTATGTTTTTAACCGCTCGTTTCAGCAGACGTTCGTGGGGGAGGAAAGATTACGTGACGAGCCCTAAGGACGTCTGCGTAGGAGGCTACAGACACCCAAGATTCGCATTCTTGACACCAACGTCAGGTCATAAGGATTGTCCGGATATGAGCACCAAGCTCCAAACCTCATGGCATTTAATTTAGTCCCTGTAGCTGTCTCGTATTTGTGAAGTGAGGTAAACAATTTGTCTAAAGAAAAAAATGTACTTCACAAAACATGTGGAGTCATCCGCATATTGGCGAATTTTAAAACGCTTTCCTCAGGCTTCTGGAAGGAGAAAACCTTTCTTACACTGGTAGCCAAAACATCTGCGCATAAAATGTACAAAAGTGGAGACTGGAGATCTCCCTGCCTCACCCCCGACTTGAGTGGAAAAACGATTAGCTATAATTTTTGTATTTGCTTGACAGTGAGTGTCACGCAAGAGAAATAAATAAATTCTCAAAAATCGTCCTACCTGGGACGGAACAAGTTTGATCTTCTTGAATAATCGAGGGTAACACTTTTGAAAGTCATTTTGTAAGAGCTTTTGAACAAATTTTGTAATCAACATCGAGTAGCGAAATGGCGGGGTCACCAATTTTTTAGGTTTTTCCATTCATCTTTCTTATAAAGTAACCTAGTCACGCCTCCTTGCATTGAATCACTGAAAGAATTGTTTTCCAAACTATTAATAAGGTAAAAAAGATTCCAGAATTTAGCGTAAAATTCTTGAGGTAATCCGTCTGAACCGGGGGGTTTCCCTGAAGAAAGTCCACGCATTGCGTGGGTAATTTTAGCCAAAGATAAAACTGATTCTTCGCAGGATAAAATTTCGCTCTAATCTGTTTTCAAGTTTGTTCAAAAATTCGGTTTGGACTGTTCAATTAACAGGTTCTTGCGAGTACAAATTACGGTAAAAATCGAAATGAGCCGGAGTCTTGTTAAAAGACTTTAACACCGCCGGAGTTATAAATAGAATGAACAGTATTTTTCTGAGCCGTGTTGCTTCGAGCGTAAAATTAAAAGAATTTGCTAGGTTTTTCACCTTCTTCAAGCCATTTGACTCTGCTACGAATTTGGTTTCCTCTCATTTGGGATAAATTAACGGCTCGAATTTCTCTTTCGAGCGTTTCTATGGTGGTTTTTGCTAAGTTATCTCCTTAAATAAGAGCCCGTTTTGCTTCGATCAAAGAAATTATAGTTGCGTGGCCTTATCGCGATTAAATATGCGTTGTTTACTTCGACCAAAATCTATAGCAACTAATGTTATAGATTCTTTAAGAAAATCCCACCAAGCTTGAATGGAATTAAATGCTTTCCGGTACAATACATGTTTCTTAATAATTTCTGAGATCATATCGTAAACATTAAATTCTAAATTTAGCCTCCAAAGTCCTGGTCCACGGGAAAATGCATTATGCAAATTGCGGATAAATCAACAGAATCATGATCGGAAAAAACACAAGGCAAAATTTCACATTTTAGAAAGGAGTCATGCAAGTCCTGAGCAATAAAAAAATTATCCAAACGTGTACCGATAGTTTTATCCGCGTTAAACCATGTGCTTTTTATTTTTCAGTCGGCCGTGGTTTTTTTTTTTTTGCGCCAGATATCAATAAACGATGAACACTTGTGCAGAACTTTCAACTCCGTGGAAATTGTAAGATTTCCTCCAAACTTGTCAGAAACATTTTCAATGCAGTTAAAATCGCCAGCAATAATTTTAAAAGAGTTCTGAAAAAATATTCATGAATTGTATCATAAAAGCATTTACGTTCACTTGGATTCGTGGGTGCATAAGTATTAACCAAATTAATTTTGGTGTCCTCGAGTTCAGTTAAAACACTAACAATTCTATCAGAAGAATCTTTTTTTTTCCATTGTAAACATTTGAAATCAGTATTTTCAGCTACAAGAATGGCAACGCCGCCTTGTTTACCAAGACGGGCGACCAGAAACTTTTACCGCGCCATTTAGCTGTCAGAGAATTTATCGCATTTTGACTTGTCGCTAAAGTTTCTTGTAAACGAATAAAATAAGAACGGCAATTTTTCGCAAAATCAAAAACAGAGCGTTGTTTGGCTTCATTGCCAAAACCACGGATAATCAAAGATGTGAATTTAGCTCTGAATGTAAAAACTTGGAGAAAATTCTTCTTGTAAAATTACATAGGCTTAACTAAGCAATTTTTGCAAATCACATTTAGACAGTTACTTGCTTTTCTGTTTATGTTTGTTTGTCCGATATCCAGTGTTTTTCCTCTTCGGCAAAGGTTGTTCGCCGACATATTCAGAACGTTCGCGAGTTTTAGGGTCCGTTTTCTTTGCTTCATGAATTGGCGTATCTTGTTTGCCAGTTTCTCCGTGATTTTTCCATTGACGAGTACAGGTTGTGATTGGTTTTGGCGCGGAGGAACTGCCCTGTTTGTAGCCGCGGGGAAGCGCGCGAAAAACAAAGCCTCGTTCCCAGTTCCTCTCTTCATATACGTCATCATCGATGATGACGTAACGGGTGGACAGACGTGCACACGGACCGACGCGCCCGCGAAACATTCCGCTAGCCATGACCATGAAAAATGACGGGACGGTTCTATGAGTATGGGGCTGCGCAGCCGAGCCTTCGGCTCGGCGAGTGCTCCGCTATAATCTGTCCCCTTCCTACTTCTCTGATTCACTGTACGTACGGGGTACTGAATAAGATCTTTATAAACAAAATCATAATGCTTACTCAGGACACATTTTGTATTTTTGGCCTCTCTTGGGAATATGACAGGGTGCTCGGCACTGCCCTCTAAACTCTTGACGCCATTCTTTTAGTAAAGAAGATGAGTTTTCACTTTCTTGGTCTGTTTTTGACTTTTCCTGCGTGGAAAATGGTTTGCTGAAAGCTGAAAAATATAAATAAAAGTACATAAAATGTACAAGGAAACGAGAACGTCTTGATTTTTCAATCTTAAATATTGAGTAAGGTAAAGTTTGCCGAAAAATCTTCTCTTATTGTTATTTAGAAATAAAAATAAGCGATATCAAAGAACGACGTTTCGACGACTCAATACCACCATTTTCAAATTCTAAGAGTCTTAGAATTTGAAAATGATGGCATGGAGTCGTCGAAACGTCGTTTTCTGTTATGGCGTATTTTTATTCTTAACTGCTTACATAAAACTACTGTTATTAGAGTATTGTTATTTACTTGAAACAATTAATTCCGGCTTTTCAACATCCTTGGTAGCGATGTTTAAAAGTTTCTCTAAACTATCGTTCTCATTCAAACGGCTTGAAACAAAATTAACCAGAAAAAGATCGCTCTTCTTCCCAGGCTTTTCATTCCTCTTCACTGTGTGCAAATTTACACAGCTTGCCTTGATAACAAGGTTGCCGTCGTTTGTAATAACAACAGATAAGGTAGGGGACATGAATTCCAGACGGCCTTGGACGGATGCCATAGTTTTGCTTACTTGAGGTCTTCGTCTGTGACTCATAACCAGATGATGATTCACTTTGATCGCTGACAGCACCTCGGACAGTCTCCGCATAAGTGGGCATCTTGGGGCGATACTGCGTGTTCCTTTCCAGGTCACCAGGACAGGTGCTGCTGCTCCAAACACTGCTGGCATCTGAGTCATCATCTATTCCTGACATGAAAAGAAGACACAGAAAAAGGCACGTGGGGTATATCAAGTGCTACAGAAGTATCACGACATGTTTTATTCATTTTATCAGTCACACATATGATGAGATTTTCAAATTCTAAGAGTCTTAGAATTTGAAAATGATGGCATGGAGTCGTCGAAACGTCGTTTTCTGTTGTGGCTTATTTTTATTCTTAACTGCTTACATAAAACTACTGTTATTAGAGTATTGTTATTTACTTGAAACAATTAATGCCGGCTTTTCAACATTCTTGGTAGCGATGTTTAAAACTTTCTCTAAACTATCGTTCTCATTCAAACGGCTTGAAACAAAATTAAACAGAAAAAGAGCACAATTTGGACTTATTTACATACGTTTTTACATGAATTTCTAGGGCTAATCGCAAGACTCCGGTAAATTGGATTTCAAATTGTGCATGTAAATGGCCTCGAATTTGTTTGTTCTAATTAAGGTGGTTCGATACAGTTTTCTGGAGACCGTACCAACATTTTTCAATCGGCTTTTAAGCGGTCTTCTCCAAGTCAGATCAACGTGAAATTTTCACCACTAACTTGTTTTGAATTGAAGTTTAGCAAGATATATTTTCTGGTAAAAAAGATATTAGCATGACAACGATAAATAAGAAACTTAGAAATCAGTAAAAGTGAAATTTAGCGCGTTTAAGATTTCGCATTGAAAATCCCACATAGGCATCTTAAAATATGGTATATGGCATATATATTTTGCAAGAATAAAAAAATTCTGTATGTTTGAATTAAAATAAATCGCAATAACATTTTAAACCTTACTATTTGTGTACTGGTATTAAATTGATCGAGAGATTAACACTGGTTTTGTGACATTACTTAATGATAATGTCAAAAAGTAGCTTGATGTTATGTTTGTTAACCTTGAAAGTTTTATTTACTTTCTCTTTTGCGATCTTGAGAACTACCGTTTTTCCTAACATCGCATCATTTGCAATTTTTGGGTAATTTTCGATTTTAATGGCTTTTGCAAAAATCTGAGAAACGGCTCGATGGATTTTTTTAAAACATTCACTGTGCATGCTTACCGATGTGCAAAATATTATCTGAAAGTTTCATTGCCATTGATTCACTGGAACGCCTTTAAATTTAAAGATGAAGACGACATACGAACCGGCCGAAAAAATGGTGTTACGATTTACTTTTTTTAAGTTATTCTCAGTAATGATTTCAAATCAATGCGCACTACATTCTTCCGTGATTGAAACATTGCAATGTACGCTCTTTAATGCAAATTTCTTTGCATCTGTTTTCTTTTGCGTTCAAAACGCCTGCTGTAAAAGCGTTTTCAAAACGCAAAAGCGCATTTATTGCTCAAAATAATCCAAAAAAGAGACTTAAGGGAATCTGGAAAGTAGCAAGGAGAGTAATAAGGTACAATCATGCTCGAATATAGATAATAATAGATGCACAACAGATCACAACGAAAATATAAATCACGGAGGAATGCAGTGCGCATTGATTTGAAATCATTATTAAGCATAACTTTAAAAAAAAGTAAATTTGTAACGCCATTTTTTCGGCCGGTTCGTACGTCGTTTTCATCTTTAAATTTAAAAGCGTTCCAGTGAATCAATGGCAATGAAACTTTCAGATAATATTTTGCACATCGGTAAGCATGCACAGTGAATGTTTTAAAAAAATCCATCGAGCCGTTTCTCAGATTTTTGCAAAAGCCATTAAAATCGAAAATTACCCAAAAATTGCACATGAAGAGATGTTAGGAAAAAAGGTAGTTCTCAAGATCGCAAAAAAGAAAGTAAACAAAACTTTCAAAGTTTACAAACATAACATCAAGCTACTTTTTGACATTATCATTAAGTAATTTCACAAAACCAGTGTTAATCACTCGATCAATTTAATACCAGTACACAAATAGTACGGTTTGAAATGTTATTGCGATTTATTTTAGTTCAAACATACAGAATTTTTTTATTCTTGCAAAATATATATGCCATATACCATATTTTAAGATGCCTATGTGGGATTTTCAATGCAAAATCTTAAACACGCTAAATTTCACTTTTACTGATTTCTAAGTTTCTTGTTTATCGTTGTCATGGTAATATCGATTTTACCAGAAAATATATCTTGCCAAACTTCAATTCAAAACCAGTTAGTGGTGAAAATTTCACGTTGATCTGACTTGGAGAAGGCCGCTTAAAAGCCGATTGAAAAATGTTGGTATGGTCTCCAGAAAACTGTATCGAACCACCTTAAGTAATAAATCATTCAATTGTCTACAATTGTTAGTTGGTCCGAAAAGACAAATAGGGAAGGACTAATACAATTTATTTTCTTGCTACAGATTGAGTAAACATCTGGTAGCCAGTTTGAAGAAGGAACACTTCAGGTACGTTTCTTTCGTTCTTCTTCCCAGGCTTTTCTTTCCTCTTCACTGTGTGCAAATTTACACAGCTTGCCTTGATAACAAGGTTGCCGTCGTTTGTAATAACAACAGATAAGGTAGGGGCCATGAATACCAGACGGCCTTGGACGGATGCCATAGTTTTGCTTACTTGAGGTCTTCGTCTGTGACTCATAACCAGATGAAGATTTACTTTGATCGCTGACAGCACCTCGGACAGTCTCCGCATAAGTGGGCATCTTGGGGCGATACTGCGTGTTCCTTTCCAGGTCACCAGGATAGGTGCTGCTGCTCCAAACACTGCTGGCATCAGAGTCATCATCTGTTCCTAACATGAAAAGAAGACAAAGAAAAAGGTATGTGGGGTATATCAAGTGCTACAGAAGTATCATGACAGGTTTTATTCATTTTATCAGTCACACACATGAAAAATGTCACACACAGTTACACACAGGGAAAAATAGCAGCACGGCTGTCATGTGTTCTGCTACCGTTGCTCCTTAAATGTCAAGACAATAGGTACCTTAAGAAACATATACGTACTGTACATGACGAATTGCAGCCTGATCGACAAAGTAATTCTCGTCACTTATGGTTCCTTTTACAGTCTAAGCGACCATCTTGGGGATTTGAAATAAGTGGTCCTAGCTAGAGCTGGTCGCTTCCGAGAGCTTTCAGTTACATAGTTTTACCGATAATTCAGCTAGCTAGCGGGGTTTCGTGGGGGTGGTCGATGAGGGGTGCTGATTGCTTACGATAGTGGTCGGAAGAAGGGATGTAACTGTACTCAAAGTTTAGTCCATGGGCCAAGTGGCTAAAAATGGCGGATCGTTACCACTCGGGGGGACGAAGGCCACCATATAGCAAATTAAAGCTTATCGTGTGTAGATTTCAAAAATATATATGATGGAAATGTTGTCAGAGTAGCTTAAGGGAGTCACGTGACCTTGAATTTTGCATAATTAGCATAAATCGACAATATACTAAATGCGGCTTTTAGCAAGTAATTCTGTAGATTCTGCATAAAATAAAGCAGGCATAAATAAGATATAATGTCTGTTAAGTATTGTGTTACTTTTAAGGATAAATAGTCACGTCACTTCCAGCCGCGGTAAAAAACTCTCAATTTTTGTCTATTTTCTCTATTTGTTTTTTTTTTTTTTTGCTTTTTCCTGTTATGTGATTCAAAACTACATTTTATAACATATGAAAAGCAGTAACAGATAAAATAATTACCGTTATCTTACATGCATGGTATGGTTATCCTGTGGTCACCCTGTGGTCTAAAAGACTGAGCACAAATGTACAAGGAAGCCATCTTGTTTTTGTGGTAAATACAGTCCGCAAAGATGTGAACAAATATGGATTCAAGCATACTTCGAAAAAGACAAAGAACTGAGCCTTATTGCATAATACATTGTACTGATGATAAGACAAAATTAATCAGTCCAAATTCTCTTGACTCATGGAAAACGTTGCAAAAAGCTGATGAAATCCGAGATCACGAAGGCATTCTTAGTGTACAGGTTGCCGATGACCAAATCCCGAATGTACGGTGCCCGAATGGCCCCCGCCATTCATTCAGGTGAAGCGGAATCCCAACAGTTCCCTCCATGCAAGGACAGCTTGTATAAGCATTGCCGGCGAGCCAACTATCAAGCGGCGATATGGAGAAATTATCTACGAAACAACGGCGTTCCATCTCCAGTTGGTCATGCATGGCTGGTCTCTTGTAAACGACGGAGCTCAAGAGAGATTGGTGATAGATTGGATGAGTGGACTTTCGGCACCAAGACCTGTAACAGAGCTTATGTCATGTATGTGCAAGAAGGCCTGTAATGATGATTCATGTGACTACATTCGAAATGGGTTAAAGTGCTCTGACCTTTGCCGCCTAACAACTTGTTCTAACCAGCCAGATGAAGAGGAGGACATCCAGGTAGAACTGGATGAAGAGGACGTTGACTTTGACTAAAGTCTCTTAAGTGTGAGTGTAACGTTTTCAACATATTACCCATGAGAAACACCAATCATTCTGAGAACACAGGGCACCCAGTTTAATTCTTATTTTAACATGCATTTAGAATAACGCTAATTATTGCATATTTTAGGGCTATTTATGGGAAAAATGTTCTGAATTGTATTTTTGAATCACATAAAGGAAAAAAAGGGAAAAAAGCACAAAGATAGACAAAAATTGAGGGTTTTTTCCGCGGCCGGAAGTGACGTCACTGTCACGTGACTATTTATCCTTAAAAGTGACAAAATGCTTTACAGACATTATATCTTATCTATGCCTACTTTATTTTATGCAGAATCTACAGAATTACTTGCTTAAAGCCGCATTTTAGGCCCCGTCCACACGTATCCGGATATTTTTGAATCCGCAACTTTTTTGTTGCGGATTGGCCTTCCGTCCACACGTATCCGGCGAATTGGAGCAAATACGATTCGAATACGCTACGTGTGGACGCGAATATTTTCTAATCCGTAACAAAAAAGTTGCGGATTCAAAAATATCCGGATACGTGTGGACGGGGCCTTAGTATATTATCGATTTATGCTAATTATGCAAAATTCAAGGTCACGTGACTCCCTTAAGCTATTCTGACAACATTTCCATCATATATTTTTGAAATCTACACATGATAAGCTTTAATTTGATATATGGTGGCCTTCGTCACCCCGAGTGGTAATGAAAAGTGACTTGGCCCATGGACTAGTTGATTCCAGAAACTTTAAGTATAGAAAGGTAGGGAAGCATTCATTACCCGCTGCCTTTTCGTCCGTGGCATGTTGTGTATCTTGTTGTGGAAAATCAGGTTTTTCCTGAAAAATAACAAGTATTACTATTTTATATGAGAATAGATTTTGTGTCAATTGAAAACAAAGCACAATTCGATTGTATAATACGCGGCACTATCGCAAAAGGGCAAGGTTTCTAGGTAGACAGTCATTAGTCATGATTACGACTACGAATTAATCCATATTGATCATCGTCAGAAGCTAAACAAACCTTTCTGCGTCTATTTTCCTTTTCCTTTTGCTTTTCTTCCAACTCTTGAGCTATTTCTTGGCGTTCCTGCAATCAAACCAAATCAAATCGCACAGGCGTCGTTTTCTACTTATTTCTCAAATCATTCGTGGTCATGGTAGGAAAAGCATGTGTCTTTTACGAAATGATTCCCGGCAATTTTCGGGAAAATCAAAATTCCCAGGAACTTCCAGAATTTCGCAAGAAATCTTGGGAAATTTTACGTCCTTCCTGGTGCGACCGATCACCGGGATCACCTTTACCAGTATTTAAAACCTTCTCGGTAATAGCCGAGAATTCTAGGGAATTACGTGAAATGTGTAAAAACCAGAAATAATCTCTTTTAAAACAGGGGTTCTAAGGAATTCCCGGGAATTCCCAGAAATAAATGGGACGCTTTCTGAGCATCTAAAAAAAAAAATTACGAGTGTGCACATTTACCTTTTGTCTCTGCCACTCTTCTCGCAGTAATTCTCTCTTGCTCTTTGGCTTTTTTAAAAAGAGAATAAATACAGCCTTAAAATGAAACACATTAATAAAAGAACACTTCACGATTGCTACTTTGTTGCCATTAAGCAAAGAGTACGCCTTATAAGCAATATAAGCAATATAAGAAAGCTATATAAGCAATGAGCATGAAGACCGTGCTTCTTTTAGATTTCACACCTACATTGTACACTTTCTAAAATATACCTTCAATGCAAACGGGCTTGCACAAGGAACGAGACCTGGAAGTCCCTACCTTAGCACCACTGCTTCGCTTGGACGCACGTATTGGAACTTGCTTAACTCTTTGTCTAGTTGATGTTTGATCTCGGTCGCTTGATTCATGGCTCTCAACCGTCAAATCTAACGGCTGAAAAAAAAGTCTCTCATTAATTTTTTTTTTCATTATTTGTTTTCTCCAAACCTTGACAGATGATAATAATTAAATTAAGTCACGTTATATAAGGAAGGAGAGGAGAGGGGCACGTCTACATAAACTCATATTGTGCCCCCTAAAGTTATATGAGTATAATAAAAAAAATTGTAATTTTTTAGTAAAAAAGTAATTAGGAAAACTTATAAAATAGCTCGGTAAATGTCAAAAGAGATGATGTTTCATTAGTATTGAGCAAGGTATCAGCGTAAAAGTGCTTTTCTAAACATCTTTCTAGATGGTTTGTCTCTGATTAATTGCCCAATACTATTCCAAAAAAATCTCCAATAACGCTCGGGCAGAATCTCCTGAAATTAGTTCGAAGTGAGGGTATGTCTACTTGATTAGATGATGCACTGCGGGTATTGTAGTTATGTAGCTCAGATATTAGTGAAACAGGTATATTAGGAAACTTTTCATTGTAGAAATAATCATAAAAAAGCATATATGTGTTCAATTTAACAACATCAGGATATAAGTCTAAGTCTGTGAATGAATGAACAAACACATAAAATATTTAAAAAATAATATAAATAATGAAAATAATAAAAATAATATTATAAATGTGATAAATATAAGTCTCTGTGTTGACGTATGTTCATTAAAAGAAATTCGCGTAATGCTTAATACGCGATATATGTTCCTAGCTTGTCGGTATAACTATTTAAAAAAAAAAACATGTATTCGGCAGTATTTTCCTGTTCAGTTGAGTATGGTGGCCCAAAAGGGCCACACACAAACTAAAAAGAAAACACAAATTGAAAAAAGCAAAACGCAAACAAAAAAGTACAAAGCAAACAAAAAAGCACAACACAAAAAAACGAAACGCAAACAAAAAAGCAAAACGCGAACAAAAAACAGATTGGTAGTGAGCTTAACATAAAAACGAGGTAATAGTAGAAAACTGGGATGGACTGGTCGCTGGACTGAAATCAACCTTGTTCCCAGGTTCTTCTCGGCGATGCTATTCAAGATGGCGCCCGCCGAGAAGACCCTGGGAACGAGGTTGGACGAGCCATTTTTACGTCATTGCTTCTTGTCTGACTTGTTGTTTGCCATGTTTTGTAGTCAGTGCGGATCGAAGTCGTTTGGTGATGCCAACTTTTGTTCTAATTCTGGATATTCCCTGAAATCTGCTGCTGAAGTCGTTTCGAGAACGTCATCTGCTCCCAAAACTGTAAGTTTTGATGAATTTAAACTCCGCAAAGAAAGAGAGAGAACTTCAAGATTCGAGCCGAAGGGCAAGAAGGCGAAGATAGCTGGAAATGACCGCTATTTTAACTTTAGGTTATTCTCGTCCCCAGAGCCCTTCTGGTCCTCTTAGCACGAGAACATGATTTTGGGCGCGAAATTTCAGTTGAGCGATAAGTCGAGCCCAGTTTTCTACTCTTACCTCGTTTTCATGTTAACCTAGCTCGCAATCTGTTTAGGTTGTGTTTTTTGTTTGCGTTGTGTTTTTTTGTTTGCGTTGTGCTTTTTTGTTTGCGTTTTGTTTTATGTTTGCGTTACGCTTTTTGTTTGCGTTGTACTTTTTTGTTTGCCTTTTTTTTGTTTCCGTTTGGCTTTTTTGTTTGCATTGTGCTTTTTTGTTTGCGTTTTGTTTTATGTTTGCGTTATGCTTTTTGTTTGCGTTTTGCTTTTTGTTTGTGTTTTGCTTTTTGTTTGCGTTTTGCTTTATTGTTTGCGTTGTACTTTATTGTTTGCGTTTTGCCTATTTTTTGTTAGCGTTTTGCTTTTTTTTAATTTGTGTTTTCTTTTTTGTTTGTGTGTGGCCCTTTTAAGCCACCGTAGTTGAGAGAATTGTTTATAAACGTGTAGCTTAAATTCAGTTGTATTAATTTCTTGAATTTCATCGAAGACACGGCTCGGCCTCGATGCGCTATAAATGGTACGCGTTTTGCTTTTTATGTTTCGAAAGAAGATTGTGTTGTCCATTTTTATGTGTTTGTTCATTCATTACATAGATTGAAAAGCGATTTTATGTAAACAAAATAAGACTTAGATTTTATACTCGCGTCGCCTTATGCAAATATGTTTGTGTATTTTTGCAATTTTGATTTCCAAATCAGTTTCTCGGGCATTTTTTGACAAGCAACAACTGTATTTTATTCGGAAAGTAGTCCTAATAGTTATTCTAGACGGAGAAAAAGTTGCTTTTGTGAACTTTTAATTTGTACGGTCTAAATGTACTGTGCAGACGGTCGGGCAAAAGAATACTGTTTTTGAGATTGCTAAAATTGAAAAATAGCCCGGTCGTCGATCTTATTTCTTGTGCTTCCGACCTTTCACCTAAGTTAAGTTTCACCTTAGTTAAGCTTGTTCAGAGGGCGACGCTGTTAGGCTAAGCCTATCTATATATAATAATTTTCTATTCAAACCTGAGAGCGCTTAAAGTTAGGAAAGAGAATACATGTACATTATAATATAGTAACGTTCGGAGCTATGACAATTCCATATATTTTCCGCAATGTCATAGTATATACTTGTCGCAAATCAAAAATGACAAAAATTGAGGAAAGCAAACAGAGGATAATTAATTCACCATCATTGCAGCCTGGAGTGTATACTACCTTTTTTATAATTGCTAAGTAAGTACATGTAGAAACTACCTGCACTAGCCAAACACCAGAATTACTGACACTTTTCAACTTAACTTAGATATAAACAGGTTACAAAGTTTCCTTACCGACTGTGTTTTCCTTATTGCTCTCCGAGATTGCCTCTCCTGCATCTTTTGTCTGATTTGAATTTCTACACTATCAAGGTCAAGGTTCTGTATTGTAGCAAAAGGATTTCAGAGAAACAATAGGGGTATGGTTACAAGGAAGTAAAAGGAAGTAAAAGGATATCGCTGGACAAAAACGTTATACATGTATATGTTGTAGTTCAATTTTATAATTGGTTCAAGTTTGATTTTCTTTTGTTTCGTATTCATTATCATATATTAACATAGAAGAGAAGATGGAAAATCAAAATTGAACCAAGGATAAAATTGAACTACAACATATATATTTACTCTGTTAAGCTGACAGTGATCCGCAATGAAATAGAATGTGTTGTCTTAATATTATCAATACTGTTTCTAGACTCCTGTTTTAAGACCTGATAGAAACGTCAGGGTAGATTGCCCTAAGGCACGGCATTTCTCTACAATACTGTGAAGCATCCCAGTTGGCCAGACCTGACAACATGATTAGCTCTCGAAAGCAGACACGGACAGCTGTTTCGCTCTTATTGGGGCTCGTCAGCGCGTCATAACGAAAAAAATCTAATGTTCAAAGTGGTTTTGTAATCAGAGCACGTCGAGTTTTGCTAAGGGAAAATATAAGGGGTCTTATTATTGATAGAATTTAGCCGCCCACTCTCGAAACTACTTAACATCACTCTCACCTCCGGGTCAATCATTCGCCATTCATTCAGAAGTTCCAAAGCCTCTTCAGGTTCTCCATGTTGCATCTTGACTTTAATTTTCGTTTCAAAAGCAGCCGTGCTTGTGCGTTCAGACAGGAAAAGAGCTGTAAAAGGAATAAGTCAAAAATGTTTATTCGATCATGGAAAGATTGGTTAACTAATTGCTTCCGTTCATGGCGCAGAGAAACGAGGTTAATAGAAGTACTGTATTTATTTGGTAATAAATGTAATGTTTTAGTGGTGGGGCTAGAGTGACAAAAAAAGTTACATATATATCGTTTTCACGTGACGTCACGACAGATCCGCCGCCATATTGGTGTACCACTTTCGATTGCGTAATAGCAGTAATAGCGTGAAAATGCAAGTCATATCTACAGTTGTCGCATTTTTGAAATAAATACTTCGGAATGTGAAGCAAAGTCTAGGGTAAATCTTTATTTGACTTGTTCTTTTCCCATTTCGGAATATGCTAAGAAGTTGGAATCGCGAGTTAAGCAGCGTTATTTGGAGAAAATCTAGGCAATTAGAATCTATCCCATGTTAAAATTTCTTTGAGCCGGACTGCTTGTCTCCTATTCAAACAGCTGAATCGACAGCCTTTACAACCACCAGCAGTTTAAAGCTTTCCGAAGCCTAAACTTAGGAGCTTATAATAGTGTCCGTATTTATAGTTAGCGTACTACAAAGCCAAATCATTGCTGCAAACAAGTTTGTCGTTAACGAAGGTGGGACATTTCCAGCAAATGAAATGAGTCAAAACCTCGATTTTAATCAACACGGAAAGAGAAGGAACTGTTTCGTCTGCTTATTGCCTAGGCTGTAAGGCTGGGCAAGCAGAATCCTATTCAAATTCTGATATGGCTAGTGTTCGTTTGGAACTGACCAAGAAGCATAGACAAAACTAAATGATAACCTCGGTCATATACACAAGTTGTGCACATATGCGAGTGGAGAATTTTAAAGATCAGTTTGAAAGATAGACTACTGGGCAGCACTTGTGTACTATAAACGGCAAAAGTTCCTTATTTCTCCTACATACTTCGTTTAACTATCGTAGACTTCATCAGGGAGTTTTAGGGGTGTATCGAAGCCATAAAAACGGAAATCGCACCAGCGCAAACAACAGCCGAGAATGTTATGGTCGAATTTGCGTTAAGGAAAAGGCGAAACCATGAAATATTTCAGTAGGGCAAGGCATGAAATATTCATGGGAGCTTAGGTGTTAGCTTTTGGAGATTCGTTGTCGAACACAATATCAGACATTTGCCCTCCAGGTTCATTTTGTTCGCATTTCTTTGCTGCGATTTTTCGTCTACAATCGCTTTCTTGGCTTTTTTTGTTCCTTTTGATTCCTCCCTCTGTTCTCGCTGTGACGCTTGTTCGACGTTTATTTCATCTTGTTCTTTTTTTTTCCGTTCCCGAGTATTAATGAAACCCACTCAACATTATCTATCCCTGTTATAGCCGCTTGTCCAGAAACAAAATATCTGGCATGGCTTATACACTATCGTTCAAAACTCATCCGTAAGAATTCGCCCGACGAATAGCAGAAATCCATCGCGATCGCCTCTCTTGCGGCAATTTGTTGGTTTCTTTACTTTGATTCAGTTCATAACTGCAGTACGTACAGGAGCAAAATAAATACTCCTGTCTCGACCGCTTTTGCTTCCACATCAAACAATTGATCACAGCACCCGTATAATAAAGTAACAATCCGTGTAAGAAGTAGGCAACCCAAATGCACGGAATACAGCAAGGTGTTAATTGTGCTATTGTTGAAACCGTCCACCTCATTGGCTAAAACATGAAAATCGACCATAACTTCATCAGGCAGCGCATTTATTTATCTCTAGTTTACTAATTGATTCCCTTTTATTGAAAACTGTTGTGATTTTTAATGCAACAAAAATTCTATGTGGGGAACATGGAAAATTAGAAGTCTTTCTTGGCCATTGTTTTGGAGTCTCACGATTGGATGAAATCTTGTAACACAAAAGAAACATCGCTTTAAAATATAGTTTCAGTAAATTTTATTTCAAAACCATGTTGTCCATAGGTTGACGTATTCTCAGTACGAAAATCTAAACATTCTTATGTGGGGAAAGCGAAATGCAGCGGAACAATAGAGAATTGCCTACTTCTTACACGGATTGTTACTTAAGAGGACGCGACTCGGGTTTGTTTACACTTTGGTACACCAATATGGCGGCGTAGCAACGGTTGTCAAGATTTTTGTCACGTGAGTGAAAACGAGCTATTGAAGGAGAATGTTACATTCTGTTTCATTCTTTCTCCGCAGTTCCTATGAATTTAATTTCGTATACACATTATCAAGTTACACATTGTAGAACACGAAATGAGAAGTCAAGTCAAATTCCCCCCCCCCCCCCCCCCCCAACAAATGATACAATTAGAAACGCGTTGCATGTTAATCAATATAAAAGATAGCGACGAGGAATAAGCTAAAAAAATAAATCTTATGATATGATATGATATTAAGGTGGCTCCCAACAGTTTCCAGCATTTTCCAAGACTTATATTTTGATGGGTCATTAAAACCACTCTTTATCAGTTGATGCTACAATCATGATATGAAACGAATGCCCAATGATTGGTGAACACGTTGTTATCATTTTTGTGACACAATGTTACTATAGCAACAGTATAATGTGCTAAAAACACCCTTAATTTTAGCTTTAAGTGTTAATAACTCAAAAACGACTCGGTAAACCCCGTTTTTTTATTGTTGAATTTTGATCAGTAGGATAAGATGCAACTTTTGGCAAAGTTTAAAAAAATTCTGTTGATTTGGTTTAAGGTAGCACTGAACCCCACCTACAGAATTTTTTTAAACTTTGCCAAAAGTTGCATCTTATCCTACTGATCAAAATTCAACAATAAAAAAATGGGGTTTACCGAGTCGTTTTTGAGTTTTTTCACTTTAAGCTAAAATTAAGGGTGTTTTTAGCACATTATACTGTTGCTATAGTAACATTGTGTCACAAAAATGATAACAATGTGTTCACCAATCCTTGGGCATTCGTTTCATATCATGATTGTAGCATGAACTGATAAAGAGTGGTTATAATGACCCATCAAATTCTAAGTCTTGAAAAGTGCTAGAAACTGTTGGGAGCCACCTTAAGCTTTCTCGTGACATGGTGAATACTATGAATTCAATGCTGTGCTAAAAAGAATGATTGTTGGTTTCACACTAGAGCATTCACTAGACACCAGCCTGATACAAGAGCTTGACTCACACGCACTTGAGATTCTCAAGAAACACTTCAGAAAATTGAGGTTCACATATGATGAGATAGCGTATAATTGCTTTAAACATAAGCTGTCAATCACTATCATTGTTTTGCGCCGCTGCACATGTCTTTCTGTTGGCCTCTGTTGTCCCATTGGTCAAGTGCCTCCTCAAGTGATGTGTAGATCGTACTTGGCGGCGTCAAGTTCGGCTCTTATGTCATAGTCAGGTTTTCGTGGTCACAAAGTAGGTTTTAAGTGCACTTAGGATGTACTTAGAAGCCAGTAATGTGAAACTACCAATTATAAGGATGGAAGGAAACGATTCCGTTTTATAATTTTGATTAAGATCGATTAATTAACTGTTTGTTTTAAAAACGCTAAGGTAATAAATATAAGGCGTTAACTATATCATTTTTCACTTTACCTCGATTGCAATCATAATTCGCTTGTGAAAGATATTGACCTCCCTGCCGGATAAAAATTCCAGGAAGTGTGAAATAATAATCACTCTCAGTTTACAGAAGAAGATCAAAGTGTACAGAGCTTTTGTTTACAATAAATTAATTATATTGTATCTGTTTAAGTTTGCCGAATACACTGCTCATTTTTTAGTATCTTTCAGTTCACTTCCTTGTACTTACTATGGTCGTATCGCAAGAATGGAAGGTGTCTGAATATAATTGGATAAGTCAGAGTCGTCTTTAACGGTTACAGGGTACATGTCTTATATATTTCTTTATTGTCACATTGCGGCCGCTTTCGCATTACCCTGTATTTAATTACTACAATCGTCACTTTGATCTCCGCATCATCTCTCAAAATGACTTTTCCTTTTCACGTTAAGTTACATGAAGTAAAACCTTTTTCACACTTTAGAGTAAAATTAGAAAAAAAAGATCAGAATAGTGTATGCCTCGAACCCGATTCGTTGGCTTCATAACTAATATCCTTATCCACTATACCAACGTGGACTACCTGCCGCGAGATGTAATTTTAAACATAATTATAGAGTTACCCATAACAATAAATGAACGCTAACCGTTTTCAGATCAGTGCTTAACCCTAAACACTATAGATCAATGCTAAACCTCAAAACGCTACTCTTTGCTTAACCGCGGAGCTCTGTTCTCTCAGTTCTCCGGGTTCTCTGCCCAATAAATGGGGTTCTGTTCTCGTGTACGTCAGTACTACGGTATAACGATAAAAAATGCTACGTTGTGTAAAACCTCATAAGGTGTCCAAGGTCAGTTTGAGAGATGTTAATGAGTGTTAACCCGTCACTTTTAGTTCATCCCTGAAGTCTTTCATGCGCGTCACACGACAAATACATTTCTTCATCTGTGTGATGTATGATGCAGTTTCCTTTGTTGTGTTGACCGCATCTCTCAACGGAACGCATAACACCATATTTGTCGTTAATTAAAAAAAAATAAAACGATAAACATTTCTGTTCTCACCTTAATAAAATAACATTGTGCTCGATATTCGTGGGCTTCCAAGACTCCGGGAAATAGGTTCAAAATTTCCGTGTAAATCTGGAGAGCTGAGTCTGTTTCGTTGTTGGAAAATAATATCTCACCGCTTAACATCAGGATGTTGATTGTCCTGTAAACTTGGTGGTATCCCTACAAAAGAAGTCGTACACGGTTGTATCTAATAAAGCATCGACAGAGTTTTCTTTTTAGGGCCTAAATAAAAATTACCGACTTTGTAATACTGTTTACCTTTGGCCATGAGTTTGCTTTAAGCTCGCTTTTTATGTCTTGGAATAGGAAGATAAAATCACTAAAGTCGATGAAAGCAAAGGAATATAAACTAAAGCGAAAAAAAAAACGGCTAAAAAGGTCAAAATTCCACAAGAATGGCAATTTAGCTTTCTTGACCGCCTGTCACGGAAGCAAATTTGGTGAACTGCAATCCACTTTCATCCTTGCAATCCTGTACTTCATCTCCAAACTACTTGCTTTGCTTTGCATTGCCCTGTGCAATCTTTTGTATCCAATTTAGTTGTGTATTGCTGTTTACGTGCAACACAACATAGACATCAGGAAAGCAAAATTTTGATATACCGGCGGGACACTGCCATGAAATAAGGCAAATTTTGTTAAGTGGGTGTTCAATGTTTGAAATGTGCGGAAGGTAGTTAAAAAGATGTGTATACATGCATTTGTGTTCAGTACTCGGTAACCAAAAACCTGCATAGTTTTTGAGCAGAAAATACAGTACAATACAGTTTTAGTGTATCACCTATTCAAATGTTACATTCTCACCTGGCCACATAACCCAATTACTTTTTCTTTTAATCTGCGGAAAGCAACCTTATCTCTTTTCATCTATAAAATAAAACAGTTATTAGCATCCAAATGACATAAAATGTAATTTCTGACATCTGAGTGACGTAGAAACGAACAAGTCCGAGATTATTATTCTGATGGCACGATATAGAGGCCTGCGTGTCGTCATGGGACATCTCGGGACTATTTAAGGCTTAGGTTGCCTTTTTTTTGGTAAAAATTTTTATTTTAAATACGTTGGGTAATGAAATGTTATAAAAAAAACTGTCGCCCAACAGGCGCATGTGACTACTGCTAAGGTGTATAACTTGAGGCGAAAAATGCGAAATATAGAATTGTCCTATATATGCGGTTCTGTGGATAAGAATTGAAGCAAATGTTTAAGATAATGACGAATCTTGGTGATTAAATCCTGCTATATTTGAAGTATTTGAGTTCTTCTGCAATCCCATAAATAGACTTTGGCAATTAAGACGCAGTCTCACTTAGATCCTCGTATTTCTTGGTTTTCACGTGACGTCATCAAATTCGAAAATCATAAATCGTGATCCCTTCTGAATTTTTATGCCCACCAGGTTGAAGATGACTTAAATAGAGGATATTACATGGTCGCGCGAAGATACGAAATTTCTCTTCGAGTGTTGAAACATATTTCACGAGTGAGCGCAGCGTAAATTTGAGTCGAATGCTTCGGCGAATAATTAAACAACGGGATACTGCACAGATCAGAGACTTACCGAAGTTGTTTATTTGTTACTCTTTTATAACATTGCAAATTATTGGCTTCTTTCACTAAATCGTTTCAATTATTGCTGCGGAGCGAGCGCAGCGAGCGAGCAGCAACATAATCAGGATTTAAGAGAGATATATAAGGTGGGACGAATTCTCAAATTTATCACTTTTTACCAGAATGCATTGCATTTAACCACACTTTTTACCAGAATGCATTGCATTTATCCACACTTTTTAGCAGAGTTCTCCGCGGCTTATAAATCACAGTGACAGCTGTGTCGTGTAAACAAAAGATATAGAAGTTCTGAGTTCTTTCGACACGAAATAACGAGGACATTGTTTTTGTAATCAAAGTGCTTTTTGTAACGGCCATGGAAATATTAAGAATATTCTTCTTTGAATTAAACACTTTCATTATGCGAATCAGGTCCGTGTTATTTTTATGAGCTCTGTCGGCATGAAAAGTCAAGGACACTTTCGTTACGCGAATCTGAAAGCGCTTTGTTCTCGGCCGTCTCGGTGTTGTGTGAATATCCACAGGAAATAACTCGGGAACTTATGATCAGGTTACCCGTGACTCTTGACACAAGGTCGACGAGAGCTTACAAGACTCCTACAAATTACAGCTTATCTGAAAGGCACTATATTGTTTTCTTGTTTTAAAGTAAACTCAAATTAACAAAAAGGTATGCTGACAAAATATCGATGAATAATAATCGCTTTTGGAGGTAACTTATTTCAAGTCAAAGCTTTTTGTAAGAGCTGGGTAAAACAGCCTAGCCGGTACAATTTGAGTTTTTAACTACCAGATGATCCATTTACGAATTCAAGTAGATTTGTTTTTGTGTGCGTGCATTTCTCATTTAGCCAAAATACATTTTTTTGTTTGTTTTGGCAATTAACACCATGAGCGTCTCACGCTGCCGAGAGCATCAATTGAATATATTTGCCCGCAGCATTCACTATCCATTGGATACACTAGTAAAATTTTATATCCTGGTGTCACTCGGAGGGACGGCAGGATGGCATTTCCATACAAAACTCTGTAAATTTGAGTCGAATGCTTCGGCAAATAATTCAACAACGGGATACTGCACAGATCTGAGACTTAATTTCAAATTTCACTAAATCGTTTCGATTTAAAAATTTTATGGCGTGACAGTGAAAACCAAGAATTGATTTTCGCTCCGGAAATAGATTTCGTTTATAATTTTTCTGTTAACTTCTACTGGCAAGTAAGTCACAAATATGAAATCAGATCAGAGAAATTCTGCTTCAAAAAAATTTTCTGCCGTAAACTTTCCAAGCCCCCTACTGTCTTCGAAACTCAATGACAAGATCGTGAATTTTGCCAAAACTACAGCTATTTTGAAGCTATTCGCTCTGGACAAAACGGTTCATTTGAAACCTTCAAATTCGCTAGCTAATATATATAGATAGCCCAAGCCTAACAGCGTCGCACTTTGAACAAGCTTAACTAAGGTGAAAGGTTGGAACCACAAGAATTAAGATTGACGAACGGGCTATTTTCAATTTTAGCAATTCTCAAAAACAATAAGCTTATTACGCGACCGTCTGCACAGTACATTTTTATAGACCGTGCAAAAGTTCACAAAAACAACTTTTGTCTGTCTAGAATAACTAGTACCACTAGTTTCCGAATAAAATACAGTTTTTGTTTGTCAAAAATTGCCCGAGAAACTGATTTGAAAATCAAAAATTGCAAAAATACACAAACATATTTGCATAAGGCGATGCGAGTGAAGATAGAACTGTACTATAAAATCAAAGTCTTGTTTTGTTTACATAAAATCGCTTTTCAAACTATCTAATGAATGAACAAACACATAAAAATGGACAACACAATCTTCTTTCGAAAAAATTTATTCAAATCTCCATTAGTTTACGTTTAAAAGCAAAACGCGTAACATTTAATTATAGCTCATCGAGTTCAAGCTTTCTTCGATGAAATTCAAGAGATCGATACAACTGAATTTAAGCACGTTTTAAAATCAATTCTCCAAAACTAACAATAACACCAATAAAAAGTCACTCACAGATTGATATCAACATAAATTCTCATCGAAAACTGTAATCTGTTTTACCTTTATGTCCCTCGCTTGCTTGGAAATTCAAATCTCCGCTTCTGGTTCTGAAATCCGTAGAAAACAAACATCTCCCGCATTTGATAAAAACGTAATACATGAAGTTCCTCGAAGCAAGATTTTATCCATGAAAGCTCGTCTTTTTCCACTAAAGCGGCTTCTAAGTATCCCTTAATTAGTATCCTTGTCTTGAGTAGCAAACCGCGAAATATTCAGGGAAATAACGCCTTTAATTTAAACGGTTTTCTCCGCTTAGTAAATTCACAGCAAAAAATCAAAGTGTTTTTCTAGCTGACGTGACATTCGGCCGTGTAACCGCGCGAAAAACAAAGCCTCGCTTTGGTTTCAACATGTTTTGCGACGTCATACGCGCCCGCGAGCTAGTCCTGCGCGATAGTCCGGTCCTGTGCGACGGCGGGTGGAGGGCACACGGCGGACGGAGGGCACACGCGCGCCCGCGAAACATTCCGCTAGCCATGACCATGAAAAATGACGGGCACAGGTTCTGGTTCTATGAGTATGGGGCTGCGCAGCCAGGCCTTCGGCCTGGCAAGTGTTCCGCTATAAACCGTGACCCTTTATCTTAATAGCGGAGCACTTGCCAGGCCGAAGGCCTGGCTGCGCAGCTCCATACTCATAGAACCTATGCCGTCATTTTTCATGGTCATGGCTAGCGGAATGTTTCGCGGGTGCGTGTGTGCCCGCCCGCCGTGTTGGAACAACATCCGGGATCTTGAAAGCAAGGCTTTGTTTTTCACGCGGTCACACAGTCGTGAGCTCGGTAAACACTTTAGTTGTTTTGTTGCGTTTAGCGGAGAATTAAAGTCGTTATTTTCCTGCATATTTTCGCGGTTTGCTACTCAAGACAAGGATACTAATTAAGGTATACTCAGGAGCCGCTTTAGTGGAAAAAGACGAGCTTTCAGGGATAAAATCTTGCTTCGAGGAACTTCATATATTACGTTTTTATCAATGCGGGAGTAGTTTGTTTTCTACGGATTTCAGAACCAGAAGCGAAGATTTGAATTTCCAAGCAAGCGAGGGACTTAAAGGTAAAACAGATTACAGTTTTCGATGAGAATTTATGTTGATGTCAATCTGTGAGTGACTTTTTATTAGTGTTATTGTTTGTTTTGGAGAATTGATTTTAAAACGTGCTTTAATTTAGTTGTATCGATCTCTTGAATTTCATCGAAGAAAGCTTGAACTCGATGAGCTATAATTAAATGGTACGCGTTTTGCTTTTAAACGTAAACTAATGGAGATTTGAATACATTTTTTCGAAAGAAGATTGTGTTGTCCATTTTTATGTGTTTGTTCATTCATTAGATAGATTGAAAAGCGATTTCATGTAAACAAAACAAGACTTTGATTTTATAGTACAGTTCTATCTTCACTCGCATCGCCTTATGCAAATATGTTTGTGTATTTTTGCAATTTTTGATTTTCAAATCAGTTTCTCGGGCAATTTTTGACAAACATTCTAGAAACATTCTAGAACATTCTAGAAACTAGTGGTACTAGTTATTCTAGACAGAGAAAAGTTGTTTTTGTGAACTTTTGTACGGTCTATAAAAATGTACTGTGCAGACGGTCGCGTAATACTGTTTTTGAGAATTGCTAAAATTGAAATAACCCGTTCGTCAATCTTAATTCTTGTGCTTCCAACCTTTCACCTTAGTTAAGTTTCACCTTAGTTAAGTTTCACCTTAGTTAAGCTTGTTCAAAGTGCGACGCTGTTAGGCTTGGGCTATGTATATTTATTAATCAGAGCAATTGTAACCATAAACACTAATTAGTATAATAAAACCGAGGATACAAAGTTTATCCATTTTGGGCTCTTATCGCAACATGCGATTTGACCCAAATTTAGGGAAACAACCTCAAAAGTGGTTCGTACTCACAGGTCTTCCTGCATATCAAGGGAAAGTTCCATCTATCGGCTACTAAAATCTGTTAAAACATCTGGCCGTTATCCAGTTGTTGGTCCGCAAGTGAGGGCTGAACTTGTGCTACTCAGCTAAACACGGCCATATTTCCATCGGACATTTGGTGAACGAATGCCAGTAATAAAACACGAAATACGTTTTTCTTCACCATATAGTTTATCCAGGCACGAAGATCAAACTTTCTTAACCAATGTCATCTAAATGGAATCGCTGGATGAGTTTCATTAAAGCAGTCATACAGCAATAAATTTCTGTTATCGCAGTCCGCCATGTTTTCTTAAACCGCTGGCCAGTTTTTTGTCGGCTCACGAACCATATGTTTAGGTGTTGCCGCAATTGCAAGAACACTCAGCGGTTAAATAAATAAATAAATAAATAAATAAATAAATAAATAAATAAATAAAAACTTTATTTCTGTGTAAAAATAAAATATAGCAGTTACCCACTAAGTAGTGATATATTCTCACCGGGGCTACCAACTAACAATGCCTCAGGATGTAATATAAGATATGGGATAGGCCAGCCCGAGGCGGTAGTGAGTAGGTAGCTCCCTGGAGCGTGTGCTATCATCGCTGCGGGGAGGAGGGAGGGGCGTACTTAACTAATCCTCCCCGAGCGCCATGAAAGGACTTTTGAGGTTATGAAGGACTGATCGCCAGAATAAGATTATATAGCCAACAACGTGCCGGAGGTTGCGCAACCCATTCCCACGCTACTATTCTTGGGGTTTAAAGTTACGTAATATGTTGAACTTCGCCATTATTTGAAGGAATCCCCGGTGAGAATAGTGATATATTCTCACCGGGGCTACCAACTAACAATGCCTCAGGATGTAATATAAGATATGGGATAGGCCAGCCCTTCGGCTAAAGCTCCCTGGCAACTCACCCGAAGCAGAGTGTGCTAGGAAAAACCAGAGTGGAAGCACCAAAATGTAGACTTTCCTCCCAAAACTCAGAAATACGGTAAGCATGAAGCAGAAGATCATGAAGATAATGTGTCCTCCTCCCATAACTCAGAAAATCCTCCCTCCTTGTAGGTAGACTTGCCGCAAACTAAAACCGGCAAAACGGACTTGGAGAAGGTCAGCTAACCTTGTGGTAGCACTGAATTAATGGAAGGGAGCCTTATAATAAGAAAACAGGACAGAAAAAATAGTAACCGCGCTGTAAGCCACATTTGAGTACTAACGGCTACCACCGCTACAAGGGCACAGGAAGTAAAGAGAACTGTAACTGTAACTGAAACTGTAGGCAACAGCCCTAGTTAGGATAACGTTGTAGAATCTTTTTCCAGCCCCTGGACGTCGCAAGTCTGACTGTGAATGTCTGACTACCTCCAAAAACAAAAGAAACAATAAAAAGGTTTTGGTTTCCAAAAAGTACCGTGTTAGCCAAGACCGTAACCAATAACATGGAAACTTGATGTAATGGGGCACCGGGGCCGCCGCGCTTTGGGGTAACCCTACATAATACCAGCAAGCAGACAAAACGTAGGCGCACAGCCTAATTCCGAGCATTGAGGAAAAAACATAAAAAGAAACACCGCTAAGAGATGGGTATAACCCCAAAGCGAAGCAACCCCGAAATACCCCGTCCAGGGACAGAGCAATGAAGGATATTAGACAATCCCTTCGAGGAAGCTTCGCAAAAAAGGTCACCCACGAAAAACGACAGAATACAAACTATAGACGGACACTAAAAGATAACACAGCGTTAGAAAACAGACTAGAATTGAAGTCCACTAAGGTAGGTCTGGAAGAGCTCCCCAGGCAAACGCGTTGCTGGCGGGAAATTACATATAGCAGCGCAAAACACAACTCCAATTAACAGCTAAAACAAAGCAGCCGTGAAAAATTGCGAAAGGCCGCGCAAATAAAAAATACCTTGCCAAATTATGTAGTGAAAGGGTCCATTCACAACGCAAACATATGTGCTAGCGACAAATTCCATGACCAGCGCAAACAAATCCGTTAGTGAAAATATCCCTTTAACAGCGTAAACACACTAGTTCGCGAGAGCTCCATAGACCCGCGAGACAAATTTGCTAATGAAAAAATCCGTTAAACAGCGCAAACATAGCTCGTGGACAATCCAATTAGCAAGGAAAGCATATTCGCTTGACCAGCGCAAATAATTTTTTCTAGTGAAAAAGTCCGTAAAACGGCGCAGAAACATATTCGCCAAGGGAAAACTTGATACAACCGCGTAAACACATTCGTTTGCGAGAAGAGGTCCATTTACCAGCGCAAACAATGTTGCCAGAGAAAAAAGTCCACATAACAGCGTAAACAAGAGAAACACATACGCTCGAGAACTCCATACGACAGCGGAAACACATACGCTTGTAAAAAGTTCCGTTAAACAGCGCGAACACATTCGCTCATGAAAAGTACCATATAACAGCGCGAGCGTATTCCGTTAACCATCGTAAGCATATTAGCTCATGAAAGACCATCTAACAGCGCAAACATATTCGCTCGTGAAAATTCCATTAAACAGTGTAAACGGACTCGCCGGCCCGTGAAAAATTCCATCTAACAACGCAAACATATTCGCTCGTGAAAGTTCCATACATACATATATATAACATATAACAGCGCAAGCATATTCGCTCCGGAAGGTTCGGTATAACAGCGTAAACATATTCGCTCGTGAAAGTGCCATTAAGCATTGTAAACATATTCGCTCGTGATAATTCCATCTAACAGCGCAAACATTCGCACGTGAAAGTTCCATATAACAGCATAAACATACTCGCTCGTGGAAGTTCCGTATACCAGCGTAAACATATTCGCTCGTGAAAATTCCATTAAACTGTGCCAACATATTCGCTCGAAAAAATTTTATGATGAAAAGTACCATATAACAGCGAAAAACATATTCGCTCGTGAAAGTTTTATATAACAGCGTAAACATATTCGCTCGTGAAAATTCCATCCAACAGCGAAACATATTCGCTCGTGAAAGTTCCATATAACAGCGTAAACATATTCGCTCGTGGAAATCATCTAGCAGCGTAAACGTATTCGCTCGTGAAAATACCATCCAACAGCGAAACATATTCGCTCGTGAAAATTCCATCTAACAGCGTAAACATATTCGCTCGTGAAAATTCCATCTAACAGCGTAAACATATTCGCTCGTGAAAATTATTTAGCAGCGTAAACGTATTCGCTCGTGAAAATTCCATCCAACAGCGAAACATATTCGCTCGTGAAAGTTGCATATAACAGCGTAAACTTATTCGCTCGTGGAAATTATCTAGCAGCGTAAACGTATTCGCTCGTGAAAATTCCATCCAACAGCGAAACATATTCGCTCGTGAAAAATTCCATCTAACAGCGTAAACATATTCGCTCGTGAAAATTCCATCTAACAGCGTAAACATATTCGCTCGTGGAAATTATCTAGCAGCGTAAACGTATTCGCTCGTGAAAATTCCATCCAACAGCGAAACATATTCGCTTGGAAAATTCCATCTAACAGCGTAAACATATTCGCTCGTGAAAATTCCATCTAACAGCGTAAACATATTTGCTCGTGAAAATTCCATCTAACAGCGTAAACATATTCGCTCGTGACAATTATTTAGCAGCGTAAACGTATTCGCTCGTGAAAATTCCATCCAACAGCGAAACATATTCGCTCGTGAAAGTTCCAAATAACAGAGTAAACATATTCGCTCGTGGAAATTCCGTATAACAGCGTAAACATATTCGCTAGTGGAAGTTCCGTCTAACAGAGTAAACATATTCGCTCGTGAAAGTTCCAAAAAACAGAGTAAACATATTCGCTCGTGGAAATTCCGTATAACAGCGTAAACATATTCGCTCGTGAAAATTCCATCTAACAGCGTAAACATATTCGCTCGTGACAATTATTTAGCAGCGTAAACGTATTCGCTCGTGAAAATTCCATCCAACAGCGAAACATATTCGCTCGTGAAAGTTCCATATAACAGCACAAACATATTCGCTCGTGGAAATTATTAAGCAGCGTAAACGTATTCGCTCGTGAAAATTCCATCCAACAGCGACACATATTCGCTCGTGAAAGTTCCAAATAACAGAGTAAACATATTCGCTCGTGGAAATTCCGTATAACAGCGTAAACATATTCGCTAGTGGAAGTTCCGTCTAACAGAGTAAACATATTCGCTCGTGAAAGTTCCATATAACAGCGTAAACATATTCGCTTGCGAAAGTTCTAATAAACAACGTAAGCAAATTCGCTCGTGAAAATTCCATCCAACAACCCAAAAATAACCCGGTTAAAATAACTCGGTAAAAAAGTGAAATAACCGAGTTAATTTTATGAGCGGCCGCACTTAAGAAGGTTGAACTTAAAACGTGAGAGATAATGTTATAATTTGCTAGCGAGAGCTACACAAAACAATACGAATAATGAGCGAAAACAATACCTCTGCACGTGCATTTTTATATTGTTATTGCTAGTAAAAAATTCCATAACAGCGCAAACACATTCGCTCAGTGAAACAATTTCATTACACAGCGTGAACATATGAGCTACTGAAAAAATTGTACGAAACAAGGCCCAAAGTAAGAAGCTACAGGAATGCGAGCGAAAAACTCCAAGCTAGTAACAAACTTAAAGGCTTGCGAACCACAAAGGAAGTACAATTCCCGACCTAACATAGAGAAAAGCGAACGGCACACTTACCGGGAATGACTGGGACATGTGCTATGGTGAAAACAAAACAAAAACCGTGGCGCAGCGACGATACAGGACTGAGGGCTTGAACGTACTTAACTAATCCTCCCCGAGCGCCATGAAAGGACTTTTGAGGTTATGAAGGACTGATCGCACCAGAATAAGATTATATAGCCAACAACGTGCCGGAGGTTGCGCAACCCATTCCCACGCTACTATTCTTGGGGTTTAAAGTTACGTAATATGTTGAACTTCGCCATTATTTGAAGGAATCCCCGGTGAGAATAAGGACACCTATCTACACTATCTAAATATTCAAAAACTCATTAATAATTCATGACATTTCAGCCAATCACACGACGCAAATCGATCACGTGTATGAGCCTTTATACCTGGTAATCTATGATCATTATGAACTTTGATTTCAGTCACAGGGGAGTTCGGGGCTGAATGGGCAAACAATGCAATTATCGCTGAATTTATAATGAGAATGATTTTAAAATGATCTTGATATTTATATTAAGATCACGCGTAATCTTTGTATAAAGATTACTGATATGGGTAGTTATTGTTCAGGATTCTTAGTGCAACAAATGGTGACTTTAATATTTTTATGCAGTACTGTTTTACGAAATCTGGTCTTTCACCATTCTATTTGGAACCTTCTCAACAAAATAAACAACCAACAGTTTAACAAGTGAGCCGTTATTTGAATGACACCAGCGCCCTCGTGTAAATTGCCAGGTAGGCGACTGGTTCGCAGATGCAAGCTGCTTATTTCTACTTGTTCTCTACCCCTGAAAAAAAAATTGTCAGCCGTTTTATCTACCGTACCTGACAACTTTAGTATAGCATTTTTCAGTAGACGTTTTCCCTCAGAACTACAAAATCCCAAAACTTTCGACAGGAGCCGGAAAGCAATGGTCACTTCGTCGAAGACGTGGCACATGTGTTGTATGCTAATCAGTCTAGTCTACTTGTTTTTCTCATATGCTAATTTCCTCTTTGCACAAAAGCGCAATTGCTTTAGTTCCGAAGGGACACGCTTTTGAAAGAATGTTTTTGAAGTGTAGTTTAAAAAACGAGCAGTAGTGTATTATCAGGTGTAAAGCTAAATTACATTAATAAATGATAAATAAGTAGGATTTTGTATAAAACTCTGTAACATAAAATCTTATAAAATATCAATTCAAATGTAAAAACAAACTAAGAATATACAAACTAAGAATTAAGAATTACACAGGACACAACTTTTAGAATCGTACGTAATAAGGCTAGTTAGATCTTGTTCTCTGATTAGATTCTTAAAAGCTTCTAAAGTAAGTAGTTCCCTTGCCTTTGCATCTAACTTGGACCAGAGTACTGGTCCCAGATATCTGACAGAGTGTTTACCAAAACCCGTGGTATTAACCCTAGGAATTACAAATTCTTTAGTTCTTAAATTATACTTGGTAGTGTTATAAGAAAATAATCTACTTATGTAACCTGGGCACAAGTCCCTTTTAACCTTGAACATAAGTATTGCTATATCTTGCAATCTTCTATTCTGCAAAGCAGGTAATTTAGCCCATCTCAGGAGTGTCTCATATGATGAATTGCCATCACAAAAAATAGCCCTAAGACCCCTCTCCTGGACCCTCTCAAGTTTTCTATTATCACTAGCCCTACAAAAATTCCATACAGTGCTACAATATGTTAAATATGGGAGAATAGCAGTCTTTTACAGTTTTTTTAATAAGTATGTATTTTTCTGTCTTTCGACTTATAGGAATATTTCAAAATGATTCCAGATTGTTTTTAACATTTCCATATAAAGGATCCAAGCTTGTCTTTTTTTACGCTAGTCACAAAGATTATACGCATCACAGTCGACTGGATAGTCTGCGAGCAAGCTCTCGGGCTCGGGTTTGATGATTTTGGGGAGGTGGGGAGGGGGTGGGGGAGGGAAAGGAGCGAGAGCTTGCAACGATGTCTCGAAAATTTGAATGTCTAACCTGTAAACGATAGCGCAAAATGCTGATTGGTTGAGATTTAATTTGATGATGACGTCATCATTCTTCGCGCATCGTAATCAAAGCAAAACAAAATGACGGAGTGCGGAGGAGTTTGTATTCATAAAGCGTGCGAGAATTTTTCTGAAGTTTCCTTCGGAATTGAAACCCGGGCAACGTCAAGCAGTTGAAGCACTACTTAAAGGCAGCGATGTCCTCGCTGTTTTGCCGACGGGCTATGGCAAAAAAACTGTTGGTTGTCTGTCCGTTACAAAGCATCATCGACGACCAGGTAGCAGAAGCCAGAAGTATTGGAATGTCTGCGTCTGCTGTTTCCGATGTATCTAATGAAGAATTTGGATCGGCGAAGTTTCAGCTTTTGTTTGGGTCCGCCGAGAAAATTATCGACCAGCATTTGTGATCTCTCACGCGAAAACGATACTAACAGCTATCCGTTTAAGTCGTTAGCTTGCCGTTCATCAGCCGTTCGCGAAAGGTAGGAGGCCGTTCGAACGGCCGTGATTAGCGGTTAAAAAAATATCTTCAGCCGTTCGAACGGCTAGGGTTATGCGTTGTGAAAAAATATTCAACCGTTCGAACGGCTGCTGCATGCTGTTAGCCTTTAAAAAAATCTTCACCCGTTCGAACGGCTATGGTTATCCGTTGAGAAACGATATTCAACCGTTCAAACGGCTGCTGCATGCTGTTAGCCGTTTAAAAAAAATCTGCACCCGTTCGAACGGCTATGGTTATCCGTTGGGAAAAAAATATTCAACCGTTCGAACGGCTGCTGCATGCTGTTAGACGATTAAAAAAATCTTCGCTTGTTCGAACGGCTATGGTTATCCGTTCAGAAAAAGTATTCAGCCGTTCGCAGGCAAATGTTAGTATCCGTTTAGATAAACGATTTCAAGCCATTTGAACGGCTTTCGAAAAAGCTGTAGTGTTTTGGCCGGTGACTATATTTAGTTTATTTACTTTTGCTCACCACGCAATTTGCATAGTAATATATGTTCCGTTGGACAAATAAGTGACGCCAATGTAGAGGCAGGTAATCGTATTTAATTACAATTCGATCTAAAATACAAGTAAACTGAGTTGGCACTTGACATTGCAAACATCCAGAACTAAACAATAAATTAACGTCAAGAAAACTACGAAAATGACGATAAAACTTACTTCTGTTTCTGCCTACGTATGGCGCACAACCAAATAGTAAAAACAACGTGTTTTCTTCACAATAAACGGAAAATTCGTATTAACAGGTTAGCTTTCAGGTTAGCGTGACTGGTTAGCTGTGAGCGGTTTTTGCAACTGACAACTTTTAAACTCATGCGCGTGTACGCGTAACTTTAATCACACGATTTAAATTCAAATAGTAGCGCGCGCATAGTTCTCATCTTAGTTGTAGCCTTCTGCTGGGTGGATCACGACAATTTTATTTATTGGTCTTTGGTACTCTCCATTGCGGGTCTTCACCCTTACGTTTCGCACTTTGCCGTCTCGTCCGGGATACACTTCTACAATCCTTCCAACGTTCCAGTTTCCTCAAACTTGATTAGGACTTTCAACAATCACGAAGTCGTCTGGCTTCACGTTTCGGTTTTCTGCATTCCATTTTTTTCGTGGAAGCAATGACGGAAACACATCTCTTGTCCATCTCTTCCAAAACGAGTCAACAATCCGCTGAACAAATTCCACTCTGAGGCAGGGGTTCTTTGTTTCTCTGAAAGGGCCTTGTGGTACGTGAGACGAAGCTCTTCCAAGCAAAATGTCGTTAGAACAAAGGTACGAACCATCATCAGGGTCATTGGGAATACGGCCAATTGGACGTTGGTTAACGAGGTTTACCACTTCTAACAGGCATCTATACATCTCAAAAGGCGTCAACACTTGCTCGCCAATAGATTTCTTTAGGGCTATTTTACAGCTCTTCACCAACGCTTCCGCGCATCCGTTCTGATGTGGAGATGCCGATGTCGTAAATTTCCATTGCATTCCCTTCTCTGCTGAGAACTCGCGTATTTTTTTGGTGCCCCATCCTTCAGCCATTTCTCTCAGTTCTCGCTCTGCTCCAACCAATTGGGATCCATTGTCGCTGATCATGAGACTGGGCAGTCCTCTCACGCCAAAGAATCTTCTGAGTACTTGTATAAACTCCATCGTTGAGTAGTCTACCGCTAGCTCCAGGTGAACTGCTTTTGTATTCAAACATATAAATATGACTCCATAGCAATTGGAGGTCTTGTTACGGCCAACTTAGACATGATGCGGACCAAAGTAATCACAGGACGTGTAATAAAACGGGGGCGTCAGAGGTGCTAAACGGCATTCAGGTTATTCAGCCATGACTTGAAATTCAACTTTAGCTTGAATTTCACGGCAAAACACGCATCGAAACTTCACTGATTTGGCAAGATCGTGGGCTTTAAGGATCCAGAATCTTTTCCTCGTCTTCGCTACCGTTGCTGCTACTGCGGTGTGTCCGTACTGGTGTACATGGCGTGTTATGAGGAGAGATATCCAATGTTCTCTTGGAAGTAACGCGGGATGTCTAGTCTCATAAGAGAGTAAGGCTTAATCTGCTCGGCCTCCTACTCGGACGATGCCATCAGGCGTACGGGCTTAACTTCTTCAATTCTCCTTTTCTGAGGCGGTCGCTTAGGCCTTCCTGACCTTCTTTGATCCAGTGATTTTCTGCGTTCTGTAACTCCTGGGGCGATAGGGGACCGTCTTTTGGCTTCATTTCATTTTTCTCCTGTGATTTACTGTGACAGAATGTACGCAGGTTCCAAAGCAGTCTTAGCACGTAGGCGGTCACTCTGACTAGCCTTCTACAACTTGAAAACTTGTGGCAATTGATGGGATTTTCTGCTTTAGTCTGTTCTCCAACAGTGTAAATCTTTCGGCATTCTTCTTCTACTTCGGGTTTGTCAACGGTTGATGCATCTTGTGGACAGTCCTTTTCAGGCAGACAAAGAAACGCAGGTCCATGATGCCACCTCTTAACCAAACTTCGTACTGGTATGCCACAAGAAACATCGTCAACAACATTGAGCTCTCCTGGAATATGCTTCCACTGGGCGGGATCTGTCTTGGTCTGGATCTCACCAATTCTAACCGGAACGAACGGCTTGAATTTTCTAGCCTCGCTGCAGATCCATGACAGGACTATCTTACTGTCCAGGAAAAGAACGGTTTTCTCAAATTGGAAGCGGGATTCTTCCACAATGGTCTTGCACAGTCGGGAGGCTAAAACTGCCCCTTGAAGTTCCAGGCAAGGAATGGTCAATCTTTTCAGGAGCGCAACTCTTGATTTCGCTGCAATAAATCGCACATCGTGATTTACATTGGACAGCTGCAATCGTGCATATGCGCAGGTGCCGAATGCATCCTTAGAGGCATCAGCAAAAACACAAAGGATAGGTGGGCCAATTGCATTAGGTGGCGTCAGACATCTGTCAAAGCTTATGCCATTTAAGTTCAACATTTCTTTAAACAGGCTTGTCCAATTTTCTTGGGCTTCAATTGGTAATTCATCGTCCCAGCCAACCCCCCTTTTCCACAGTTCCTGTAGGCCTATCTTGGCTCTGATAACAAATGCGGATGCAAAGCCTATGGGGTCATAGATTCGGACTACTTGGCTCAGGATTGTTCTCTTAGATAGCTGTATCGCTATTTGGCCGTGAAATAACCCTGGTTTTACTTTGAACGTGAAGGTGTCTGTGAGGCTATTCCATGCAACTCCCAATACTTTATCTTCCCCAGCGCCTTGAAGGATCGTTACTTGTTTTGTATCTTCCTCTTCGTTCTTGTTCTTTTCAGCTTTGTTCGACAGCCACCCTTTAACTTTAAAACCACCTCTTTCGAGTACGCGGTCGATGCATTTCGTTAGCTCACTTGCCTCTTCTTCGGAATGGACAGAAACGCAGATATCATCCATGTTGGTGTCATCCATAAGAATTTTTGCTGCTTCCGGGAAGGCTTCTTTTATTTCATCTGCTGTCTTCCTTAGTGCTATCTGGGCCATTGCAGGAGCTGGTTTGTCTCCAAAGGTCAGTACTGTTTTGACATAGACGTCCGGTTCGCGATCGATCTTCAAGTTTCTCCATAGAAACCTATGCACGTGCTGGTCCGCCAAAGGGATACGGATCCTGTGATACATCTTTGAGATGTCTCCCATAAACACAACCTCGTTCTCTCTAAACCTTAGCACTATTCCAGAAAGATCGTTCAACAAATCTGGCCCTTTCATCCAATAGTCATTTAAGCAGTGTCCTTGAAATACAGCTGACGAATTGAATACGACGCGCACGGGCGTACTTTTACTTTCCGGTCGTAACACTGCATGGTGAGAGATGTAATGAATAGGGCCATTATATTCTTCTAATTCCTTCTCAGACAGCTTTCGGAAAAATTCCATTTCGTTCATCTCCACCATCTGCTTGTCGTATGCCTGGAAATTTTTAGGGTTTCTAAATAGCCGACGCTCAGTTGCTTCAAGCTTCTTGATTGCTTGTGACTTATTATCAGGTAGAAAAGTGGGATCCCTTTTCCACGGATACGGAACCATCCATTGGTTTCCAACATTTTGACATGAACTTTCAATCATCTTCGCCTCTTCTCTGTCGATTTGACTAAGCTTATCTGCTGTGCATAGGCATGGAGTGACAGCTACTCCCATTGCTTCAGTGGTCCAGAAATCAGACAGATCTTCGGGCATTGTATACTTGACGTGGAGTATTTGGCTGGCTTCGCAAGCGTCTCCTTGCGTGGCTCCAAAGATCAACTATCCTAGCGAGGATTTTCTTGCTACTAGGTGTCTGTTTTGTCTCGTTTCACCTGCGTGCATGCTGGCGTGATCAATGCCAATGAGAACATCAATTGGACGTTTACGACGGTAAATGTTCTCTTTCTTTAGACCCAAAGCTTCGCTGATATCTTTTCGTTTGATGTCGACTACATCTTCGCTGATACGGGGGATTCCGACAGCCTTAATAGAAAACGTCTTCTTGTTATCCAACGAGGTGACTGGCACTTTGAACGTCTTTGTCGCTATTTCTTCTTCCTCGCCCCCTACTTTTGTTATCGTTATTGAGACGTTTCTCCCCTCTAAACCCAAACTTTCAGCTGTTTCTGTACGTTTCAAACTGATTTCTGCTCCCGAATCCAGGAGAACGTTGCCAGACAAATGACGTCCTGTAACAACAACCAGATTCTGCAACAACCTGATTCGGCGTGACATACACACTGAGATGTAACAAATACATATAGTAAGACGAACTTGCTAAATTCGGCAATGAGGCAACTCACTTGTCGCAACAAACAACTTTAGCAAGACAAAGCTCTTGCAACAACAAAATTCGCGAGACAAGCTCGCGCGTTGCAACAAACTAATTTGACAAGACAAACTTGCCACAACAACAAAGTTGCAGCAAAGTAAGTTAGCAAAGCAAACTTGCCACAACAACAAAATTTGGTGAGACAACATCGCACGTTGCAAACTTGGTACAACAACAAAATTCGGCGAGACAAGCTTGCGCCTTGCAGCAAAGTAATTTTGCAAAACAAACTTGCCGCAACAACAAAATTCGGCGAGACACACTCGCTATCACACGTAAATTCGGCGAGACACTCGCAATCGCTAATTCCGCGAGACACACTCGCTATCACGTGTTAACACCACGAGACAAACTCGAAATCGCCAATTCCGCGAGACACACTCGCTGTCACACTTACATTCCGCGAGACACACTCGCTATCACATGTTAACACCACGAGACAAACTTGAAATCGCCAATTCCACGAGACGCACTCGCTATCACATGTAAATTCCGCGAGACAAACTCGCAATCGCTCATTCCGCGAGACACACTCGCAATCACACGTTAATATCACGAGACAAACTCGTAATCGCCAACTCCGCGAGACACACTCGCTGTCACATGGACATTTGGCGAGACAAACATTGGCGAGACACACTTGCTATCACATGTAAATTCCGCGAGACACACTCGCTATCACATGTTAGTATCACGAGACAAACTCGTAATCGCCAATTCTGCGAGACACACTCGCTATCGCATGTAACTTCCGCGAGACGAAACTCGCAATCGCACGTAAATTCACTATTACAACAAAATTCAGTGGGACAAACTCGCCATCCCAGTAAAAACTTCGGTCACTACATAACTACGCTACATAACAAAATTTGGGCGAGAGAAAACCGCTATACGGCTAACGACGAGACGCACTCGCTAAAACGGCTATAATAGACCAGACTCCGGCTTGACAACTACGCCCTAACAGCGAAATTCGGCGAGACAACTCATTATGACGACAAGATTTGACGAGACAAACCCGCTAACCCAACAAAATAACAACTAACTCCGCCGAGACAACCACGCCCTAACAATTAAATTCGGGGAGACAACGACTCGGCGGTAACAATAAATTCGGCGAGACAGCACTCGCTCGAAACAGAAACTCGTAGAAAATAATAAAATGGGAGTGACACACAAACTGGCGATAACACACTACTCTTGTAAAATGAACAAACCAGATACCCACTAAATTATCAGCCGGCTCTTTATCCAGGTGGAGGAAAAACACTCTGCGCTTTACCGTCTGAAAGGTCGTCATTTCGCTGGGCCGGAGCTGGCTGGACTGCTTGGGCAGCTTGAGCAGCCGGGGCGTCGATAACTTGCTAAAGTAGAATTATCGATTGGGACGGGAACTTGCGACGCCATGAACACTAAAGTAGAGGGGGCAGCGATGAACCTTGAATGAATAAACGAAGCTATGTGACGGTCGTCCTTTTCGAAAAAGCTGAGGGAGGTTTTGGAGTAAGACGAGCATTTTATACTGAACACAAAGTATATGGCTACGTAATACGTCCCCTTGGGCTACATACTGCACGGCGCATATATCTAATTAGGAATAGAGGGGCATTGTGTGCGCGTTCCCCAGAGAAAATATGTTCGAAAGTAATTTGAAATCTTTTTAATATAAACATCTCGCGATTCACAGAATTATAAACACGCATTCAAAAGAGAAGCACCTTAAGAATCCCCGTAGCGAAGTTTTAACGAAGCTTTACAATATCTACAATATTAAATCGTTTGGATCTTCTGCTAGCGCGAGAGGCAAGTTCCCGGAAAAAGTTATTTTTCACGTGGACTGTTACATGATTGTTGACATTAACGCTCGTTTCCGGTTTGCGCTGATTGACCATATTCTGACAGCTCGGACAGCGGGGAGCCACGGGAAGTATTTCTCATGTCGATAGCAACTTACTGAGGATCAACTTTACATCCCGATTCTTCGCCAGCATCAAAACTTGCTTTCAAATAATCCTTCACTTGAGTACAGTACCTTGTTCCACCTCCTCTTGGATTTTGGAATGCCCAACCCATTGGAAGGGAAGAACTGAGAGTGGCTATTGAGGAAATGTCTGATTTCGGTCTAGGACGGTTTTCGGGAACAAGAGTGGAAAACCTTGCCACCCAGTCACGTCGTAACTGATCATATACATATTCTTGGCTTGTTTTGTTTTCACGTTGACCACAATCAAGATGACGTTGTCAAAAGTTTCAAAACTGAAATCGCAGCCTTCTTGTGTGACCTCGTGTACTACATTTTGTTTTCCCCCGTTCCTTTCCTTCCTTTACTAACAATAGAATCATGCAGACTCCTTCTAACATTTATCTCTTTAATCCATTGCCTTACGTGACATTCTCAAATATTGTTGGAATACAAGATGGTTAACACGACCAATTTTGTGCCAATTTTATTTAAAATTCTCTCGCTTTCTTTTCGCTTTACGTTTTAAAAGCCGCTTTTTAAAACTGAAAAACACGAAACTTTGCACAACTGAAAAAAAATACTTACGCAACCCAACTTGTACAAGTGTAATAAACATCATCTGTATCTCTTGTGCCATGTGCATCTTCCAGTTCACGGGATTCTAACAGTGAAAGGAAATTTTCCGTCCTTCATGATTAGGATGCTGACATGTCTTCAGAGGTCGCCAATATTGCCCTAGATTGTGACGGTGGTCATACAAGAAAATATATCTTGCCTTTGTTACAGACTTTAAGGACCGACCAAACGAACGCAACATTTCAAATCTTGCAACATTGTTGCGCGCAACGCGTTAACGCGCATTTGGCCACCCTGTTGCAACATGTTGCAACATGTTGGATGGTGTTGGATCAAATTTGAACATTTTCAAACTTGATCCAACACCATCCAACATGTTGCAACAGGGTGGCCAAACGCGTGTAACACGTTGCGCGCAACAACATTTTGCAAGATGTTGCGTTGAAATGTTGCGTTCGTTTAGCCAGGCCATTAGGACGCAACATGAACGAAGGAAATTTTTAGTGAAAATGTTGAAATCAATCTGCAATCATTTTGAAATTTCCTTTCAGTCGATAAACAGAATACAACTTATTGAAAAACTGGAAAACATCATCGCCGAGTGTTCTTACGGCAAGAATTTCCAAAACCAAAACATATGGTTGGTGTGCCGACAAAAAAACTGGCCAGCGGTTTAGGAAAACATGGCGGACTGAGAATTCCCTTCGCCGATAACAGAAATTTATTGCTGTATGACTGCTTTAATGAAACTCGTCCAGCGATTCTATTCAGATGACATTCGTTGAGAAACTTTGATCTTCTTGCCTCGATAAACTATACGGTGAAGATAAACGTATTTCTTGTTTTATTACTGGCATTCGTTCACCAAATGTCCGATGGAAATATGGCCGTGTTTAGCTAAGTAGCACAAGTTCAGCCCTCACTTGCGGACCAACAACTGGATGACGGCTAAATGTTTTAACAGATTTTAGTAGCCGATAGATGGAACTTTCCCTTGATATGCAGGAAGACCTGTGAGTACGAACCACTTTTGAGATTTTTTTTCCCTGAATTTGGGTCAAATCGCATGTTGAGATAAGTGCCCATTATGGATAAACTTTGTACCCTCGGTTTTATTAACCCGTGAATACGCGCATGCGTAATGAACGGGTTATCGGTTACGGGGACAGATATGCAAATGAGTCACTCACTCGCTCACTCGCTCCTTCGCTTCTTCCATCAGCTGTTAACTTAGTGACGTAATGCTTTGTTACGAATGCGTTTACTAACAAGAACAGCGTGAATCCAGCAATAACAATAACTAAATTGTTGTAAACGAATATAAACAACAATAAGCTTAAAGATGTTTCGCATTTGGAGTCTTTAAAGCAACGCTAAAATCGATCTAAAAGGAATTTTCAACCGAGACACGCGTTTGATGCTTACCTACCTTGAAGTAGTAAAATTTATTCCATTTCAAGTCAGTGATCACGGTGGCCGAATGGTGTAATGCGCGGACTAACAGTCGAAAGGCACAGGTTCGAATCTCGCTCGAGCTGTTCTTTTTTATTATTTTTCTTTCTTCTTCGGACAGAACATTATGAAAGTGATCTACTGTATTTTTTCTTTTTGCGTTTGTCAAAAATCCTTACCTTTAATTTAAAAAAAATATTGAACCGTGACAGTGTGAAAACATAAGCTTACCACAAGAACAGCGTGAATCCAGCGATAACAATAACTAAATTGTTGTAAACGAATATAAACTACAATAAGCTTAAAGATGTTTCGCATTTGGAGTCTCGTTGATGCTATCTACCTTGAAGTAATTACATTTATCCCGTTCCAAGTCAGTGATCACGGTGGCCGAATGGTGTAAAGCGCGGAGTGACAACAGAAAAGCCCCAGGTTCGAGTCTCGCTCGCGCCGTTCTTTTTTTTTTTTTCTTTCTTTCTTCTTCGGACTGAACATTATGAAAGTGATGCACTGTATTTTTCTTTTTGCCTTTGTCAAAAATCCTTACGTTTAATTTTAAAAAAATATTGAACCGTGACAGAGTGAAAACATAAGTTTACCGCTATATTGCGTTACGCGTTAGCATTTCTTATTCACGGGTTGGCTCTTAGGAGCCTTTGATACCAGCCTGTTCCAGGCTCCGAGATAGTGGGGAACGCGCGAATTAAAAAAAAAAAAGAGAAAAAATCGAGCCTGGAACAGGCTACTTTGATACTAATTAGTGTTTATGATAACAATTGGTCTGATTATCACTGTTTATAGCTAGCGAATTTGAAGGTTTCAAGTGAACCGTTTAGTCCAGAACGAATAGTTGTAGTTTTGGCAAAATTCACGATCTCGTCACTGAATTTCGAATACAGTAGGGGGCGCGGAAAGTTTACGACAGAAAATGTTTATAAAGCAGAATTTCTCCGATCTTATTTCATATTTGTGACTTACTTGCCAATAGAAGTTAACAGAAAAGTTATCAATGAAATCTATTTCCGGAGCGAAAATCAATGTGAGAATCTAAGGGAGACTGCGTCTTTTAAAGTGTCTGGCTAGATTTTGAGAAGAACGGCATTGTTTAAAACAAAGGGCAATAAGCTGGTGTTGCTGTGGTAACCGCTGTCGCTTAGAAACTAGTGATACATAAAACGTTGATCACATTTCATAAACTTGGTAAGTATGAAAGCAATCGAAGCATGTCTTCCCTGCGAAATTTTGATTCCAAAGTCGAGGCGCCTTTAACCGGTTTCTGTAGCATGAAGTTCATCTTAACAGAGTTCATCTTAGCAGTTACTGTAGGATAAGAAACGACACCGGGCAATTCCGGTTATCAGAAGGAAAAGTTACCTGAGGATCAGTAGCTTTGTATATGATTGCATATCCGAAAGCTTCCTCTACTTCCCCTTGCATTTCAAGGGCGCGCAACAGTAGAAATGCAATGTGTTCGTTGACACTGCCGAGCACACTCTTAGCTAAATAGAAAAGAAAGACAGTGAAATAATGATTAGCTGGTGGCACAACCGGACGTAACTTTAGATAGGTTGGTCAGATGTCAAACTGGTGTTGGCAAACTCCAAAACGTTGATCATCTTGTTTTTTTTAACGACAAACTTCCGCACACCAAAACCTCGTTCTCGGGTTTGTTTCATCTCGAGAGAGGAAAACGGACCCTGTGAAACGAGGTTGTACATATTACTGAATTTGCAGCCAAACGTTCACGCATCAAATGAGAGTTTGCTTATTCAAAAAAGTTAACGAAAAAATATATTTGTCGCCAACAGTTTGCCAACATGTTTGTTATGTTCACACACAGCAACTTGAGTTTGCCAACACAAGTTTGCCAACTTGAGTTTGTTGTGTGGATTTGCCTTTAGTCGTCCCAGACCAACATAATGTTTGAAAAATAATCTGACGAGTTTCAGACCAGAACAGAAGTCGAAAACCCAACTCTTATAAAACGATACAGTGCAATCTGCACCTCTCCTCCGGGAATATTTAATTATTGCTTTGTAAATATGAACTGTTAAAAAACAAATGATGACGTCAGAACTTGCAAATTAAATTTCTACAATTGCCGGGTGATTTTACCACCTTTTACCAGATTGTGAAGGTCGAAATACACTTTATTATACTCTAAACTTCTGTTTACGTTTTCCTGTAATAATCATTGACTGCTATTCTTTGTTTCACGTTTTGAACATATATGTCAATAAATGATAATCAATATAAAACAAAGGAAAATAAAAATTGAACCAAGGTGAAAATTGAACTACAACATATATTTTTCATTTGTAACTAGGGCAATTGAAAGTCATTTCCTAGTAGTAGGTATGAGGCTTATTTCATTCCTTCGCTCCTTCACATCCTGTTAAAAATTTTGTAAATCCGCTGACTAGTGTAAACGCTTGCGCATATATAATATTCTGCGAGAAGCCGTATTACATTTCATTAATTATTTCCTCCTTCAATAAACATACACCTTACATTATGAACGTGCTGTTCTGATGTTGTGCATTTGGAGTCCTTCAATGAAACATTACAAATGGATTTTTCAACAAAGACACACATTTTAACGCGTATCTACGTTGAAATAATAACATTTAATCTTTATCAGACACTTATTCCTATGTGGTGATGTGGTCCAAGTGTGACGCTCCGAGACCAGTGAAGCCAGGTTCGAATCCTGGCGATTACTTTTTTTTCTTTCTTTTCTTCTCTTTTTCCAAACTGGACTGCTCTATTTTTTCTTTGCGTTTGAAGTTATTCACTTTTCAAAAAAAAAAAAATCGAAAAGTGTTTACACTCGGATACGTGAACACCTTAGTACGAATACACCTTATTCCAAAATGGCGGCCAATTTATTATTCTTTTGTATGCATTTTAATTAGTCCTCTTGGCCTCATCAGCATGTGCAAAATACAAAGGAATTTTCAAGCGAAAATGAGGCCAACAGGGCTAATTAAAATGCATATAAAAGAATAATAAAAATTGGCTGCCGTTTTGGAATAAGGTGTATAAAACATCACATATATACAAACACCTTGAGAGCTCAAAGAGATGTCGTGAGCTATGTAATAGTGATAGTTTTGAAATACTTGACACATGGACATCAACCTAAAGATCAAAGAAGCCCTCCACATCCGTTGGGAAAATCCATCGTTAAACCAACAAGTAAAACATTTGAATTTAAAATTATCATTGTACTTCAAATCAATCTGTTACCAAGTTATTTATGCTTTGTAAATTACCGTAACATCACACTGATGATGGGAGTTGAACTCCCGAAACATGTCTTTAAAAGTTGTAGTATTCGCTTTAAGAACTATAATGTAATCATTTGACGTTGTAGTTTTGCAGGTAACGGTAAAGAAATGTACCAAAATGTAAAACTCATTGTTTTCGCTTATTTAACTTATTGTTTTGTGTCGTTCTCCCTACCGTTGCGGTCGTGGTTGCTAAAGTTCTCTATGACTTACCAGCAAATTTACGTGACTGCTGAAGGACTGAGCGGTTTAAAATATCTAAACCATTTTTGGAGCACCTTGGAAGGACAACTCAGTGTAATAACTTTTATAACATGTTTTTTTTTTTTTTCATGTACTCACCAACTTGACAGTCTCTCATAACGTGCGGAACATAATTCTGAAATTTTAATTAGTTAGATGTTATAAATACGTACTCTGATCTGTAAGTCGTACTGGGTAACATACTGTTCTTCCATTACGGATCGAGCGGTTTTCAATTGAGTGTCAAAAGCAGTTTGTGATTGCTTTGGTTTTGAATTGCTACGCTTTGTGATTGGCTTAAAATCTCGCGCCATTTTCTTAACCATTCAGAAGTGAAACCAAAAGCAATCATGACTTGCTCGCGCGCGTTTTCCCGCGCTTGGCGCCGGCTACATGTATTTGCTTTGGTTTTCTGATTGGTCCATTGGGTAACTACTCAATTAAAAACTGCCTTAAATTAGGTTACTTGAACAAACAAATACGTAAAAAGAGTGGCCAATGCAACTGACAGAAATACCAGAGACTTCTGAATCTCAAAACAACCACCTGTAACATCCCATCGATTTACGTCCTTACCCCTTGGTGAACCTTTTATAAATCTCTATAGTACTCAGAACTGATTCAAATGGAAAGTGATAGTTTGAAACAGCCAGCTCACCATAAAAAGTAAACATTCAGCTCGCTTGCATAACAAAGTAGCAACCATCTGAGAGGAAGCGGCATCTCCAAGTCGTTCCAACGCCACGGTAAAGAGTGCTGCCGCCGTGCGGTATTCTTTGAGATCCAGAAACTGCTCAGCGTTATCCAGAGTGTCTGTAATGTTGGGTGACACAAGAACAGAACTATGCAGAGCCTTGGGAGAGAAGGTAATTTACTAAGAGTAGAAGAGACAACATCTTACCTTTGGTCGAAGTATTAGGAGAATATAACACTATTTCAAATCCGTTTGCTTTTTAAGCAACGTTTTCATATGCGTATTTACCATTTATCTTTTTAATTCTATACTAAGCAATTTTTACCCATAACAAAACTGGTACCGTTAACACTGTAATCTAATTGAAAGATGACAGACGACAGACCGTTTTTTTTTTTTATTTTCAAAATTGATCGCTGTGTAAAACTAACATATTGACATCAGTAAGGAATGCCTGGCACATTTTCACTCTTGAAAAACGGGTAGGCATTAATATACTTTGAAGTAATGTGACATTTTAGTCCTATTTACTGAAAATCCTTATCTGTTCACTGCAGCTTGTATTGACTTTACTAGTTGCTTGTAGATGTTACTCAGGTGTTGTCTTTTGTACACAAGATATTTGTAGATTACACGAGTCAAGAAACTTCATGATTTCTTGGAAAGAAGAATACAAACCCGTGGTATTGGAAAAGGTAAATCTTGAAGCGGAGCATCATACATGTAGGACACGAAACTGAAAACCAACATTTGCAAAAGCACTTACATCAGTATGTGAAAAAAAAAGACTAGCGATATATTGTTTTGGATTACTATTCAGCTAAATACTTAATTAATATAATAATTTCCAGTACTAGTTTTCGTGAATACTAAGGCCTTCGACCCACAGAAATTTATTTGAAAGAGGCGACTCTATACGGAGTTGTATGGTTATTGTGCATGCATTGCATGCATGCAAACATGTATGTATGTGTGTGTATGTATGTATGCATGCATGCATATGTAAGTATGTGTGCATCCATGCATGCATGTATGCGTGCATGTATGTATGTATGTATGTATTCATATATGTTAGCAATACCAATACCAATACCATCATTTGAATTTAAATTGCGCGTACAAAACAAATGTCGCGAGCAGACTATCAGAAACGACTTAATGTTATTTTTCTTTCTGCGCTTGGCAATCGAGTGAATGAGAATGACTACTATCAGAAGGTCATAAACGTGATAAGCTTCTGCTACTATTTACTGATGGCTCAGCAACTTTTAGTCTTCAGCCAGTATAGTGAGCACCAGCGATCGAAAATATGGCTTGGAGTTTTTGTTTGACTGCCAGTGTCTGCAGTTTTTCGCCCACTGAATCACGGCATGAGTTCAAACCATTTTCAATAGCTGGACTCTCTCTAAGGTGAAAGACAAGTTTTATCGTATACACAAACTACATAGATTGATAACTATCAGCTCAGGCACTTAGGGCCAGCTGTAGATCCATGGTTTGAAACGTGTGGTAGAGAGCATACCAAACATACTTGGCAAATAAGTCGTCAATTTCAACGTAAGTTTACCTGTCTCTCGTGTGCATATTTATACTTCGGGAGGAATGTTTTGCTGTAAATTAAACTCTCTACCAGGTCTGTTCACTGTGCCCCTGGCAAGAATGACAGACCTTCTGAGCAGATAAATATTTTCCATATTATCAATCTATGTTGTTTATTAATAAGTTTTTAGTTAGCTCACTAAAGTGCATGTTTAGATTATTTCAAAATCCAAAATTGTCACCAAACTGTTTTGTTTTCGTTCGACCTTTTAGCTGCCCTTCTGTTCGTCCATTCTGGTTTTATTTTTTAACTTTAAAGTTGGATTTTTTGTTGATTTTTACAATTTGCCCAAACCGAATTATTTCGCCCTAGTAGTCATTTATTAAATTAAGGGTCAAACTCTAATGTTTTAATATAAATGATAGCATAAGCCATATATAAAGGTTTCTTTCTTTGTTACAATTCTTTTACTTCTAGCATAAAGGATTCGTTCAGTCCTTCCTTTTTTGTTTGCTGGTTTTTACGTTCACTGTACGTTCGGTTGTCGGTCACCCAATCGGTGAGTAATTCATGTAATTCAATATAATTCACGGGTTCAGTTGTCCTGTCAATTGTTCTCTGATTTTATGTGCGTCATTTTGGCTGCCCTTTCGTTTGTTCATTCTGGGTTGGCGATTTTGAGTTAGGCTGTTCGTGTCTTTTACTTTTTACACAAACAACGTTTAATACACAACTTTGTTTTGCTTTACGTTTTTTCCATGTAAATTCGTGTTTTACTTAGGTTTAATTCTTTTACTTATTTTTAAGACCCACGTATGTTGTGTCTTCTTTTATAATAAAGACTAGTACATTTACTGTCTAGGCCAAGGATATTAACCTACATTCTTGAGCCGATGTCGTAGCTAGGTTTAGTATACAGTGTATATAGTAGTAACCTCGGACAGCCTTATTTTGGAGTTTTTGAAACAAGGTGTGGCAGAATCATGGACGTGGGTATTCTTACTGCATTGCCTCTGCTCAAAAAATGTTGTAACTAAGGAAGAAAATCTTACTTCAGCGTTATGCCAGGACGACAAATCATATTGGAGTTTAGTTTATGAGTCGGACACCTTGAGCTTTAAACAAGTACGGGATCCTAAGTATCCACTGTTAATTTACATAAATAATAGACACTTACTCAGGACACATTATGTACTTCTCGCCTTGGCTTGGAATCCTTAACAGCGCTTCACTCACTTTTGTTTTTTTAACCTTCTCTAGTTTGGCCGTCTTACTAACACCTAAAAAAGGACTAAGTATTACTCCTTGAACACGATTAAAGATAGAAACGCTTAAAATCAACCCGCGCCGGGTTTTTCAAAGCAGGATTAAGTAAACCCAAGATTTGCGCCAACTTTGACTTTAAATCTGCACGTTTTCAAATCAGATACCTGTAAACTATTTTTAGCCTACAAACTGAATTTGATTGCTCTCAATTTATAACTTAAATTAACAGTGAAACCGCTCTTAATTTTTAAACTGGGTAAGCGTTATCCTGCTTTCAAAAAACTGGGCCCTGACAGCTTTCTGTCCAAACGTCCCCCTCACCTTCGACACAAAACAGCAGTTTCTGAAGAAACTGTTTATGTACTGGCCGAACAGAAACCGGATATCCGATATGTTGAGTTAACAGCGGAGGTCTCAGACATGTCACCCAAGAAAAACTTGTGGTGCCTCGACTTACTTTTTGCCGTTGGGTGTATGTTTTGAAATCAAAATTTCGCAGGGAAGACATGCTTGGATTGCATTCATACTTCGCCAAGTTTATAAAATGTGATCATAGTTTTGTGTGTCACTGGTCTCCAAGCGGTTTATGCAAATTATTTGCTTTATTACTGTTTTGCGTATCATGCTCTAAAAAAATGATTTTTGATTTACTCGAAAACCGTCTTATAAATTTGCTTGAAACTTCGTTTGCAGCTAGTGATATGTGAGTACTACAAAATTTCAAAGTTTCATTATGAAGTGTCTGACTAGATTTTGAGAAAAACGACATTATTTACAACAAAGGGCAGTAAGCTGGCGTTGCTAAAGTAACTGCAGTTGGTTGGAAATCAGTGACACAAAACTTTGATCACATTTCATAAACTTGGCGAAGTATGAAAGCAGTCGAAGCATGTCTACCCCATGACAAAAAAAAACGTAGTCGAGCCTCCACAAAAATACCTGATCTGGAAGGCCCAAGACTTTGTTCCTATGCTACACTATAAAATCTCTCAAATAAAACTTACGTGATGTTTCCATGAGAGCCTTCTTGCAACTCAAGTAGTTCTCCTCTTCTATAATTGTCTTTAATTTGACAGTCTCCAGGTTGAGTTTCCTCTTAATTTCATCAGTGACAAGGTATCTCTCAGCTACTTCATTGAGGTGACCCGAGCAATAGTCATCCCACAGACTTTCAAGGCTTTCTAGGGTGGGGCACTGAACTTCTATTACCAAAGAGCTCACACCCACAGATTTTAGGACCAAGTGGCGAGTCTCTAGAATATGCTCAATCAGGCCACCCACTCCATCATCTGTAGCAATGTTATGATGTTGGGTGTACACATGTATGTGTCGTTTTAGAATTTCATTGACTATTTCCTGCTGTTCATCACTGAGATCTTGATAACTGTGCTTGATAACAGTGCCTGAAAATCAAGACAAATGTCACTTGCCAACAAAACATACATTTGTACATTAATGTATACATTGTTGTGTTTGTATAATTAATAATAAGACCCATGTTCTATTATGTAAATACTGAATAAAAATCTGAACAGTGACACTCGTATTAATTTTAAGCGACCCTGTATTAAAGTGCACCTAACCACCATTTTTTTCTTTTAATCAACTCAATGTACGTTGAAAAGTCGAATAGTGAGATATTTCTTGTTTTTAACGTCGCGTTAGTAAGTTATAAATATTTGAATTTACAAATTGCTAATTAGAAGACGTCAAATCTAGACTTTATCATTATTTCTACTTAAATTTACAATACGCAGTTCACAGCTTAATGATAACCAAATTAAGAAATGCTAAATAAAAACTGTTAATAGTCAATTGATTTGTAAAAAGCTATTACTTGGAGGTGGAAACAAGTAGTTGTATAATAAACGATTCTTGATTTGACGTCATCTTATTAACATCTTGTAAATTCAAACCTTTATAATTCACAAACGCAACGTACGTTAAAAACGAAATATTTAACTATTTAACTTTTCGACTTACATAGAGTTGATTAAGCGAAAAAAAATTGAGTTTAGGTGCAATTTAAACGGTTACTTGAAAAAGTCGCAGCAAACGTCCCCTGCCCACCCCCTACCCCACCCTACCCCCTATTACTATAAACCACTGACAGGTCTCTATTAAGTGGTTGTCACAAGGCTTACCTTTCCTTTTGCCCCAAACAGTTATTTTTATTATCTTTAACTGTATTAAATGGTCACCCCCAGAGGTGACGGTTTAATACAGGTTTGACTGTTTGTGGATTGTAGTTAAGTGGGACATTTTTTCAAATTAATTTAATTCAGAGCAGTCATTTGACTTTTCTATTTTGCAAGACAATCTGCTACATTGCATAAATGGTAAAAGTCCTGGATAAAAAGGCATAGACCTCTTTCATAATGGCGGCCGATTTATTTATTCTTTTATATGTATGTTAATTAGCCTCACTGGCCTCATTTTAGAGTAAAAATACTTTTGCATTTTGCACATGTTACCGAGGCCAGTGAGGCTAATTAACATACATATAAAAGAATAAATAAAGCGGCCGCCATTATGAAAGAGGTCTATACTAGCATGTAAGCTAGCTGAGCTTTCTTCCCCTTAACTATGTGGGTCGGCAGTAGCCAGAAATCAAAGTCTCCTCAGAGCCAACCCGTGAATAAGAAACGCTAACGCGCAACGCAATATTGCGTTTCACATTGACACGGTTCAATATTTTTTTTTTAATTAAACGTAAGGATTTTTGACAAACGCAAAAAGAAAAATACAGTACATCACTTCCATAATGTTCGGTCCGAAGAAGAAAGAAAAAAAAGGACGGCACGAGCGAGACTTGCACCTGGGACCTTTCGGCTATCATTCCGCGCTTTACACTATTCGGCCATCGTGATCACTAACTTAGAGCGGGATAAATTTAATTACTTCAAGGTATAAACGCATGAAAACGCGTGTCTCCGTTGGAAAACCCTTTTAGATCGATTTTAACGTTGCATTAAAGACTCCAAATGCGAAACATCTTCAAGCTTATTGTTGTTTATACACGTTTACAACAATTTAGTTATTGTTATCGATGGATTCACATTATTCTTGTTACAAAACGCATTCATAACAAAGCATTACGTCACTAAGTTTACAGCTGATGGAAGGACTGAGCGAGTGAGTGAGCGTTCATTTGCATATCTGTCTCCGTTACTGATAACCCGTTCATTACGCATGCGCGTATTCACGGGTTAAAAACTACGTTTTTTACATACCCTGGATAAGAGAAGATTCTGAAATGCTTGGCGTACACCAATTTTGGAGAGACTGAGATCCACTACTCAAGGGTGATGCATCTCCATTATTTGTTCCAGAACCTCTCCTTTCTTCATCAAGTAAAAGAGGTTGTTGTTCTGAGGTTCTACAATCTACATCGCGTGTTTCTGTTACGAGCTCCTGTTCAGCAGGGGAGTCAACTTTTGGTAAGTTGTCATTTTCACTGGAAGGCCCTGTTAAAACAAGTACTTATTTAGGGTAAATAAATCGCCAAGACTTCCACAAGCAGAAAATCACTGAATTATGATTAAGTGTTTGACTCTTTTATTCAAAGGAAAGACAATTTGATTCAAGGAAATATGAGTCTCATTCAAAAGTTTCGACCTTTTATATATAGAAATAAAACAAAATTGTGTATTTGCGACAACACTTATTATACAGCTGTAAATGGCAAAATCAAAGCTTTTAAAAAAACAGCTTTATGGAAACATTTCATTTCGATATGATTTCAAATCACGGAGGAATTTTAGTGAACGCGTAACGCAACATTTATTTAAAAAAAAACGTTTCACCAATTTATAGCAATAATCACCAAAGATTTGAAAATTAAAAAAAAAAACCAGGATCTTCTGAATGCGACTTCATATATTTATTGCTCCAGGCAGGAGGGGTTCTCTGGGCTTAGAAATCCAGGTGGGAGGGTGGGTCTAGCTGGCCGGGAAATCCGGGCGGGGAAGGGGTAAAAAATCTGCCATCCGTCGGGTGTGTGTGGATTTTTTCTGGAATAATCCATTTTACACAGGTTGCAGGAGATCTAGTAACACAGGAATACCAATTATTTATATTGATTTTCAATTTTCTTTCAGCAGTAACCACATGCAGTCCTCGACTGCCTATTTTTAAATGAACTTGACAGAACACTCATTATTATTAAGGAACCGCAAAAAGTGGAAAAAACGACATTCATCCGCAGCCTTATAAGGGATGGTTTGACAGGATAATATATATATATATATAGATAGGCTGAGCCTAATAGCGTCGCTCTGTGAACAACCTTAACTAAGGTGAAACTTAACTAAGGTGAAAGGTCGGAAGCACAAGAATTAAGATTGACGACCGGGCTATTTTTCAATTTATAGCAATTCTTATAACAGTATTACGCGACCGTACACACAGTACATTTAGACCGTACAAAAGTTCACAAAAACAACTTTTTCTCCGTTTAGAATAACTAGTACGACTACTTTCCGAATAAAATACACTTGTTGCCTGTCAAAAATTGCCCGAGAAACTGATTTGGAAATCAAAATTGCAAAAATACACAAACATATTTGCATAAGGCGTGAAGATAGAACTATAAGTCTTGCTTTGTTTACATAAAATCGCTTTTCAATCTAGTATGTAATAAATAAACAAACAATAAAAATGGACAACACAATCTTCGTTCGAAAAAATTTATTCAAATCTCCATTAGTTTATGTTTAAATAAAAGCAAAATGCGTACCATTTATAGCGCCTTGAGTTCGAGCTGCCTTCGATAAAATTCAAGAAATCGATACAACTGAATTTAAGCAAGTTTTAAAAAAAATTCTCCAAAACTAACAATAACACAAAGAAAAAGTCAATCACAGATTGATATCAACATAAATTCCCATGGAAAATGTAATCTGTTTTACTTTTAAGTCCCTCGCTTGCTTGGAAATTCTTAAAATCTCCGCTAACTTAGGTTCTGAAATCCGTAATAAAAACAAACATCTCCCCGTATTGTAAAAAACGTATGAAGTTCCTCGAAGCAAGATTTTATCCCCGAAAGCTCTTCTTTTTCCACTAAAGCGGCTTCTGAGTATTCCTTAATTAGCATTCCTGTAATGAATGAAATAACGACTTTAATTTCAACGGTTTTCTCCGCTTAGTAAACACAGCAAAACATCAAAGTCTTTTCCCAGCTGCTTGACATTCGGCCGTGTAACCGCGCGAAAAACAAAGCCTCGCTTTGGTTTCGTTGCATGACGTCGTACGCACATATTTTGCGACGTCATACGCGCCCGCAAGCTAGTCCTGCGACTCCTGCGCGACGGACGGCGGAGGGCGACGGGAACACGACGCGCCCGCGAAACATTCCGCTAGCCATGACAATGAAAAATGACAGGCATAGGTTCTATGAGTATAGGGCTCCGCGCGGGCCCGCAGAGCTCCGCTATAAATTGAACAATATACATGTATCAACATGAGTTAGCAAACTAAAGTGTACAGTACAAGAGACATGGCTAGAATTTGCTTATTTGACGGTAAATTGGCACAATTTGTCCCGCATTTTGACTCAACATAAGCAAGTTATCATCCTTTTTAGAAATCAGCCGATAGTTTTGCTAGGCCGCTGAGCACATACATCGCAACGGAGCATACCTACAGTAAACAGACAATAACCATGGCGTGCGCCCCGAATAGGCCGATCGTATGTTCATGTTTTTGGAAGCGGGAAAATAACATGCGGAGAATCACGAGGAAAAGGAGAAATGGTTCCATCATTCAGTGTATTTCCAATGTAACAAATCATTTAAAGAGTTGTCACATCTAGCGATTCCATTCAGATGACATTGGTTGAGAAACTGTGATCTTTGTGCCTGGATAAACTATATGGTGAAGAAAAAAAACGTGTTTCGTGTTTTATTACTGGCATTCGTTCACTAAATGTCCGATGGAAATATGGCCGTGTTTAGCTAAGTAGCACAAGTTCAGCCCTCACTTGTGGACCAACAACTGGATGACGGCCAAATGTTTTAACAGATTTTAGTAGCCGATAGATGGAACTTTCCTTTGATTTGCAGGAAAGCCAGTGAGTATGAACGACGTTTGAGATTTTTCCCCTGAATTTGTGTCGAATCGCATGTTGCGATAAGTGCCCAAAATGGATAAATTTTGTATCCTCGATTTTATTATACTAATTAGTGTTTATGATTACAATTCGTCAGATTATTAAGATAAAGGGTGACTGTTTATGGCTAGCGAATTTGAAGGTTTCAAGTGAACTGTTTTGTCCAGAGCGAATAGATATAGTGTTGGCAAAATTCACGATCTCGTCACTGAATTTCGAAGACAGTAGGGGGCGCGGAAAGTTTACGGCAGAAAACGTTTATAAAGCAGAATTTCTCCGATCCAATTTCATATTTGTGACTTACTTGCCAATAGAAGTTAAAAGAAAAATTTTAAGCGAAATCAATCTCCGGAGCAAACATCAATATGAGGATCTAAGGGAGACTGCGTCTTAAAAGAAATTATGTTGCCTCAATCTTTCTTTAGGTTAGAATACTCTACTTGAAATCAAATACTTTTTCAATTTGAATTTGCAGGCCTTAGAAAAGAGAAAATAATATATTGTATTTCAGTAGTAATAAATGTAGTTTATAAAAATTAATAATAATAATAATAATTCAAAACAAAATACCAGGAACCATTCTCCACATCCTCTCCACAAGACCTTCACATTGCTTCTTCAAACAGTATGTCGCTTCATAAGATGCTCTCAGTGCTTTGATCTCTTCAAGCCGCATTCTGTGTCTGAAACGAACAGCTTCAATGGCTTCTGCCCACTTTGTAGGATCATCTGAATCAACAATGCATGTTTTACCAAACAGTACATTCTCTAATGCTTTGGCAAATCCTGATTTACTACCCACAAGAATGGGTAAACCAGCAGACAAGGCCTCAAGGGCAACAAGACCAAATCCCTCTGATTTAGATGGCATGATGGCAAGATCAGCTTCACAAAGTAAGTCTTTCATTCTGTCCCTGCTTTTTATAAACTTTCTGACAGTCAGCTGCTGTTCAGCAATACCGCATTGGAGAAGGTTTTGTCTAACCTCTTCTTGCTTTCCATCAGGAGCACCCACAAAAATAAGATGATAAGGTTTCATTTTAAGCCGGTGATCAGTAAATGCTTCAGCTGCGATGTTGTACCCCTTAAGTTCAAAGTCCTCCGCATCACCACGACCAAATATCAACACCTTGAAATCAGTATTCTCATTAGGAGCTTGTTCTAAATCTCCAAATTCCCTATCAAAAAGTCCTGGAGTGATTGAATAAACATCCTGTTTTTTCTTGCAGCGTCGTAAATATGAAGAGTAAGCCTCTTCCAGTCTGGGTCCAACAGGTACAACAAGGTCAGCAAGTTTACAAAGGTCAACTTCAACCTGATGCTTCCTTTCACCTTTTGAAATTGGATCAGAATAGTTTTTGTACTTGCTGAGGTCTTCTGGAGCCGTATGTACCACCTGCACCCACTTACAGTTGGGAAATTGGGGGGAATCTCTTATGACTTGTCCTTGCCGGCCAAGTTTCACACCATGGCCAACAACAATATCCACACTGAGGTCTTTTGGCGGGAAGTTCAACCATTCAAGAGGGTCGTAGCCTGGGCGTTCCTTTGCATCAACAACAGTAATGCCATAACTCTGGGCTGTTTTTTTTTCCTCGTCTTTACAAGCTCCCTCCGGGACTAACAAGGAAACTTCCACTTTGGGATGTTTTGAAAGGTGAATTGCGAGCTCTCTGTTTATTGTAGACAAACCACCAGCAGATGAATTCCACTCATCACCAAGAAGAGTAACTTTCAGAGTTGCTTCTTGTGGCATGGTTGCAACGCTGATCTCAGGATTATCAGCCTGCAAAAGAAAAAAAAGCCTCATAGGACATAACCCATATCAAATATTTCACTGTCAAAATATCCCAAACTGAAAACTAAGAAAAATATATTTCCACAGAAAAGCCCAATACATCAACGCTTACTCAATTTTAATTAACTTTACAACAAACATGGTAAGTTTAGTAATGATCCGCATAAGAAAGATAGCGCTGAACGGCTAAGCACGATGGAATGTCAACTTTTTTCATTGTTACAACTAGTGATCTCATTGGCCTAGACTCAAAAACCGCTAAAAAGTTAAGGTTCAAGGTGCATTTTGTCTAATTTTTTTAAGGTTTCAAGTAATTTGGGACCCAATCGCACAACATGCAAGTTTTAAAAGATATTGTATTTGGGAAACTTCATCAAAGAAGCAAAACTGTTAGCTATTGTCTTCTGTTATTCTAATTGGTTAAGCACGAACATTTCCTAAAATTTAGGGGCAGTACGCAGCTCTTACAAGGTCTTCTCTGATTTGCTGAGAAAACAATAGAACAAACAACACAACAATGGCTAACAATAGACCCTAGACCTAAAAACAATAGAGCTGCATGATATACAGGTCCAATGAAATTAGAGGTTGTAAAGAGCTGCGTGGTATCTGAAAATTTATTTGATGCAAATGGATTTTCTTTATTTTAATAATGAATTATAATTATAAAACAGCAGCTCCTCCTCCATTCTTGAAACCAAAGATATTCTATGTGGGAAAGAGCCAATGCCGCAGAACAATGAAGTTTACCATAGTTCTTATGTGGAGCATTACTTAATAATATAAAAATATATATTATAATTATAACAAGACGCTGTGGGAGCGTTTTCTTGGAGTCGTTGTATTAGGCATATTGAAAAATAAATGTCTTGGGAATCTGTATGCACATTAGTTCACGGTTTGATGATAGAGGCTATCGGCAGTATTGGGATAGTGTGAGCAGACTGGCAAAGAAGCGCGTTAACCTTCTAAAACAAGAAGACACAGCACACTTAGCGTGCGAGATTGCACGCAAATTATTAAAATAGCGTGTCCGGGTAGGACTAATCTGCGGAACTGCAGACCGCGGAACCTGCGGAACCTGCGGAACCTAGATTTTTTTTAATAAAATGATAGTACAAATCATAAAATGGTCTACAAGTGGTTGATTTCTCAATAAACAGTCAGAAGAAAAAGAGATAAAGAAACGAAATGGGAAAAAAGGGCCGGGAACCGGACAAAATAAATTAAGTCACGCGTCACGCAATTGTACGCGTAGTTTTGTTGTGAATATCGAATCAGGATTTCAGTTTTCGATTGACAGTTCTCCTAGCAAACTGTTACAGTACAAAACACCGTGAGTTTATGTGATGAATATATGGAATATTTGTACTGCAGATATACATTTTAAGCATATGAAATATACATTTTAAGCTTGCTTTTCTCAACTGCTTAAGTTGAGTACATTACTGCGAGGATCTTTCATTTGCTTAAAACGGCGTGAGTTTATTGTACTGAAATACCGTTTATTGTTTAATTTCATGTTAAGGGTTCATTAAAGTAAAAGAAAGTGAAATGATTAAGATAATATTGAAGGTAAAAAGATAAAATTGAACCACTTCTCGGTACTTTGTATTCAGCAGTGCGGTAAGTTGCTCATGTGTGTACATTTAAAATCGGTTTTGATTTCACCTTTGATGTCACATCACCCCAGTATAATGCTCGTACAAAGATCTTCGGGTTCAATGTCGTAAATAGGGTGGGAAAATTGAGGATTACCAAAGGTAGTGTTGATTTATTCACCTCCGATCGAGTTTTGACTATGATATCATGACAATTCCCAACTATAATAAGCTGTTAAAAAATTCAGGGAAATGATATATTTATATATAACGACTTTTTTTCTTGATGGAGTGAAGGGGCAAGGAAACGCCAACTCATTTTTTTAGCCTTTATAAAAGCATAAATGATATTTTATATCATACTTGTATCTCCTACCTTTCCTAACGCTCGTCATGCTATCTGTGAAAAATCTGCGAAGGTTAAACATGCTGCCCAAATGAATGTTCTGTTTCATTTTGTGGCCCGTTGTTGTTAAACTGTGCTTGCTGTGATAATACTGCTTTATTAATTTCATGGGCTTGTACGGTAACCGTAAACACAACTTTTATTTATTAACGTGTTAATCTCTTACGTACGAATCTCTCTATTTTTGACAATAAAGTAACTTTAAATACCCCAAACAGTTTCAAATCACTTACAATTTAAATTTGTACCCAGAACAGTTAGAAATCAATTAAAAACCCAACTCAGTTTGAAATCAATAGGGTGAGTTCCTTTGGGTTGATCCGGATCAGTATCAGCGATCCGAGATCACTTGGATCACTGTGCACCTGTGAGTCCTTGCTCAGAGTTGATTTGCCGAATCCTTAGATCACGGTGCCATGATCCAATTGATCTCAGATCACTGATCCTGATCTGGATCATCCCAAAAGAACGCACTCTTAATTTAAACAAATGCAAACAACAGAAGTTATAACTCAATGGAAACGCAACCAGCGGCCATAACCTTAGGGAAAAATAGACAGAAAACAAATTATTTCCGTCCTAAACAGCCATAATTGCCAACAAAACGTTTTACGTGTTTTGAGGTAGTCGTCACGATCTATTTTAGCGACAAGACTTAGATCAAAATGAGATCGGATCGAGAAGCGAAAAATCGTACCTGCCACTCTCAAGGTGATGTCAGCGATGACCGCGTCGTGACATTTGTTTTTTTGTTGTTGTTGTTTTTATGTCTTGCAAGGAAATCTCTTTCTTTAAAACTTCGGGGCTTTTGAAATTGTACTTTTGTCATCAGATTTTAAAGCAAGCGTGCAGTTAAGTTTTAAACAGATTTAACACCTGCTTACATCGTTCGCGTTTGCCTACACTGAGACAGAAATCGTGCATCTGTGGCTTGGCGGTTCACATGTGTAATTTTCACTGATAAAAGATAAAAGATAATTTGAACCCGATAAAGTTAAATATAACAGACTTGTTCCTCATATCAACCTTGCAGATGTCCAAATTTCAACTTATTGAGAATGCCTGCCTAACGTGCATGCCACCTTGGGCCACGAAGTGCAAATTAACATGTTTTGTCCTTCTTGTGCAAAACTATAACAAGTATTTGCCCAGATGTTAGTCTGAAAATTTCAGATTAAGGTGAAATAGAGTCAACGGACTAAGCGTGGCGCCATTAGTCAATGAAAACCCCGGCCCCCCACCCCCGGGACAAAACGGGAATTTAACGCGTCCAAAGCCGGGATTTAACGCACCCCAGTAAGCGGTGAATTTAACTAAACGTCAGTCAATCAGGGAATGAGCGGTAATTTTAGAGCACGCGATTATCTAAAGTGGGGACGACAGCAAGACTCTTCCAGGATGGCGTCAGAGGGGAGAGAGGAACTACGTTTCCTTTATCATTTTTGAGTGAAATCAGTATGTTGAAAGCCGGCTTGCGCCGCAAATTTAAAGCGCGGCTTATTGAATGAATAGTTTTTAATGATAGAACCGAAGACAGATGAAGTTTTGACGATATTATCGACTATAACAACGATCCCGATTTGATTTGTTTCTTTATTTGGTTCGTATGCCCCACCTATGCGGGGCTTTTAACAGAGGTCTTGGCCCCGGAGGCCGGGTATTAGGCCGATTTTAACACTTGGTGAGTGTTAAATCCCCCGCTAAGTCCCGGGGGTCGGGGGCCAGGGGGGCAGGGGGCCAGGGTTTCAATTGACTGATGCATTAACTTCTTATAATTTTAACTGCAAGTTTGCCGGAAATATATATGGAAAATTGAGAACGCAACTGGGTTGAATACAATCAGATGCCTAGCAACTTATCTGCTATCATATAAATCGCCCAGAATTTATGTTTCACGAAAACTTTCGTTATCAGATTCACAATTCAACGCATGGCGCCATTTTGTTGTTTATAGTGGATTACCGTGAACATGAACGTTTCCTTCTCAGATTAAAAGTGCGGTAGTTTAAAGCTCTGTACATTTTCCTATTGACGGTTAAACATTCACGCCAAACTGCCGCTGGATCTCGCTGGCTTGCGGTGAGTTAATCAATGTCTCTGGTCCGAATTGTAGGAGGCCGGCATGAAAGTATGGATGGCGGACAGCGATACAGGCCAACTGGCAATGGTAGTAGTGATTAGCTTCATTGGAAAGCTTTCGCGCTCCAGTTTTATCAGTATAGACATCTTTCTCCTTATGTTGCACTACGAGGCCGATGAAAGGCGGGCCCATAGGATCGCGAAACAAAAGATGGCATCCAGAGCATTTCTTTATCCTGGCTGTTAACGGCAAGATGACGAACGGGTGGCTATTGTGCCAAGGCATAGGGGTGAAATGCTGCTGTACTTGCGGGATAACGGCTGCAGGGGGACGTGGCTGACCAAGGTGTAGCTGTTGTTGTGGTTGTGTCGGGAACATCATCCCAGACGATTCAGGGGGCGCACAATACGGTGACTGCTGCATACTGGTCGTGTTCGCTTTGTCTGTTCCAAGTAGCCATTCGTTTGGAGAAACTGACGTTGCCGGTGCTACTTGCGTTGGTTGTCGCACCCTCCTAGCTTTTCCTCCTTTTTGTCCAGCGGCTCGTTTATTAACATTCGAAGTTGAAATGTCATAAATGCTGGCCGTCGTGCTTGATTGCCTCACCCATTCCAAGTGCTTGGATAGAAGGCCTGATTTCTGCGCTGCGGCAACTGTATGAGAACATACATTTGGGCTCGATTTGAACATTAAGCAGGTGCAGCTCATTTTTCCATCTTCTGTCAGAGTGACTGAATTTGGGCACGCTGAAGACCGACTGTGAACGGAGAACCGCAGCATACTTTCATCTTCAGATGGCACCTGAACTACAGAATTTTGAGTCGCGAGATATTCCGAAGCCTTGTTCCATATCGAGGCTAGAACAGTTGCCAGGATGTGTGTCAGGTGTGCTTGCGAATAGGAAACTGATAACGGTGATGTAGGATGAGAAGTTGCTTGTTGGTGCGCACCTCTAGCTGCCTCTAGTTCTGTTTGCATGACCAGTTGAAGATGGCGCTGCCGCTGACCCTGATTCATTCCATGCATCCACTTGGCCTCCTCTACTTCAAGAAAGGCGAATTCGGGTTTAAATCTGTACTTCCCTTTTCGTATGACAGCTCTCAATTGCTCTTGTCGCTGACTCTCTCCCACCGCTTTTGATAGAACAATGAACTCGGGAAGGGACATTTCTTCGTATTCAGCAGCCTCTTTAAGGACGTGGTTGACACTTTCAGATGGATTAGTCGTGATATTGTCATCAACCGCCAACCCTGCATTTTGTCTGGCTTCTTTGGAGAGGGAATTCTTCATCATGGAACTGTGCTTTTGTAGCCACGTGTAAAACTGAGGACTGCTTCCAGCCGGTCTGACGGCTAGCTCCCTAGTCGTTATCTCATTTTCGAGAGACATGAGAAGTGCGTCAAACGTTTCCGAATCTTGAGAATCCAGAAGACCTTCATGGTAAACGCCACCCAGCGAGGTTCCGAAAATACAGTTCAGGAAATATGTCTGGTCCTGCCCTCTGATTCCTAGAGAATTTAGTTGTTCATTGCAGTTTCCTCTGAAATGACGTCTGCAACGTAACAGCGGCATTTGGGGATAAAAGACACTTAGTGCTTTGATCAATCCGGGCTCACCATCAGTAACCACACTTCTCATGTCGGCAATGCCGTTATCGACTTCCCTTAGCTTTGCGGCCAAATGACAATATGCGCTGTAGCTCCTGGTCATGTGGATAAGTGTTGGACCAACAAATGTGGGAGATTTCTTGTCGTCAACGTTCTCCAGAATGAGATTCTTGTATGCAGTTGGGGTAACGTAAAATTCCCCAAGATTGAATGTCGTGTCAATCCCCAGAGGATGATGCTGGAGAGGACTTGAACAGAATCTTGACAAGTCATGGAACTGATAAGGGAAGCCAACCATACACATTGGTTCTGGCCAAGCTGTGATACCATGGAGGAATTTCTCTTCGCCATGACTTTCCTCTTCTGCAGCCATTATCATGATGCTATGAACCTTGTCTTTGTTCGCCACGTCAACTGGTATCCCTTGCTTTTTCTTTCCTTTTTCCTTCACAGAGCTTCGCATGTTTTTAATTTGCTTCAAATCTCTGGCCATAGCAGCACTACTTTCTGCGTTGATCATGTTTGCTTGCTTACAAAGATTACCCATAGCTTTCTTCGGCTTTTGATGACGGACACATTCTTTGATTTGTTCACGTGTCGTATTATTCACTGGGAAAAAAGGGACCTTCTTATCTCTTTTATTACCATGTGCCACGACTTGGAAGTTGCGCTCCTCGCTTTTGAAGACGTACTGCAGGATTGCTAGATCGTTTACAACACTGCCGTTTTCTTCCGCATACGTTATGATTTGCTGAAAATCTCCACAGGATTTATTCTTGCGATAGGTTCTTCTGATGATCACATATTTGCCAAACCTTCGTCGTTCATCCGGCTTCAATGCCCGTTTTGCAAGCATGGTCTTCTTTAGTCTTCCATCTGCTTTCCTTTGAACTTCGTATGTCCACACGCGCGTACCGTTATTACGGTAGGTCCCGTTGTCATCCGTGGGAAGGTCTTGTAATGGGACAGCATTAGTATTAATAAGAAAAACTGCATTTTGTTGCACGTGCATTGGCTGTTTCATGCAAACATACTCATGGCAATGTTCTCCTAACAAAATGTCAATAACATCATCCAGGGAAATGCCAGGATTGCTACCTTTATGAAAAAAAGGCGTATCACTTGCGTTTTTGTATAAAACTGGTGACTCGGATTCATCTGGAATCCAGGAAGTTGTTTCTTGGGAGAAATCTGTGTCACTGTCGATAAATAAAAAACAGACAGCATTTGAAAAAATTCACAGCAATTTTATTTTGTCCTGTTTATATAACTTTTGGTCTTTCATAAAATTAAACATTAAACACTAATCAACTTAAGAGATATGCATTTTTATAAAGGTACAAGTATTCGTATAAAATAGTGCAAACAAAACTTTATAGTGAAGATAGTGAACTAGCTTAGTACCTTTCGTCCTCCTCCTCTTCTTCCATAGATGAACTTGATGAAGTTTTCCTATGACGATTTTTTAATAAATTGATAAATTAATGGGATGTATAATTGTAATCATTATTGCCCAACCACGTCCTTGTTTCATCACCATGCATGATGTAATTTCTCGGGTCGTAAAGTTTAAATACACAGAATGTATATATATAAATTAAAATACATATCAGAATACCAACGTATACAGGTTGCTAAAGAATTCGCATCAGAACAACTTTATATAACGTTTATCATTGATATTAAAGAAGCGCATGCATACCTGTTGATCTTTTTCTTCGAAGGCGACTCTAGGTTATCCATTGCACGCTGCAGTTGAAATACACTAGCAAATAGAAAGCAGAAGGATATTTTTAAAGAGCCAAAAGGCTTTGCGTTGGTACAAGCAATAACAAATTTATTTACAATTTACTTGATGCATTTTTTTAAGACAGATATGTTCACTGGAAGATACAATATTTACAACTGCGCTATTACCTTGACATTAGCTCATTGTCACTGTCACTGTCAATAGGAGACTCTTCTTCCCTAAATATAAAAGAAGTTTTGATAAAATGTAGTTACACTGTAAGAACGCTTGAATCGCGAAAGTACAGTTAAACTTAAGCGGGTTATTTAAGAAAATGTATGAGCTCGAGGAATGCTTAAGTGTCCGTAATATCGGGGTGTCCGTAGAGCGGGAGGTTAGTAGCCACGGGGTCCCGGTAATTGTGTGTCTTTTTTATAGTTGAAAGGCATGTATTATCAACTTATTCAGGAATTTTGCAATAAGTAAAATCGATACACGAATTGAATGAGTTTCAATGGCACGACTTGAAGGGTGAAATTTAAGTGGCTTTTCCTCTCTAAATATTATGTACGCTTTTCTAATAGCAAAACGCTGCACATGTCGCGTGGATCTTGAATTAGTTGGTAATACATGTATTTCAACTAAAAAGAGGACACATAATTTCCTTTCTGCGTAAAATGATATCCCTTGTTATCGCGACCACAGGGCCCCGGGCACACGTTAAAATCAATGCTTTTTTTCTTATTTGCCTATTGAAATCGCATTGAAAAAATTCCGGAAAAAAAACATCTCGCCACAAATATCGCGAAAATAGGTATCAATGAGGTATGTCAAGCTACAGTATTAGAATCAGAACAACTTTCCTTGCCGGGAATTTTTACAAAATTATCAGTTATATTAAAGAGGCGCATGCATACCTGTGGATCTTTCTCTTAGAACACGTCTCTTGACTATCTGTTCCACGCTGAAGTTGAAATACGCTAGCAAACAGAAAGCAAAATGAATTAGCTAGCTTGAATTTTTTAAAAATATATGGATGAGGTCGTTCATGTTGGTTACAGCTGATACAATTTTTTTAATTCACTTGATGTCATATTACCTTGACAAGGGCTCACTTTCACTATCACTTGGAGACTCGTCGTCCCTTATAATTTAACCAAAAAATAACCGACATTTAGAAAATAAAGAAAATGATTTAAGTAAATGAAGGCATAGGCCAAAAAAAGAAATGACGATGATCATGAAAGAAAGGCACGAAATTAATTAACTCTATTGTGGCACCCTAAAATACCGGTAACACCATTCCTTTAGGGACTGTGCAATAATTAGTTTTTGCACCCATCTGACTGACAAGTTTATCCTAATCTCATTTCTCTATTGACCTCAGGAATTACCAATTGGCCTGGAGATATCTGCGCGAAAATCACATTTGCTATATTAATGTAACGTCTGAAAAGTGTACCAGAAAAACTTGTCACATTTCAAAGCAGCCGTGAACTTAAACCTTTAGGTGAAAAAAGATGAATGAGCAACGAAGGTGCTAGGCGCGAGGGGGTTTGGGGGCATGCTCCCCCAGAAATTTTTTTTATTATTTTTAGGCCTCAAAAATGCCATTTCCAGTGTTTTTCTAAAGGAAGACTCATAAGAAAGCTTTAATTTTAAGTGAAATATCTTTGGTATTGGAGTTTTTAAGTCAGTTATATCAGTTGCCCTCCTTCCAGTTTCCAGAAACTTTACATGTTAACCTCCCACCCTAAGGCTGTGAGTTTACATCACCCCCCCCCCCCCCCCCCCCCCCCCCTCTGGTTTTACTGCCCCCTCCATGTTATAATTGCACAGTCCCTTATACAGGCTTTAAAAAATAATTACAACATTCAGTAAAGTTGGGAAAAAAAGAGATTTACATGCGGTGAAAAATTTTGGATACAGTTACTTTAATTAATTCCACTCTCTGTTTGCTCTCGCAATAAAGCTTGCCACTTGCCACTTTCCGATTTAGCGGATCGTCTTTGTCCGCCTAAAGTGTACCATTTAGTTAAGTGAATTTTCCGTTAAATTGGAAAACACTATTGCAAAGTAAACAGAACTAAACGTTTGATATATACCTTTTACTCTTTCTGTTAACTGATGGAGCTTTCTCACTGTTGGCACTAAGGAATTTTCATAAAATTAAGAATTTATTTCACTTCACTTGCACAGCAGTTCAACCAGAAATCGCGCGCTTTGAAAAATTACAACCGAAGAAAGGTTCAGTTCATTCTATATTGCACCAAGAGAGCAGTAATAACTATTTTCAAAACTCGGCAAGATATGCAAACTACTTGAGAGGACTTGTTGGAAAAGGGAGAAATGTATGGGCGACAGACAGCTTCGCTACCTGGACAATATTTGTGATAACTGTATCACATATGAGGATATAAAATCCCCAACTAAGGTACTAAATATGGTTAAAGACTGAAAAGAATACGAATTACTGCGCTTCAGAGTTCACTGGAATATCGTTAAGCAGGCCATGACATTATTTAAAGGAATTTTCATTCACGAGTGAACTTGTTTATCCATTAAAATGACTTTAACAGAGGGAACCGCGGCAAACCAAGCTTGCTCCTCGCACATGGTGAGGATAAAGCCGGTCAATTGGTCATTTACAGGATAAGAACTTGTATTCTTTTATCTCCGTTTTCTAACCTGAGGCTATTCTCCATGCTTGAAACTTCCACATCACTACCATGCAAAGAAATGCGAAAATCGATTAACGAAAATACTTTTTCAGCATAAAAACCTGAAGGTAATTATCCACATGACATGTGCGCGACTTGAAACAAAGTCCACGTTTCCCTACCTGTCCTCAGTCAAATCGATTATTTCAGGCTTCTGCATCCTGTTTCAAGAAAGGTCAGAGGCATTAATCTACTTCTAAAATGCAATCGAATTAACTCAGCAAAAGATTGTTTTACTCACCTAAGAGTAGACCGCCATTCGGCCATTTTGACGTGAAGTAGAACTGTCAATCGAAAACTGAAATCCTGATTCGATCTACGCGTACAATTGCGTGACGCGTGACTTAATTTATTTTGTCCGGTTCCCGACCCTTTTTTCCCATTTCGTTTCTTTATCTCTTTTTCTTCTGACTGTTTATTGAGAAATCAACCACTTGTAGACAATTTTATGATTTGTACTATCATTTTATTAAAAAAAAATCTAGGTTCCGCAGGTTCCGCAGGTTCCGCAGGTTCCGCAGGTTCCGCGGTCTGCAGTTCCGCAGATTAGTCCTACCCAGCGTGTCCACTGTGTCAAAAGACTAGAGTACTGAAAAATACAAATCGATGCCTACTTTGTACTTAATACCGTTGAAAAAAAGGCCGTATATCAGAGTTTCGCTATGGTTGTTATTGGTTTTAGCTAAATCTTGTAACTAGCTGGTCTTTGTTTCCGACACTTTTGAAGTGAATGAAAATGTAGCCGCAAAGTGGCTTTTCGAAGCCATGAATAAAAGTTTTGCTGGAAGTATTCCCGCCATTATTAATGTAATAAATTTTTAATGAAACTTACAAATTTTATCAAAGTTAACGACAGAAGTGATTATTTAGGAGGAAAGAAACAAATTTAGCCCTTTGAAATATATTTTTTTCAGTTGAGGTAAAATTGCCGTAAAAATGTTGCAATATGCATAATGTAAAAAGTGATTTGAAACCTTTCCATTAATGCATATTAATGCAGCTATTTCATCAGGCGCACGAAAACATATCCAATTATTATTTCTCTGTATCCGTAACATAGAAAAGAAAATTAAATGAAAAAGTCATCGCTTTTAGGTTTATTTCGCCCGAGAAACATTCACTAGCGCAAGCGAAACTCGCAAGACACGTGCATTGTTTCAACTTCTATCGGCGGTGAAGTTTTGCACCCAAAGTTTCAGTTGGTTGTTCTGTTCCTTCAACTTCACGAAATAAAAATTCATGAAAGGCAAACAACCGAAAGAAGTGAAATTAATTGGGATTCCCACAATGTACCATGCTTATATTTCTTTCTTCGATGCCCACTGTTCACTTCTTATTAAGTAATGCTCCACATAAGAACTATGGTAAACTTCATTGTTCTGCGGCATTGGTTCTTTCCCACATAGAATATCTTTGGTTTCAAGAATAAAGGAGGAGCTGATGTTTTATAATTATAATTCATTATAAAAATAAAGAAAATCCATTTGCGTCAAATAAATTTTAGGAAATTTTCGTGCTTAACCAATTAGAATAGCAGAAGACAATAGCTAATAATTTTGCTTCTTTGATGAAGTTCCCCAAATACAATATCTTTTGAGCAGTTTTTGAGTCTAGGCCAATGAAATCACTAGTTGTAACAATGAAAAAAGTTGACATTCCATCGTGCATAGCCGTTCAGCGCTATCCTTCTTATGCGGATCATTACTTAGGCCCCGTCCACACTAATCCGTTTTCAAACGAAAACGGAGCTGTTTTGCTCCGTTTTCAAAAAGATTTGCGTCCACACTTATCGTTTTCGTATCGTTTTCGCCCGTCCACATTACAACGCCGTATTGTTTTGAAAACGCTTTGATACCCTAAGTGCGCATGCTCAAATGAACTCTACGCATGCGCATTTCAATATATCGGCCCGCGAAATTGGCGCCATTCTTGATTCTTTGTTGTTGAGTGTTGTTTTGGTTTAGAATTCTTCGATATTTTCCTTCTAAACGATGCCAAGAACAGCTGGAAACCCCCACTGTTTCACATGGACCGATGATGAAGTCGAGCTACTTCTGAAAGTCACAAACGAATACAAAGTGCAGAAAAGCACCGAGAGTGTAGACTGGGAGTCAGTCCAGTCGAAGTATGGCGACATCTTGGATATGTTTCACGGTCGAGTGGTCTGGCTATTTTGATGACGTAACCGTTTTCAGATAGCATCGTTTTCTCCGTCCACACCAGAAAACAGCGTTTTCAAAAAGCATCGTTTTCAAATCGCTCCACTCTGGAGAGCGTTTTCGAATCGCTCCGTTTTCAGTGATCGTTTTCGGCGTTGTAGTGTGGACGATAAACGTATCTGGAGCAAAACAGTTCCGTTTTCGTTTGAAAACGGATTAGTGTGGACGGGGCCTTTAGGCCCCGTCCACACTAGGGGTGCGTTCGATTGGGAAATCCGGATTTCGATTTTGAAATCCGGACTTCAAAATCTGAATCCGTATTTCGGATTTCCAATGTTCATGGAAATCCATCGCGGAGAAGGATTTCGGTAATTGGAAATCCGTTTTTGAATTTTTGCGTTTTTTTGGGAAATCCGAAATCCGGATTTCAAAAATCGAAATCCGGATTTCCCAGTCGAACGCACCCTAATGCGTTTTCGTTTGAAAACGCATACTTTTTTATGCGTTTTTACCGATCGTCCACACTAAAACGATCGATCAAAAACAGAAAATGAAATCGATGAAAACGGAGGTTTTCGAAAACGCTTTTCAAAGTGGAGGCTTTTGAAAACGCAGGTCTATCGTTTTAGTGTGGACGGCAAAAAACCGAGCTTTTCAAAAACGCTTACGTCACAACTAGCATCGCATGGTATTGCTGACGCTATTGGAGCATGCGTATTGAACAGAAAAACGTCCGTGCAGAGCTGGTGATGAAAACGCACCTTTGGATCATTGTTCTTCAGCTCCTAGTGTGGACGGAAATCTTTTAATCCGTTTTCGGGGAACCAAAAACGGAGGTTTTCAAAAACGCATTAGTGTGCGCTACAGACCCTGTTCACAAATGGCGACCGATTTATTATTCTTTTATATTCATGCTAATCAGCCCAACTAGCCTCGTTAGCATGTGCAAAATTCAAAAGAATTTTTGCTCTAAAATGAGACTAGTTGGGCTGATTAGCACGAATATAAAAGAATAATAAATCGGTCGCCATTTGTGAATAGGGTCTATGTATTCGTCTAAATCTTATTCATGTTCCTTCAAACATGTTTTAGCGGGTTTCCTTCTTGAAGGTATCGTAGAATTAAACTTACATCAGACAAATTTTTGATGCCAAATAACTTTGTCAATGTTGAGTCAATAAGGATGCTACACCACGTGAAATTTCACTTCCGGTAGGTTACAAAACCACGCAAGAAAAAAGACTGGAAATAGTCCGCTGTGACGTCAATACAATAATGCTGGTGTCGCGGTTTCTCGGTTCCTCACATTTTTTGGTGCGCCCTGAGGATGAAACATGCTTCTATTGAGGTGTGTTGTCTATAGTTGTAGCAACACGCACCAAAAAACGGAGGACTGAGAAACCGCGACACTGGCATTCTTTTGACGTCACAGCGGACTATTCCCAGTTTTTTTTCTTTCGCGGTTTTGTAACCCACAGGAAGTGAAATTTCACGTTTTTAAACGGCAAAATCACGGACAAGAAAAATCAATATCGAAAAACTTTTTTCCACTTTCTTATCAGAACGCCATGTAGATTCCATCAAGCAAATAAAAAAAATATCTGTCATATACACTTTAAAAAGTCAAACAAAATGCACCTTGAAACCTAACTTTTTAGCGGTCTTTGAGTCTAGGCCAATGAGATCACTGGTTGTAACAATGAAAAAAGTTGACATTCCATCGTGCATTGCCGTTAGCACTTTCCTTCTTATGCAGATCATTACTTAAAACACAAAGCAGCTAAATTTGCATACTGATAAATGTCCCTTCATAGTTTCCATGACAACGTTATTGTGACGTCAACTACTACGTGACCAAAATAGACCAAAAACTTTGAAGCACTTCAAAACTGTTTTATTGAATGATCTCTTCCAGTCCTGCAATGCTCCTAGTTTGCTCTTGTCTGTAACCGCCACAGTTTTAATATCGCATAATATTAATGCCCATCCTGATGTGACAAATGTAAATGTCCTTATAGCCGCATAGGCTTTTTTTTAATTAATAAAGGCCTGTTTCAACAGTGAACTGAAAATGTAATTTTTAGGCATAGTCTCATGACCGATGATGTCATCACGCTATGTACAATTTTGTAAGTATTTCACAACAGATGTAAACACCTTGAGGAAAGGTAATAAAGTATGTATGTATGTATGTGGTATAGCATCCTTCTTAACTCAAAACTGACAAAGTTATTTGACATCGAAAATTTGTCTGGTGCAAAGGATTCTGGGAAGGTTTCTATCATAATTATTTAACAACAATTGCAAGTGGGGGTTGGCTGTAGACCCAAAGGTTGGCACTACAATCCCAGCACCATGATGGAAGACATCCATTGTTAAATTTCTACTGTTATTAATTTGTATGAATATACTTTAGATGCTCAACTTCATTGTAAATAAGTGTCAGCTTTATGAATTCTGTGCTTAATAAAGTATCTATCTATCTATCCATCCATCCATCCATCCATCCATCTATCCATCCACCCATCCATCCACCCATCCATCCATCCATCCATCTATCTATCTACAATCCACATGACCGACTGCCTGAAACTAGCCATGAGCCCCCACACCCACCAAGAACCCTGGCATCAGTCACACTGAAACAAGAAATTCCAGTGGAAAGAGCATGAATAATAAGTGGTCAATAAATAACAACATAGTTGAACCCAGCTTTACAGACACCTGCTAAATATGGACATCCCATTACTACAGACAGTTGTCTTGGTCCCAGCTGAAGGCCTAAACAAATAAATTCTTTAAAATTTACCCGCTCAATATTGACATCCGCTTACTGCGCCTTTCAATAACATGCAGAATTTGAAATTCAAATTTGCACCAACGGTTGCATTTTACACTGCCGTCAATCATCTGAGCTTACCTCTCAGGAAACAGATCTTCACTTCAAGGAATAACGCAACCGTTGGTGGAGATTTGAATCTCAAATTCTGCATGTTATTGAAAGGCACAGTAAAACAATCTCAGAAAATAACCTCCTTAATACTGACAATTCTCAATTTATGCACCAAGTCAGTCAGCTACACATACTATCCATTTGGTTGAAAGAAAATTATGAATCAACATTTGTTGTATCATAATTTTTTAGTGTCTCTGTGGGATTAAATGCAGCAATGTACTGTATTTTTCCTTAAAAACAAAACACTGCCCCTTCGGTGTCCGTTAATTAATGGAGTTCAACCGTAACAATAATAACAGGTAAAACAGAAAACCTAGTAACTAGGGTTGGTGGGGGAAGCAGGTAACATCCATTAGGTCTAACTTGCATTAAATACCATGCTCTAAAGTAAGCCATACTAAGAGCATGGTATTGTGCCAGCAAGAGCTGAACAGAAGACCGCTGACCATTGCAAAGATGGATCCAGGAATTTTTGATTGGGAGGTCCAAACTTTTATTCAGAATACACTATTGAAGCTTACAGGCAAATTACATGTAGTTCCCCCCCCCCCCCCCCCCCCTCAGTCGCAGTTGCACCTTCTACTCCTGATTTTACGTCAGTTTCCTTGGCCCCTTATAAATACCATGTACATGAATTCTACACTTAAAGAGACAAGCACATGTTTCTATGAATGCTGGTTTGGCAATACTGCTTTGCAAGCAGAGACGAGCAGACCATAAGAAGGTACCCCAAAACAATTACAGTTTTGAATATGCCTGGAATTTAGTTTACTGACAAAATGCAATGTACATTTCATTAAAAAAATCAACCAGTTGAATGGTGATATGCAATCCTGTCGATGCAAGAATTTCAGTGCCTAATAATATACATGCAAAAATTTCTGCATTCTGATTGGCTGAGAGAATGTCAATTAATCCCAAACAGTGCAGAAAGTTGAAATTGAGTGCAAAAAGTTGAAATTAAAATGATTGACAGTTAGGATGGCTGAACAGATTTCAAGCCATGCAGAAACAAAATGGCGGACACAAATTAAACAAGATTCAAACAGTATTACGGAATTTTAATAAAAAGTCTTGAAAGAAAACTGATTCAAAATACGAAAACAGACAAAAGTTCTAATTACTGAGAAATACTAGGCGATTTGAGAAAAAAAGGACACGAGTGCAAGTCAACAAAGAAAACAAAGCGGAGAATCAATGAGGCGCCTATGAAAACCCGTAATGAATTTTACGCTGGAGTTAGAACAAATGCTAACCTAAGAATCTAATTAAACAATATCATTACAATAAACAATAACTGTTTACGTTTAAAATAGAAAGAATAAACTGTTCAAGTATCGGGAGTTAAGGAGCTGCCAAAGTGGTTTAAAGGCCTCTAGCTTGAAAGAAATGTCCACCCATTAAAACAAGAAAGCAAAAAGGCGCCATAAAAGCGTCTTAATCTAACCTCGGTAATGTCCTGTGGAGCAAATGAACTCAGACCGGCACCTGTGATTAAACATTCTCTTGTGCTGACAAAAAACCCTTTGGAAGCTTTCACCTTGTTGTTTTAGCTTTCAAAGTCGTCAAGAGCATTGAAGACTTTTCCGATCCGGCGTAAATAACTGAATAAACAAAACGGCGGCAGCGTAGGTCGAAACCTTTCAACAATACCAGCCTGCGGATAAGAGCAAAACCATGGCGACATCTATGTTTTGCTTCGTTCTTTTACAAAGTTTCTAACAGTGGCTAAGAAAGATGAAAAACTTGTGATGCAGTTCTTGTAGAAAGTGCATGAATATTCACGCATGAATTCACCTGTCAAAATTTCGACCAATCTGAAGTGGAGTAATTGAAGCGTGGCAAAGTGAATTTTTGTAACGAAAACAATCGCAGCGTGACAGAAATTTTTGCATATATATTATTAACAAGTAATCACAAGATTACTCTCGTGCAATTTGGAATAAATGAGCACTTGTAAATTTTTCAGAGACCACAAATTGCACTCGCTGAAGCGGCTCGTGCAATTTGTAGTCTTTGAAAACTTTACTTGTGCTCATTTATTCCAAATCGCACTCGAAATTATGTGATTACCTATACTAAACAACCAGTAAAAAAAATAACAGGTCTGATAGGGGGGTCCAGACCCCTTGGACCCTCCCCCTGGATCCACCACTGCATTGCTGGTAGACACAAAAACCTAGCAACTAAAGCCACTGAGCACTAACAATGGTGACATGGACACAGAGCTCATTAAGAGGGGGAATAACTACCGTGAAGTTGCTGATTGCTAACCGTCCAGCAGGAATACTAATCCCTAAAAAAAAAAGCCAACGAAATGCTAAAAATGCTAAAATATGGTAATAATATGCAAACTTCAAATCGCTACTGAATGCCATGCTAACAGGTGTTCCAGGATGATGGCAGGGGATGGCTATGATAACAATATTAGCTCCTCGTAAATAACTATGTTAAACTGCATTTCACGACTGTAATAATGTACATAATGTAATGTATATTTAACCACATTTGTCGAAAATGAAGGTTTGGTGCCCAGGGGAGACCCAAAATCTGGCATTACAACCTCAGCCCCATGATGGAAGACTGTTGAAATTACTTATACAGATGGCACACTATGCTCTTTAGTGGGGCTCTGTATAAAAAGACATGCAAATTATTTTTTATTAAGGAAGAAAGAATGATGCAGCACAGTAGCTGACCTTTTGAGAAGCTGAACTGGTGATGTTCCATCTTGCTTCCACTTTGTCAGGTTCAAGTTGCTGACCAGAAGAGGCAGCCATGCTTGATGAAGTGAAAATACAGTACTCTATTGAAAAAAAATGCCAAAGAATAGAAAGCAGTTGTGTTATCTATTGACTCTAATTTCGATTCTGGATGACTGCATGGCAGACCGTGCAAAAAGTGGACCCATGCAGTTTATTTATTTGGAATTATAATTTGTGAAAAAAATCTGATGTTTTCCAGTTGTTGAAAAAAATGAGAATCCTGAACCACCAAACCGGAAGTGAATCGTAGAACTTCCTTAGCATAAGTGGCATGTTTGAACACTCCAAATGTTGAATTTAACGTGGAGAAATCTAAAGCAAAGGCCTTCGTCTGGGACTATCTTAATTAGTTGTTTTTCTGAGTCAACATTGGTTCTTATAGCGGGGCCAATTACAATCGACAGCAATTTGCTGCAGATTGAATTGTTGATTTAGCTTCCAGAACCGACAGTGCAACTGGTTTAAGCTTAATTTTCTTGTAGAGCAAACTCTCAATTCAGCTAAACTGCAGCATACCCCGAAACTGTAGCTGTTCCGCGTAGCCACCGAACAATGGCTACGCCGTTCAAGACCATAGTTTCGCATTATCGGAACGATAACACACCTTTAAAGAATTCAAAATGGAAAGGAAAGGTTCGAAAGAATATTCACTTGCCTCTAGGTTGGCAAAAGGAGAGACTGAAGCGATGAAATCATGGTTCGAGGACTTTCGATTGTTGATATCAGTGCGAGCCGCTGGAGCGCTATCTTTCTTCAGAAATCAGAAGTTCAGAACCGAAGAACAGGAGAAAGTTTTAAAGAATTTTCAAGCAGCTTCCCCAGCTAAGAGACTAAGATTCGGGTACGGTATTTGTATGCGAATTTGTAATGTCAGCGGTCACCCTTCATTCTCCTAGGTACTTGGTGTATTCCTGATCATAATGTATGGTACTTCATGTATCCCTTTTTGTAATGTATTTAGATATATTGCAATGTAATTACAGTATCTAGGGTTGAAGCACTGATTTTAGTATTTAGGGTTAAGCACTGATTTCAGGTGGGGGCATGAGAAATATTGATTAAAAATTTTTATTTGCAGTGCCCGAAAAGACAAAATAAAATATTTGCAAACACGATATGCAGAAAAAAATGTTTGCAGAGAAGTCAGACGAGAAGAGAAGTCATTATCGTCGAAGTCTTCAGAAATATTGCACAGTGATGCGAAAGCAAATACAGCTGAAAATAGCTTCAAGATGTCTCTTTTCATTTGGCTGCACAAGACAACTACTTCACCTTGCCTTCGCAAAAAGCAGCCAAAAAGCTCTTCGTTGTGCCAGGGCTCGAGGTCAGATTCTCAACGGGTTTTCATCTAACGTTGACAAGAAATGGGCGAGTTTCAGACGTCTGTCATCTTCCTGATGATCTCACCATCAGAGCTAATGGGTCACTAACTGTTCACAAGTTATTTGGAGTAACCTATGCTGTCACCGCTGGTACCACAGGCCGGGTGGTACGAGTATGCACAGGCTTCCCAAGCTCAAAATTCGTCTTTTTGACTCTACATACGTGGTGTATGCGACCGCTTGTGTATATAGAGAAATGTATGGGAAAATCACGGATTCTCTAAAATTGGGTAAATAACTATCTATTTTAAAATAAAGTTTACCTACCTCAAATGTGTCGCTTACTTGTGTCTTGTACCGAATTTGAAGCCATTCCGACGCCATTTAGCGAAGACATTCGAAGTCGTTGTCTCCCCTTGACTAAATATGTCTTTTCACAGGAGAAAGTAATCGAAAACTGAACTACTCAACGGGGACATGTAAAAAACTCTCTTCAAAAATTTCCTGACCTGTTATGAGAAAGCTGATCAGTGATAACACGTGTAGAGGCGTCTTTTATCTGCCAGGAAATATTATTCTTATATCCACGTTTCGCAAGCATTAAAGCAACAGTCTAGTATAGGTAAATATATCTTTCGCTTTCAGTTCAAGCCAACAAGAAACACCCGAGGAATCCCGGGGGGCTGGGGGTGGTACTGGTACTCTGTATATTTTTGGATGGGGGTGTGTCGCTGCGACTCTGAAACCCTTACCCTATACCAGACCATGTTCAACTGATTTGGCAACTCTATACTAGACTAGACACCGAAAATGCCTACCCTATCCCAGACTTGCTGCTTTTAGAACTGTATCACTATTAGTGTTTTTAATGGAAAACCATCAGTCAACAATGTTGCCGCAATGATTTTATTTCCGGCCGTTTATACGGAAGGCTTTTTCCCTTGAGTTTCAATTCCTTTTCTAGACTTAATCCTTCATACCACTGATCAGTTTCCCAGCCGGAAAATGATACTCTATTCTAGACCAAAACTCTCGGAGGATTAAACCATTGCACCCCAGGGCAAATGGGGAGGTAGAGAGATTTGTGAAGACCCTACATAAGGATCATTACTGCCACGACAGCGTAAGGAAACAACTGGAAGATGTCACTGCCTTCATTTCTACGGGTTTACCTGTCAACGGACCACACGGTGACTGGTAGGAGCTCATATTCTCAGCTCTTTGGCGGTAGAGAAATGCATGCGTGGCAAGGTTCCTAGAGTCAGCTTCAACGTTGAGGAAGATCTTGTTATGCGGTTGAGAGAAGCCGAGGCGAAGCGGAAGACAAAGGTGTATGCAGAAAAAAAGCTAATGCTAAAACGTCCCCAATCCAGAAAGGTGACACGGTGTTGTTGCGTCAAGAGAAAAGAAACAAGCTCAGTACACCATTCGAGGTTACTCCCTATACGGGCTTTCAGAAGAAGGGAAGTATGGTCACAGCTGAATGAGTCACGGATGGAAGAATGGTCACTAGAAATACAAAGGATTTCAAAAGTTGCCTACCTTCACCGAAGGAAACGACACTGGTTACGTTGACGACCACGATGATACAGCCGTCGTTGCGAGGCGACCATAGGTTGACCTACAAGTGCCTTGTGATACGGTTGATCAAACACCAGACGCAGTTGTCCCTTGTGATAAAACTGATCATCGAACACCGGATGCAGTTACCCTTTCATCACCACAACCTAATAGCGCTGTGCTGGAAACCCCTTTCTCACCGCATTCCTCTAGTGCTACAGTTGAAACAGGAGATACCCAAGAAGAGAGCGACGTAAACCTGGTGCACGATTTAAGGACTATGTTTGTACGTAAGAACTCTGGACATTGAATGTACAAGAACACCGGATATTGAACGCTGAACATTGAGCATTGAACGCTGAAAATTGCCCATTATGCATGTTGTTTTGTTTTCAGTTTAGTTTTATTTTGGTTTTGTTGTTTCTACCAAGATGGGGAGGGATGTAATGTCCTACCATATTTGGATGTATAGTCACGTGATGTATATAGTTTGTATATAAACAGAGCACGTGGAACTGGACTGGGAGAGAGAGAGACTAACGGGGATGTAGAAGTAGCACTCGTGTGTGCAATAAAGAATACTACAATTTCTATACCCTATCCCAGACTAAACTGCTTGAAAACCATACCCTTCACAGCGGCAGATACCCATATAGCTTAAAAATGAGAATCACCCCTCCCCCGGGGCGAGGAATATGTGCAATCAACGATTGACTACTACGACGCTCAAAATGGTGTCGAAAAGCCTCATTGATTTTTTTGGGTCCCATTTTTAGGCGGCGCCTATTCGAGGAGTATGTTTAGACAGGCAGAACAGCCCTTTTTTCCACGTTGTTGTTGTTCTTTTTTTTTTTTTACAGTACGACCTGTATTTGAGCAGAAGTCTGGGACCGGAACCTTCCAATCAACTGTGTATCCCATCCATTTTCGGTGATAAGTATGGGAACAAGAAACTGTTTGCATGGACCATTGGCGGTACGTTGCATCAACCCTTTCATTGGCGTTAACACTTAGGTTACGATTCACACATAGAAAACAATGCTAATCAAGAATCTCAAAGTCAATCACACCTTGGGCAAAACTGTTGAGACAATATGAGTACTCCAGTTTATTTGTTCAACCCCGACCCCCTTTTATATATCCTCCTGACCCCACTATGGCGTTCCGTTGCGGACAAAAGAATCGAAAAGATATCCAAAACCTGAAAATGAGTCGAGATGTATAAGATATGAAGTCAAAAAAAATCGAAGTCGAAAAAAAAGAAAATCGAAGTCGAAAAAAAAAATCGAAGTCGAAAAAAACATTCGAAGTCGAAAAAAAAAATCGAAGTCGAAACGAGGAGTAGACGCTGACCAGCCGTATCTTCAGTTTGTGGTCTCATTCTTCGCAGCCATTGGCGTAATGGCGGAACGTTGGTTTAATACCCAACCTATCGGAATTTTCTTCCTCACTTGTTAAACTTCTAGAGGACGTCGGTGCAGCCTCGTTTGACAACACATAATTCCTATTTCGCCGCCTTGATGAATATGAGAGGACGCTCTCAACTTTATTATCAAGATTTGTCGAGACTTACGGTGGTGTACCTGCACAGCAAAATACATAGTATTATAAAAGTGATAGGCCAAAAACGACTCCTCCTATTCGCAAAATGTATAAAAAAAAGCCTTTAGAATAGCTTTCCCAAGTAGGTCTACGAGATATTTGTTCCCTTAGATTAACAATAGGATGTGACAAGTCACAATTATCTTTGTGTTTTACAGGCTCGATAGTATTGCATGACCCTTTGAAGTTTTCACGCTGCACATAGCCATTTATAGAATTAACTTTTCCCCATGCCTTCGTTATGCTAGCTCTCCTGGCATATGTTAGAGTTCTTTGGCTCACTTGTGCTGCAAGATAAATAGTGATCGGCTGCAGTTTTTGTAATTGCTATGAAAATGCTAGGATCACGATCAATCTCTTGGCCCGTGATTTAGTGTCTTAGTCTGCGGTTTGCAAGTGAGAAAGTGCAGCATCTTTATCACGGATGTAAGCGTCTAAGATCCCTGAAGCTGCTGTGTCTCTATTGGAATCAAGACATCTTGCAGTTTGTATGTTTTAGCTCCTTGTTTTATTTTGTTTTTGAGTAGTGTTTCTTTGAGCTAGAAGAACCGCCGTTCATCATGGCGTTACTGCATCAAACATGTGCAGATATGGTGATAGTCTGTTTTGAAAATCTCACGGATGCTAGTGATTACTTACGTTCTTTCTAACTTAATAATTTTATACTATTCTACGAGACATTCGCTTATGGGAGCAACTGATGAGGTCACCTTTATAGAACCGAAACTCGAGTCTTGCTTGAAACGCCGGAAGTCTCGATGAATCTTGATAATAGCGGCGCTCTGCGGGCCGAAGGCCCGCGCGGAACGCCATACTCATAGAACCAGAGAACCATAGAACCCATGTCCGTCATTTTTCATTGTCATGGCTAGCGGAATGTTTCGCGGGCGCGTTGTGCCCGCCGCCGCCGTCGGCGCCGTCGCTTAGGGTTAACTCGCGGGCGCGTAGACCGTCGCAAAACATGCGCGTATGACGCCACCCAACAACTGGGATCTTTGCAATTTCACGTCACCTGTGAAAACACTGCTGTGTTTAGCGGAGAAAACCGCTTAAATTAAAGTCGTTATTCTCCTGAATTTTTTCGCGGTTTGCTACTCAAGACAGGGATACTAATTAACGGATATTCAGAAGCCGCTATAGTGGAAATAGAAGAGCTTTCAGAGATAAAATCTTGCTTCGAGGTTGGGAGCAATGCGGGAAGATGTTTGTCACTTCGGGTTTCAGAACTGAAGAAGCGGAGATTTAAACAATTTCCAAGCAGTGGAGGGACTTAAAGGTAAAACAAAATACATTTTTCGATGGGAATTTATGTTGATATAAATCTGTGATTGACTTTTTTGTGTTCTCGCTAGTTTTCGGAGAATTGTTTATAACGCGCTCAATTAAATTCAGTTGTTTTGATTTCTTTCATCGGAGACATCTCGGCCTCGATGAGCTCTTAATGGTTCGCGTTTTGCTTTTAAACATAAACTTATGGAGATTTGAATAAAATATTTTGAAAGAAGATTGTGTTGTCCATTTTTATGTGTTTGTTCATTCATTACATAGGTTGAAAAGCGATTTTATGTAAACAAAACAAAACAAGACTTGGATTTTATAGTTGTAAACTTCACTCGCGCGGTCTTACGTAAATATGTTTGTGTATTTTTTGCAATTTGGATTTCCAAATCAGTTTCTCGGACAATTTTTATAAGCAGCAGGTGTTTTTTTTTTTGGAAATTAGTCGTACTAATTATTCTAAACAGAGAACAATTTGTTTTTGTGAACTTTTGTACGGTCTAAATGTACTGTGCAAACGATCGCGTAAGTCTGATTTTGAGAATTGCTAAAAGTAAAAGATAGCCCGGTCATCAATTTTATTTTTGTGCTTCCGACCTTTCGATTCACCTCAGTTAAGTTTATCATCGGCTTTCTGTTCAAAGAGCGACGCTGTTAGGCTCAGGCTATCTATATTTATTAAAGTTGAGAGCGTGCTCTCGTATTCATCAAGACGGCGAAATAGGAATTATGTGTTGTCAAACGAGGCTGCACCGACGTCCTCTAGAAGTTTAACATGCAAGTGAGGAAAAAAACTCCGATACGTTGGGTATTAAACCAACGTTCCGCTATTACCCGCAAAAGGCTTCGAAGAATGAGACCACAAACTGAAGATACGGCTGGTCAGTGTCTACTCCTAGTTTCGACTTCGATTTTTTTCTTCCGACTTCGAATTTTTTTTTTTCGACTTCGATTTTCTTTTTTTCGTCTTCGATTTTTTTTTCGACTTCATATCTTGTACATCTCGACTCATTTTCTGGTTTTGGATTATCTTTTCGATTCTGGACTTCTTCATTGACTTCGCCATACCCCGCTGCCGTAGTCAATGACGCTTGTTAGTTTAGTCATTTGCGAAATTTGGTTGCCTCAACTAGTTTTGCTCAAGGTTGTTAGATACAAGGAAAAAGTCGCGATTTCAAGGCTACAGCTTTCGGACAGTTAACCTTTCTTTGAAAGATTCTTAGTTCCAGGACAAAAACACTGAAATGAGAAAGATAAATTAGCTCAAAGTGGTTATACAGTTGAGACTCAGTTGAACCACTTGTAAGCGTACACCCTTTAAACCTGGGGAAGTGCACGCTTACGGAAGTTTCCCAGCAGCGGAGGTTTGACTGTATGCTACTCTTTAATTAGGTTAATCCTGATTTAGCCTGCGAGAGCATTATATTAAGAGCCGAAAAAAACGGATGCTTTCGCAGGCTAATCCTGATCATAGTTCGATTCTGTTAAAATCAATTGGGCTCTTTTGTCTTTTCTTTTCTTTCCCTTTGCCGTGTATGCAGGATTCGAGGGATGGAAAGAAAAAGGAACCACAAAATGCCTCATAACATGGCTACTCAGCGGGCTCCAGAGGAGAAATAAAAGTGCCCAGCAACTGCCCAGCAACTCTGCAAGTTCGTGCAATCCGATTGTACACTGACTACACTTTAGCAGTAAACGGATACTCGTCGAAGAAAAGTCTCAGAAAGGCAAAGGCCTAGATTCTTAACCAATTGAAGAATGACATGCAGACGGGAAAGCACCCTGGCACGTTAACAAGGTGCTATTTTAAACTCCCCCTTAGCACAATACATAAAGAACATCGAGTTGGCGAGGCTAGTACAGTTGGACACTCTGTGCACTGTAAAATCGAGCACAAGATCCCCGAGCTAGTTAGCGAAAATATTACCAATCCTGATGTGGTAAGGAAATGTTTGGACCAATACGTCCAGAAAGAACTGTTTGGAGGTGACCCAGCTCAACAGAGACCCATTCCAAAATATTGATCCCATAGACGAGACATTTGCTCCGGGCGTGCGCGTTACCACAATGAACTATTGCTCATAATTATGTATGTATGCGCTATTGTTTTGCTTTTGGATTTCTATTGTTTTGGCTTTTTTTTTGGCTTTTTGTTTCAGTTTTAAGAACGGTATGTATAACTAATATATGGGGTTAAACGGAAATCTTTCCGGCTGAAAAGTGCAAAATGACGGAGATTTTTTCGCTCGAACCAAAGCAAATTTCCCACCGAAATGTTTACTAGATTCCAATCTTTCCAAAACCGAGTGTGGATGTTGACATTGCGCCTGTTAAAATGAGTTAAAACGCTTAAAGCGATGACCGCGCGGTCGAAATCCATACAAGCCTTTATAGGAAATTGCTCACTTCAAGGTAAAAAAGGTTTTAAAAGTTATTAAAATATTTTAACGTTTCTAGATAGAATAATAACCATATTACTGGAATCCGAGTGTGGATTTCCGAAAAGTAATTCATAAATTGCCAGGCCATGCATTGACAGAAGAGCATGCGAATAGATACAGACTAATAGAAGCCAAAATTGGCTCAGTCGAAGCATAGTGCACTGAAAAAATGGCAAAATGACGGGATTTTTTTCGCTCCAACTAAATCATATTTCCCGCCAAAATGTTTACAAGATCTCAGTCTCTTCAAAACCGAGTGTGGATGTTGACATAATGCCTATTAAAATGAGTTAGAACACTTAAAGCGATGACCGCGCGGTTGAACTTCATATAAGTCTTTACTTGACATTGGTCACTTCAAGGTAAAAATGACGGGACTTTTTTTTAAGTTATTAAAATAGTTTAACGTTTCCAGATAGAATAATAACCAAATTTCCGGAATCTGAGTGTGGATTTCCGAAAAGTAATTCATAAATGGGCGAAATTTTGATTTTCCCTTAAAAAAATGGCGTTTTCACAGTGATTTTAAGGGTCAAATTGGGGGTCTGGGGACGAGTTAAAAAAATTAGAGGCAAATGTCACCCAATTTTTTGCCATGAGAAAGCCAAACAGGAGGTACTACGTATACCCAAGTAGGCAGGATTTGCGAAGTCACATTGCGCGAGCAATTAGTGCCAGTAAATATTGCGGCGATGACCAAGAATCGCTAAAGCTAAAAGTTGACCAGTGGAGGCGTGGTTCGCCTACATTCAAATTCTACTTGAGGACAAGAGACGAGGACAAGGGTGGCAACGAAAGCAGGTTCATGTTCATTCACCAAGAAGAATGGCAGCAGAGGCTTCTCAGGAATGGTGGTCATCTTGTGTTGATGGACGCAACTTAGGGACTGTGCAATAATTATCAGGGGGGGAATGGGCTTCAAGTAGGAAAATATTAGGTAATACCCCCCTTCTTAAGGACTGAATTTAGTTATTGGTCCCCCCCCCCTCCCTCTGATCAGTCAGAAATTTTGTATGCCCCCCCCCCCCTTCACACACCTTTTATATACAAATACCCAGCATTTTCTTAATATACACCCACCTGTTATTGCTACGAGGTAATGTTTGTTCCAGACGTGGATATACAGCAATACTACATGTTTACTTGTTGGACATCCGTATCTGGAACAAACATGGCCTCGAAGCAGTGTTCAACAAAGCCATCCGATTCCACTTCTGAATCACTTGATTGGGAATCCCAGTTGCTTGCACTGTAACTTATTTCCTCGTTAACGTTCTCTTGGGTTTCTCGTGGGATGCAAGCATGATCACCACGAGCGTACTGCGGAGAACTCGTGCAACCAGTGCCACTTTACCTCCACCGATCTTTAGACCATGCTGGTTGAGGTACATCTTCAATCTGTTGCAATACGATTGTCTATGTTGTAGTGAAATTATGATTTTGGTGCAATTTTGTCTGCACTGGTTTAAATTTATTTTGAACCAGTGCAAAATATTTGAACTGGAGCAAAATATTTTCACCAGGGCAAAATATTTGCACTGGTGTATAACTATATTCTACTGTTCAAGTGTTGTTGACAATAGCCCAATTTCGATACATTAAAATTCAACGTGAAACAAAAGACAACACTACGAGGCTTGGGGAATAAACCATATAAATCCTTACTGTCATTCCCCTAAGCCTCGCAGTGATGTCTTTTGTTTCAAATTGAATTTTAATATATCGGAATTTAAAAAGCCAGAAACGCTTTATCACAATATTCGTCTCTATATTATAGAGATAGAGAAGAATAGATAATCGTATTGCAACAGATTGAAATTGCAGTTCAGCCACAGAACAGATCATCAAGCCTTGCAGTGAGAACCATAAACACTTGAAATAAAATGTTAAGCCCCCCTCCTTTTGAGTGACTTATTTTACTTTGAGTCCCCCTATCCTTGCTTTGATTTTACTTTATGCGCCCACCCCCCCCCCCCCCCCGGTTTTCCACCCCCTCCCCCAGTTTTATAGCTAGAGTCTCAAGCGCTAATATGAAGAGATAAGGAGATTGTGTTTAGTTAACATCATGTCAGCTATGTCATTAAAGAGTGCCTTTTCTTTGCCATTGTTATTAATTGAATATTGTTATTAATGTAAGAATTTACCTTGAATTAAACTATGATCAGAAAAGATGCTACTATAAATGGCTAAAACAAAATAATACATGCAGTAATAGTCAGTAATCTCTACCCTTCTCTCGAAGTTACGAACGTCTCTTAAACAAAAAGCTGTACACAGCTTAAACTCGTGGCTTCTTTAACTCATTGCAGCATTGATTCCCGAGTGTTTTGAATGCTTTTACGGACAAACATAAAGCCTAAGAGCCAACCCGTGAAGAAGAAATGCTAACGCGTAACGCAATATTGCCGTAAGATTACGTTTTCACACTGACACGGTTCGATATATTTTTAAAAAAAAATTAAACGTAAGGATTTTTGACGAACGAAAAAAAAAGTACATCACTTTCATGATGTCCAGTCCGAAGGAAAAAAAAAAGGGTAAAAAAAAGGACTTTACGGAGACTCGAACTCGAGCCGTCCGGGGCTAAGCCACAAACCCAATCCACTGCGCTGTCGAGGAACACATACCGCATGGAAACTAAAATTTATTATTTTAAGGTAGATACGCATCAAAACGCGTGTTTCGGTTGCAAAATTCTTTTAGATCGATTTTAATGTTGCACTAAAAACTCCAAATGCGAAACATCTGTAAGCTTATTGTTGTCTATATTCGTTTACATCAAATTAATTATTGTTATCGCTGGATTCGACGTTGAATTCTTGTTACGAAACGTCAGTATTAGTATAAACAAAGCATTTACTCACTAAATTTACAGCTGATGGAAGGAGCGAGTGAGTGAGTGAGAGTGGATTTTATTTAGCCACCGTTACTGACAACCTGTTCATTAAGCTTTCACGTATACACGGGTTTAAAAGTAAGACTACATTCAGTAGCTGACACTTAAGCTCGATCGCTAAGCAAATGGCAAGTTTAATATATAAAACACAGAACTAATGCCAGAGCAAAAATCCCACAGGAATAAGCGGCGAACACAATATCAAACGGTCCTATCCATCCATGAACGCCTTGAATTGTCTTGAAAGCGTGCAATTGTACGCTGTAGTTCTTAATCTTGCTTCTAAGTCAACACACGGAGAGATTTTGCGGAATGTATTTCATGGCTGAAAGCCATATAGTCGTCGACATAAACTTAAATATGCGTGCATAAATTTGCATGCGCTAATGTGACACGAAAAAAAAGAAGAAAAGTCAAAGCCGGATTTACAACTCGTGTGCTCCGCCACGAGTAATAACCCCATTTCAGAGAAAATTATTTTTCTAACCAAAATCATCAGTCGGTTTTAAGAGAGACAATCTCATAAAGTTGTGAGTAGTGATTTCCTAATTGTTCTAAGGCAACTTAAGATTGTAGGGCAATGTTTACTGCCACATTTATTGATTATCACAGGTTTCGTAAAGAGATTTAGATTCACGAAAGCAAACTGTAGTGTACTCTTGATACTCTTCAGGATTTAGGGATGACTTAAGCTGCCTCCAATGACTAGCTCATTTGATGATGAAAGATTTATTCTAACAACAACGCAGAATAGAAGCATAAATAAACAGCGCGACAGCATTTGATGTTGTTATTTCCTATTATAAACAATTCCTTTCTAGATATGAAGAAACAATGATAAACAATGTATTTTTGCATCTGTATAATAATTAATATTTCGTCGCATCATTGAATGCAATTATCACTTTTTTTTCTCATTTTATCAAAATACACATCGCATCACTACTTTAACACAGTTCAGACCTTTGTTCGACTTTTTAAGCCAAACGTAGTTTGGCATAGGCATATGCCAAACATAGTTCAACAACATAGTTGCCTCTTCAAGCAAAGTGTAACCTATTGCCAGTTTCTCTCATGGAATGTTCCTTGTTATTCTGTGACGATTCAACCTTATTTCATTATGTACTCAGTAAAGTCTGTGAGACCTGTGACTGGTAGAGATAGTGGCCGCAGCCCAGGTGACGGAGAAACTTTCCCGATAGGACTGCTGGGACGATTGAACCTTATTTCATAATGTACTCGGTGAAGTCTGTGAGACCTGTGACTGGTAGAGATGGTGGGCGAAGCCCGAGTGGCGAATGAGAAACCTTCCCAATAGGACTGCTGGGAACTGAGAAGTTCTCTGCTGCAGCCTTTGTGCGAACGCGCTTGATCTGACGTAATCTCTCTAGCCAGTTACATCCGTAAGCGTCTGTAGGCCGCTTTTGACTTTGGTGAATAACAGATGCCATCTGTAAAAAAAAAATATAGTAAGAACAGGTTTAAGTAGTAATAATATACCTTATATTTGTATTTAACTCGGGGAGGAGGGGAGCCTGGAACTAGTTTGCTTGAGTCTGCGCTGTAGAACTCTGAACTCGTGCTTGGTCTGTACTGACTTTCTGTGAGCTTTATGCATGTCGAGTTTTCGTAAAATATGTCGCTAAGGAGGAGTACCAGGACAAAGAAGCCTCCCTCCACATTACAGGGCTTCCATTTGGATTTAGACACAATAGCAGAGAAAGTTAACGCAACCACGGCAAGCCCAACGATCCCGGTGGATCAGGCTCGGATGTCACGAGCGATCAGTGATGAATTGGGCCAAGTGGAGTCCCTACTGCAAACCTTGACGCCCGAAGCAGGAAAACAGTCTGCTATCAGTACCAGCAACCTTACAACAAAGAACTTGGAGTTAGAGCTTGAACTAACACGAGCCAGAATCGAGCTCGCTCGACTTCAGTCCGATATGACACACTTTGCCCAATCCAAGATGGCGGCTACAAATTCCGCAAAACCAAGGCCAAAATGCAGCCCAAAGACCAGCCGTCCCGTATCTAGCAACATTGCAGACCGACCCAGCGGTCCAGGAGGAACTCAAAGCCTTAGAAGATTCACTGGGGGACCCAATACTTCTGGGAATATCTGACGAATTGGCGGACCCAGCGCAAAAACTTCTGGAACCCAGCGCCACCCCCAAAGGTAAGCGACCTCTTCTGATCCCAGATTTTGTTAGCTCCCTCCCAGTTCTCCTGGAAGAGGACCAGGAGACCGTGCTCGGTGCGTCTGGTGACACTCAAATAATACTCAAGACCAACCTGGAGAAGAAGCCCAAACTCACCAGCATCACATTTCCACAATGGGCAGCAGCAAATTTCCGCATAATGCACACACTTGTCAAAGAAGGTGATTTACCATCAATGACAGACATTATGAATTACATATCTTATGGCACTAACGTTTCGGAGTTGGCAAAGATTTACCCAATAGCCCGTGTCGTCCAATACGATGACCTCTACCGACGAATGCAATTTGCTACCGGTTGTAACTGGGGTACAGAGAGTCAGTTCATCTACCAGCAAACCTTAAACAAACCTGATACAAACCAGCCAGGTTTAGCCAGGCAACCTGGCCGCCCTACTAATAGAACAACCCCCACCATCTACCCAGCAACGGGAAAGCAAGTGTGTTATGATTTCCAAAGGCGACAAGGCTGCAGCTATGGTACTGCTTGCAGATATGACCATGTGTGTATTAAACCACAGTGCATCGGGGACCACCCACAATGGAAGCATCCATCCCCCTCTGTGCAACACCCCCAAGCCTGAACTCACTCACCGGCAGAGCTATTTCCCAATTCTTCAGTGGAGCCACATGCAGGGGATAGCTCGACTGCATCATCCATAGCAGGGGAATCCCCCAACATTGGTTTAGGAGCAACAGAGTGTGTTACTACATGCAATCAATCAGCAGGGCCTTCGTGTATTGATGTGCAGCAGCCCGACGCAACCTGTATTTCCACGGACTTAAAGTTTGAAATATGGGCGAATGAACTAATTAATGATTCAGACAGAGATTTTATTCTCACAGGTATTCGAGAGGGTTTTGACTTAATCCAGCGTGATGCAAATGTTCTACCAGCTTTCACAAAGAATAACAAATCAGCTCTCAGACCAGGGGCTAAAGACCAGATGGAAGAACAACTGTGTAAGGGCCTCTCGCAAGGCCATTTTGCACTATCAAAAACATCCCCACCATTGTTAATGCTATCGGAGCTGTACTCAAAAGGGACTCTTCAGAACTGCGAATGATAATGGCCTGTAGCCGCCCCTTTTCAGCGAGAGCTAATTCTTACATGGACCTTGACCATTACAAATATGTTACAGTTGATGAGGCAGCATGTAAAGCCAAACCAGGCTTCTGGCTTGCTAAGGTGGATTTGAAACATGCGTATAGGAGTGTCGGAACACATCCTAATAGCTGGAAAGTTACCGGTATGTCCTGGCATTTTCAAGGTTCTACCAACACTACGTTCTTGTATGATAAACGTCTCCCCTTTGGCGCTCGAACATCTCCAATGATCTTCCACCGCCTTACTCAGTCAGTTTGCAGGATGATGGCCCGACGTGGCTTCATCGTGCTAGCTTACCTGGATGATTTCCTTATCATAGAACCCAGTCAGCAGCTGTGTCAAATAGCCTTGGACACTCTCATCAATTTGCTTCAATCACTTGGTTTCACAATAAACTTCTCAAAGGTTGTTCATCCCAACCAATCCCTGTGTTTTCTCGGAGTCGAAATTGATACAGTGAATCGTGAACTACGCCTTCCCAGCAACCGTGTCTCTGAGCTTTTGGAACTCTTGACCTTGACTATGTCTAAGCGCAAGTGCTCAAAACATCACCTTCAACGCCTCGTGGGCAAACATAGCTGGGCTGCTCGCGTTGTCAGAGGGGGCCGGACCTTTCTGCGACGCCTGATCACTGTCATGAATTCTGTGAAATATCGCCACCACCATCTCTACCTTAACACCCAAGCAAGAGCGGACCTTCGGTGGTGGGCATCCCTTCTTCCTGTTTTCAACTGCAAATCCCTCTTCCCGGAAGAGTTCGCTATGATATTAGCCCCAGCATATACTGACGCTTCAACTGCAGGTGGTGGTTGCTGTTGGCAAGGTGACTGGCTATATGTAAACTGGACACTAGATTTCCCAGATATCTTTCCCATGCATATCAACTACAAAGAGACTTTCATGATCCTCCAGGCAGTCAAACGTTGGGCTCCATCTTGGTCAGGGCAAAGGGCTTTCATCAAGTCAGATAGTGAAGTGGCGGCGACAATCATAAACAAAGGAACCACCCCCTGTCCTATCATAATGGATTGGGTTCGGGAACTTTTCTGGTTGCTGGAATTCCATGCTATCCATTTGACTGTTGATCACATCCAAGGATCATCTAATGTTATTGCAGACAGAATTTCTAGACTTGATGAGAAACGCCACCAAGACGCGCTTCGAGCATGGCTCTCTCAGTCCTCTTCCTCTACTAAAGGCCTTTTATCTCACATGTCTCCTTTGTCTCTTGCTACCTTCAGATTCGGACGACCTGTTGAGATTAGACATGGAAGTTCGTAAATATCGGAAACAAGCCTACGCAACTTCCACCAAGGCCACCTACAAAAGTCAGCTACGAGCCTACCTCACATTTTGTGCTTATTATGGGTACCAGCCACTACCAGCCACCACTATTACACTTAGTCACTATGCAGCCTTCTTGGCCAGATCTTTGTCCGCATCTTCAATTTCAGCATACCTGAACATTGTTCGCATTCTCCATTTGGAACATGGCCTTGAAGACCCTACCAAGAATAATTTTCATTTAGCGACAACATTGCGCGGTATTCGTCGCTGCAAAGGACTTACAGTGTCTCAGAAAAAACCGATGACCCCTGAAATGCTTCTGTTGATGAAGAAACACTTGAACATGGCAGACCCAGTCCATGCCAACTTCTGGGCTATCTGCTTGGTTGGTTTCTTTGGACTTCTCCGTAAAGCAAATATGCTACTAACAGGTGTTGCCAAGTTCAATCCCTTAAAGAACCTTCGGAGAAGTGACATTGTGTTCTTCCCTGCTGGATGGGTCATCATTGTCAACCGCTGGTCCAAAACCATTCAGTTCAGGCAACGAGTCCTCACCATTCCTCTGCCACACATCCAAGGCCACCCCCTGTGCCCCTATGCAGCTCTACAGCATGCTTTCAAGCTTGTTCCAGTCCCTTTGTCTGGTCCAGCCTTTGTCTTGCCAGCACCTTCCAGCAAGGGCCTTATACCTTTCACACATGGAAAGTTTGACAGTCTCTTCTTAAACTGATGGCCTCTAGAGCTGGTCTAGATCCATCACGCATAAGTGGTTAAAGCCTTAGAGCGGGTGGGGCCACCCTGGCCTTTCAGGCTAATATTCCCGAGGAATTAATTAAACGATTAGGAGACTGGCAGTCTGATGCCTTCAGATCCTACATTCATATACCAATTAAGTATCGTATGCATGCTATTCGCCAAGTAGCCTTGTTTGTTTGATTGTTTTGTTTATGGGTATGGGGTAGGTCGTTTTCCTCCCTAGGGCAGTTTATTTTCAATAAATGGAAGGGCCTGTTTTCTGGCCCTTTCCTCTACCCCATACTTGTTTTTCACCTAGTCTCACACTAGAGTTAAGTAGTAATAATATACCTTTTATTTGTATTTAACTCGGGGAGGAGGGGAGTCTAGAACTAGTTTGCTTGAGTCTGCGCTGTAGAACTCTGAACTCGTGCTTGGTCTGTACTGACTTTCCCTCCCCTCCCTCCCATACATGTAGTTGCTTTAGTTTGTTGATGTTATACTGCTTGGGCAGTTTATTTTCAATAAATGGAAGGGCCTGTTTTCTGGCCCTTTCCTCTACCCCATACTTGTTTTTCACCTAGTCTCACACTAGAGTTAAGTGGGAATTCTTGCCTACCAAGTATTACGGCTGACTGGAGAACATTCCTAATGTTGACAAGGCATCGATGCATATTTCAATAGTAGGTTTGAGGAGTACGATGGACTGTGGAACTACCTCTGTCACTGAAACGACCAGACCGTTTCCGATCATTTCCGAAGATTTCCGAAGACTACGAAGATTTCCGAGGTAAAATCCGAAAATATTTCGGCTATATACTAAGGACAAACAGTTCATTCATCACTTAAACAAGGAAATTAAAAGACGTATGCAAACGTGGCGTCGATAAATTGACATGTGATAGATATACATTTTACAGTGTAAAGATACGATTTTTCTCATTGAGAGAAATCCTTGTAATTCACTCGAAGTTATATAATAACATGGGATATTATTTATTATTAAAAAAGGATACAATGCTCAACAAAAATGACAGATTAATGTCATTCCTTCCTTGCTAAATTTACATGTATATGAACCACGAACTTTTCAGCTCCTTTTACCGTTATGCCCCCGGCAAATTTATTGCAACGATTCAATCTGGCTCGAGGGCCAACTCTTTGTAAATTTGTAGATTTATAATACAAATGTAAATTATTGTTCTTTCGAAACTCAATAAAAGCTGAATCAGTGTTTTTATAGAGTTTTAAACTTTGACATAATTTATCTTGCAAATTGTTCAATTAATCAATTTCATGACCAGTCAAAAGCTCATGGATATGTGCATACCAGATAGTCCTGATGTTCTTACAAATCAAGACGAAAATGAGCGCGGATGGCCCGACCAGACCTGGTGACCGTTATGTCAGGTGGGATATCATCCTCCATATCTCTCTGAGTCGGTGTCGTATTCATCCTCTTGCACAGGTGGATCAGTCATTTCACCAACAGCAACAACTGCAACCACGCTATCGTCCACAAATGTGACTGCGGTTACGTCATGATCGTGACCTGTAACTGGTGGCATATTCTGCTCGATTCCTTCTTAATTTTTTGTCACTGAATCATCTTGTGAATCCTCGTGGAATATCACCTTCGTACAAGAAGGTTGACTGGAATATACTGCTGGCGGCAGAGCTCCTGCTTTGTCTTTGGTGTTTTCACTGCGCACTGTTCTTTGCCTCACAGGGCGTTATTTGTCAACCAACTCCTTTATGGCTACTTCAATATGGGGATCTATGCTTCCAACTGGAGGAGGTTTCATCACGTTGACATCTACCAACTCCATACTGGATCTAGGAACGGGATAGTACGATTTCTCGTGTGTAAAGTATTTGGCGCCCCATTTCCTTGTCCTTTTCAAAGTTTCCTTCGAAATCGTGCCAAAGTCTTGGGCCTAGCTCCGAGAAACACATCAACTTAAACGCAGAATAAACTCTGAGGAGCTAAAAACAATTGCAAGATGCCACTATTCCAATATATACCGTGACTATCGCATAAGACTTGAATCATAATCGCATAAGATTAAAGATTGAATTGCATAAGACTTGGAATCTTTTAGTCGTGATGAAGAAACACTATCGCAAGTTATGCTAACCGCAGACTTGCGCTCACATTAAATCACGGACTGAGAAATGAACTAATCCTAAGCAGCGAATAATTCCTACTTAAGCGGCTACTACTGATCTTTCAACTCTTTCAAATTGAGCCAAAGAAACTCCATTGTTATGCCAAGAGCTAGCAAATAAACGACGGCGTAACTAAATATTCTAAACGGCTCTGGAAAGCGTAAATTCCTCCTGTCAGTATCACAGCTAGAGATTTTTTCCTAAGATCAAAGAAACGACAACATTTAGAACAACAGACCTGTTATATCTTTATTTTGATCTGAAAGGAAAAATCTCTCAGGCACGTACTTGGAGCAGGCTTCTTCTAAAGCTGGGCTAAAATGCTTTTAATGACGAGCAGGATTTGTACTAGGCCTGTCACCTTTTATAACCACTTATGTGACTTTTTGACAGAGCTCCTTCCTGCTGCCTTGCGTTCAATTGAGATATACCTACACTGACGCCACTGTACAACTTTAAAAAAGCCATTCCTCGTGTCAGAAAATATCTTACATGCTTAATAAATCAGCTAAAAAAACCTACAAAGAAACACAACTTACATCGGATCGAAAATACACCATTGTTATTAGCTAAACTAAACAAGCCAATGAAAAGATAGAACATTTGATCCTCCCCAAGCGCTCATAAGCCGCTAACATTCTACAACGTCAAATCATTCTACGAGACCTTTCTACATGGGAGCAACCGAGGTTCACCAAAGAACCGAAACTCGAGTCTTGCTTAAAGAGTGTACAAAAGAAACCACTTGCATCTGTAAGAATTACAAAACAGCTATCTCAAGCAAGTTAAGTATGGTTTACCTGCTTATTTGGCATAGTTTCATTTGAAAGGGAAGTCGTCGTTCAATGTTCCTAATAATTTGCAAGCAATATTGTTTCAGTGGCCTTAATAATATGAAACATTCGTGACTTTCGAATGTCAGTCACTTGACCTGTTATTAAACGTTAACGGTTAAAATCTTCAGGGTTAAATGGGGAACATTAAATCAAATCAAATTAAAACTTTTTGAGCACCAATCTTTTGCATCTTAGGTGCTGGTCATGGAATAGCCTTGTGCGCATGTCCAAGTTTAATAGCAATCACGTAATTAGGGTAAATAGGTCACGTGACTTTAGAAATAGCTTAATAACTTCTAATACAAATTACAGATACCACCTTACAATGCAGAATAACAATGTTGATACTCTACTGAACAATTAAGTAGCACATATTTTTAAAACTAGCGGTTCCATATTGGAAGTGAAGTGCTGCCACATTTGGAAGTTTAGCCTTCCCCTTGAAACGTCACTAAAACTTTCGTGACCTTGATGAATACTTCCAGCAACAAATAAACTGAGATTTGACATACTTTTGAGGAGAAATACTCACGTAAACTTTCCGATTATCAGTTCAAGACACGAGCGCAGTTTGGTGACAACAAAGTTTTACCGTTAAAACTTGGTTGTTGTAGAATTAGTGATGTAAGGGCTTCGTCACGAATGTCAATTATCAATCAAATAACTTCGAATACGTCTTCGTCAGGAAGAATTACTTAGTGATGTATGTTTGACATCATGAATGAATATTTAATACAAGTTATGAAAGAACGAAATGTCACTCAAACAAGTCTCAAACACTTCTTGGAATCGAGCGTGATACATGAATCAGTTCGTCTAAATGAAGCAGACTGAGACTGAGACTGAAGTAGACTGGAGGGTAGACTGAATTTTCAAATTCCAAACTCTTCAACCACGCGGCATAAACATTGACTTCAGTTTTATTTAGTTTTTTTTCCGCGTGCGGCAATGTTGCGACAGGGCGACATTTGGAACTATTTAATTAGCCGACACACGTTTTCAGTTAACGGCTATTCACTAATAAAAACGTCTGAATTTTCCATTTTAAAAGCGCCTAAATAACATTTTTAATTGAACACATTCATTCTTTAACAATCGAAGTAACGTGCATTCTCGTAACCATGTGATATTTCAACGTGATGCCAGGCTCCGTGAATTAAAAGCACCGCTGGCCATAACTATCCGGGTCTCCGAAAATCATCCTCACAAATTTACAAACTCGAGTTCACTGGCATATAATTTCGCACAGGACACCCAACACGCGAGAATAGGATGGCTGCCCTGTGCGGGCAGCAATTATATTGCAGAACCTTCCCCCATTTTAGAAAACGCATTTTGTGACGTCACTTACAGCGCATTGTCACGTGATGTTATGAGTAGCACGCTTGCGCATGAGTAGAAAAAAGAGACTACTGCCCCTTTGAGCACAGGCTCAAAGTTCAGGCATGGCATATTTAGTAATTTTGTTGGCGATTTCCACAGAAGAGGTAAGATAGACTACGTTTTTTTTTACGAAATACCCTTCAAAACACTAAACAGTATTTTCTCCGGAAACAGTAAACATTAAAATATTGGCCAATATAACAGTAAACACTAAAAAATATGGGTAAATAACACTAAACACTAAACACTAAACCCCATTCAGACCCTCCATGAATAATGAGGACGCTCTCTTGTAAACACGAAATCCGCGTGATAAAATTGGTACATTGGAGGCCCTATTTTATTGCCTTACATGTTTTCAATGTCCTTGAAACTTGCAGGTCATATAAATTGATGATTAATCTCGAGATTGTCAAATTTAAAAAAAAAATTATCAAGCGGTTTCCAAATTATCATCACATTTGTAGGCGTAGACCAAATTACATACCAAAATGGCAACAAGAGCATCTGAACGCACACCAATCAAATATTTCTTTCTCGCAATCGGCCAAAGCAATCCCCCTCACTTTGTCACACACGATCACAGATGGAATCAAAATACTATGAGATGAAACTACATTCCCAAAGCGCATCGCTTTTTTTAGATATTAGCCAATTATGTCGATAGTATGTTTTTCACTGTATTTTTATCCCCAAAACTTCATCCCCAAAAATTTCAAAAACGCTCACATAGAATTTGTTCAATCTTTGCCATATTCGAGGCGGCTTTGGGAAGTACAAGTTCCCTTAAGCGATTGCCAAAAAAACCTCCTGGTGCCGAGAAATACGACGGCAAGTAAAAAACGTCATGGCGTCATTACGTTGCTATGGAAACTCCGATGTTAATTTCACATTGGCCTTAACAAATTTTCATCTTTATCTATTATAGCTGTGGTGACCATTTTTCCATAACGTTGTTAATGGAGTCGTAGTTGATGCTGAAACTTGGGGGGTATCGCCCCCAAAAAATCCAGTCGAACCACCTTAATTGGAACTAAGTTGGCGCGAGAAACCTGGAAACCAAGTTGTTCAGGGATTTTCTGTGCGGAGCGAAGTGACGGTTTTGATTTTCAAAAAATATTTTAGGGAGTGTAAGCAACGACGACGCTGGCGCCAAGAAAAACGTCACTTCAAAAACTAATTCGCTGCCTTCCAATTAATTGCTACAATTTGTTTAGTTTGTCTAATGTAATACAGGAGCTGAATTTGTACGGATGGCTTTTAACTTCAAATAATGGAAGGAAAATTAAACGTCGTATGTTCACTTTCTCCACAAAACCTATAATTTTAATATCATTTGACGTTGTTGTTTTGTAGGGAACGGCAAAGAAATGTACCAAATGTAAAAAGCACATGCAGAGGCATTTGTTTTCGCTCATTAAACCTATTGTTTTGTGCCGTTCTCTCCGTCGTCGCGGTCCTGGTTGCTTTTAGTTCTTGCAGAAAGTTCCCTATTAAACAAACAAGTGATTCAGCTAGCGTGGATGAAAGAGCCGAAAAGCAACAAAGCGGCAAAGAAACGAGACAACAGGCCAAGTGCAGAAGAAGCCCGGCGTATTTTTTATTCTGTCCCGGCTTTAATAAAAGGGAAGAAACATCTTCCGGTGACATTTTACGGTCACAATCTCTACCCCAGTGGGGAGAGTCGTCTTTTTGTTTTATAGCTGCAGTCAACTTTCTCGTAAGCGGACACCCTGGGGAATTGAAAAAAGTGTCCGTTAGTAGAGCTGTCCGCTTACGAGAATTATTCCCAAAAGCGGACACCAAGTTTGTCACCAAGTTGTTAAAGCGCGGAACAAACAAATAAAAAAATTAAACGTAAGGATTTTTGACGAACGAAAAAAAAAACCAGTACGTCACTTTCATAATGTCCAGACGGAAGAAAGAAAAAAAGAAAAAGAAAAAAAAGAATTAGCGAGATTCGAACTCGGGCCGTCCGGGGCTAAGCCATAACATCAATCCACTGCGCTATCGAGGAACACATGCTCAAATAAGTCTATTTTATTATTTTCAGATAGTTACGCATCAAAACGCGTTTTTCGGTGGCAAAATCCTTTTAGATCGATTTTAATGTTGCACTAAAAACTCCAAAAGCGAAACATCTGTAAGCTTATTGTTGTCTATATTCGTTTACACCAAATTAATTATTGTTATCGCTGGATTCACGTTGTTGTTACGAAACGTATTCAACAAAGCATTGACTCAATAAGTTTACAGCTGTTGGAAGGAGCGAGTGAGTGTCTTTTTGAGTGAATTTTATTTAGCCACCGTTACCGATAACCCGTTCATTACGCGTTCACGATACACGGGTTTAAAGGTAAGACTACACTACATTCACTACATTCAGTAGCCTACACTTAAGCTCGATCGCTAAGCAAATAGCAAGTTATATAAAACACAAAACTTACCGGAGCAAAAATCCTAGAGGAATAAGCTGCGAACACAATATCAAAAGGTGCTATCCATCCATGAACGCCTTGCATTGTCTTGAAAATGTGCAATTGTACGTCGTAGTTCTTTATTTTGATTCTCAAGTCGGTATATACTTCATTGTAACACACCATATAGGGATCCTATCATATAGGGATCCTAAAAACTCATTTTAAAAGGGTTAGCTTTTATTTACTGTTATGGGTAGTGATGTCCATAACAGTAAATAAAAGCTAACCATTTTAAAATGAGTTTTTAGCCCTAAGTAAGTGCCGGATTCTTTGACGTGCATAAATTAAAACCACCATGAAGTATATGCCCTCAAGTCAACACACGGAGAGATTTTGCGGTATGTATTTCATGGCTGAAAGCCATATAGTCGTCGACATAAACTGAAATATACGTGCATAAATTTGCATGCGCTAATGTGACACGAAAAAAAGTCACAGCCGGATTTACAACTCGTGTGCTCCGCCACGAGTAAAAAGCAGGAGGATAACAAAACTAAATTTGCCTTCTCTTTCTCAGAAAATGACCTCAGTTACCACTATTCTTTTCCATACCAACAACTGCTGATAACCAAACATCTTTTCATGATCTGACTTAAGGTAAACAAGACAAAACAAAGACAAAGCTATTAAGTTTAACGCTACACGCAAAAAAGTAAATTCGGGAACAGAGATTTCTAGTCTTGCACCCAGCCCTTCAGTTGCTATCACAGTCCTGTCTCTGTTCTCTTGTTTGTTCCCAAGAGTGTAATTTGAAACAGTATTATTGATTTCATTATTTTGCCATAACTGCTACAGAAAATCTCAAGTTGGCAAGTGTTTTGATCTGAATCTGAATCAAGAACATTATCTGCCTCTAATAAACGTAAAAAAACTACCCTACATTGTAAATACTTAATACAGGAAAGTTGGGAAATAGTAGTCCTTTAGCAAATGGACGTGTCCATGGCAAACATTTGAAACGGATTAAAAAAGGTGAATTTTCACAGCAAAAAACTTACTTGACATCCATATCCGATTAGCGTGCTTTTCGCCAATGGCCGTCTAAGACTGGGGCGAGAATTATTTCAAAACGAGGGAGGAATTGGCCGAGAAAATGGTGGTAACCAAGATGGCGACTGAAGGCGATCGTGCATGCAAGTACCTTTCTTGTATCTTTTCACCCTCTTTTCACCACCCATTTTTTTTTTTTTTACCGTAGGAGGGGTAGTTCTTGGAGTAGTCCGTAGGGTAGTCTGTGGAGTACTCCGTGGGGTAGTCTACGGAGGGGGGTCAGTGCTAGTCCGAGCGTTGGAGCGGGACCGTCGGTGTTTTTAGGTATTTTCAACTTCCTCGCATTGAAGTGCTCTGTTTTGTTTATTGGTGTCCACGCAGTTATGAACGCCACCGCAAGGGGTTGATAGCGGGTTGTGCCTAAAGAATACCGTTTAGAGGGACGTCGGACACCTTATTAAGACTTATATAACGTAATGTCGACACTTAGAATTTTATTTTCAATAAATTTTTAAGTGTGAAAAAGAAAATCTAAAATCCCCCACTCAGGATTGAACCTGTCATCTCAGCTAGGCTTAGGCTTAGATAGCCTACCGTACCACTGTACCACTGTACCTGCACCTAGCTTCTCGGGTTGTTCAGGCCTAAATTTAACTTTGTAAAATTCATTAATAATTCATGAGGGTGATGACCAATCCAACAACAGTATTCAAGTCACATGTATACCTTTGTAAATCCCAATACATATATAAACTGTCTGAAAGCACGGGGAGGGTTTGAATAGAGCGTATGCACTCACGTGGCAAGCAGCTATGCAAATTTATTGGAACAAAAGAAAGTGTTAACATAAGAAAAGCGTTCAAATCCCACAGGATTGTTTTGGTACACCAACATGGCCGCCGTTCTATTGTTTTGGTACACCAATATGGCCGCCGTGACGTCATGTGCATACGCTCTATAGGTAGCAGGGAAATGTTGGGGTTGATGAATGAATACAGAATATTAATTACCTTCATTAGTATTCTGTATCGAGAAGCTAATAAAGCTAATTAGTATTCTGTAACTGATACAGAATACTAATTATGTATATGTAACTCACCTTCGATCATCTTTGGCCAGGATATTAAAATGGTCTTCACTTTTTACATCCGCCAGATAACGATTTATGACACAGGCCAGTAAATAGAGCGTTTTCGAGGGATATCAACCGCCGCATTGATTTGTTACTTCGCCAATAAATTTACTAAGCCAGAAGTTTACTGTTTCCGCTGTCATAACCTCCAGCTTGCAGCTTATTAAATTCTTGAACGTTTTCCACCCTGCAGTTTCTCGCCTCCAAGGCTACAGTTTCATTTTCGGGTTTTTGTTAGCCCTTGCCTGCTGCCACTGTTCAAATATTTTAACGGCCCACTTCGTGCTGTTTTTAGTGTTTTGGGGAGTCACATCTTTGAGCAGAGAACTTTCTTCCGATAAACTTTTCGGAGGACGAAAGCGCGTGGACGCCATTTCGCTCTTCTAAAATGAAATAAATGTTATGCTAATCCCTTTGCGTTCAACGGATTAACTTCATTCATATAACAGCCAATCAAATTGAATGTAAACAACATTCTTCACACTTTGTATGACATTCATTTCACAAGTCAGATACAATATTCGCGTCCGATCTGTATGGGATTTACAATGGCTCGCCTTCGGCTCGCCATTGTAAATACCCATACAGATCTTCCACTCATATTGTATCTATCACATATAAACTGCTACCCATAACATCAACTGAAAGCTAACCAGTTACTCCGTTATATAAGTTTCAATAAGGTGTCCGACGTCCTTCTGAACGGTATTCTTTAGGCTTAAGGTGGTTCGATACAGTTTTCTGGAGACCATACCAACATTTTTCAATCGGTTTTTAAGCGGCCTTCTCCAAGTCAGATCAACGTCAAATTTTCACCACTAACTGGTTTTGAATTGAAGTTTGGCAAGATATATTTCCTGGTAAAATCGATATTACCATGACGACGATAAACAAGAAACTGAGAAATCAGTAAAAGTGAAATTTAGCGCGTTTAAGATTTCGCATTGAACATCCCACATAGGCATCTTAAAATATGGTATATGGCACATATATTTTGCAAGAATAAAAAAATTCTGTATGTTTGAATTAAAATAAATCGCAATAACATTTCAAACCTTACTATTTGTGTACTGGTATTAAATTGATCGAGCGATTAACACTGGTTTTGTGAAATTACTTAATGATAATGTCAAAAAGTAGCTTGATGTTATGTTTGTAAACTTTGAAAGTTTTGTTTACTTTCTCTTTTGCGATCTTGAGAACTACCTTTTTTCCTAACATCGCTTCATGAGCAATTTTGGGTAATTTTCGATTTTAATGGCTTTTGCAAAAATCTGAGAAAAGGCTCGATGGATTTTTTTAAAACAAACACTGTGCATGCTTACCGATGTGCAAAATATTATCTGAAAGTTTCATTGGCATTGATTCACTGAAACGATTTTAAATTTAAAGATGAAGACGACGTACGAACCGGCCGAAAAAAATGGCGTTACAAATTTACTTTTTTAAGTTATGCTTAATAATGATTTCAAATCAATGCGCACTGCATTCCTCCGTGATTTATACTTTCGTTGTGATCTGCTGTGTATCTATTATTATCTATGTTCGAGCATGATTGTACCTTATTACTCTCCTTGCTACTTTCCAGATTCCCTTAAGTCTCTTTTTAGTTTTATTTTGAGTAATAAATGCCCTTTTGCGTTTTGAAAACGTTTTTACAGCAGGCGTTTTGAACGCAAAAGAAAACGGATGCAAAGAAATTTGCATCAACGAGCGGACATTGCAATGTTTCAATCACGGAAGAATGTAGTGCGCATGGATTTGAAATCATTACTGAGAATAACTTAAAAAAGTAAATTTGTAACGCCACTTTTTCGGCCGGTTCGTACGTCGTCTTCATCTTTAAATTTAAAGACGTTCCAGTGAATCAATGGCAATGAAACTTTCAGATAATATTTTGCACATCGGTAAGCATGCACAGTGAATGTTTTAAAAAAATCCATCGAGCCGTTTCTCAGATTTTTGCAAAAGCCATTAAAATCGAACATTATCCAAAAATTGCACATGATGCGATGTTAGGAAAAAAGGTAGTTCTCAAGATCGCAAAAGAGAAAGTAAACAAAAACTTTCAAAGTTTACAAACATAGCATCAAGCTGCTTTTTGACATTATCATTAAGTAATTTCACAAAACCATTGTTAATCTCTCGATCAATTTAATACCAGTACACAAATAGTAAGGTTTGAAATGTTATTGCGATTTATTTTAATTCAAACATACAGAATTTTTTTATTCTTGCAAAATATATATGCCATATACCATATTTTAAGATGCCTATGTGGGATTTTCAATGCGAAATCTTTAACGCGCTAAATTTCACTTTTACTGATTTCTAAGTTTCTTGTTTATCGTCGTCATGGTAATATCGATTTTACCAGAAAATATATCTTGCCAAACTTCAATTCAAAACCAGTTACTGGTGAAAACTTCACGTTGATCTGACTTGGAGAAGACCGCTTAAAAGCCGATTTAAAAATGTTGGTATGGTCTCCAGAAAACTGTATCGAACCACCTTAACCTTGATAGCGTGGCAACTGTGTCGCCCCGTCTAAGACTGGGACGAGAATTATTTCAAAACGAGGGAGGAATTGGCCGAGAAAATTGGTGTAACCAAGATGGCAACTGACGGTAACCGTGCATGCAAGTACGTTTCTTGTATCTTATCGGAGTAATTTTGTAATTTTTTTTTTTTTTACCGTAGGAGGGGTAGGTCGTGGAGTAGTCCGTAGGGTAGTCTGTGGAGTACTCCGTGGGGTAGTCCGCGGGAGGGGGGGAGGGGGGCTCAGTCGGCTAGTCCGTGGAGCGGGGCTCAGTGTTTTTAGATGTTTCAACTTTCCCGCATTGAAGTGGTCTGTTTTGTTCATCGGAGTCCATGCAGCAATGAACGCCACCGCAAGGGGTTGATAGCGTAGCAAGTGAATAGCCAATGAAATTTCCTAATTGAAAATTCACTTTTGAGTGACCAATCAAACGATGCTCTGTTTTTAATAGAGATTCACCCTTCTCAAACGGCAAAATCTCGAGTTTCAGGAAGTTAAACGCTAGCCATCACCGCGGTACAAGTGCTAGAGAAACTTTAGTGTATTGCTTTGGTTGTGACCAGTCATGTAACGCCTCATGCCGCCATGTCTACGTCTCTGGAAATGCAGGATTTGTCGCCGGGTGAGCAACATCGATCGTGATAAAGCCGCATTTCTGTTCTCTATAAATGCCTCGCAGCTAGTGACATGAAAGACGAACATGTGTTTCATTTTGTTAGCTTGTAAACCCCTAACGTGATTCTGTTGTCAAAGAGAACTACATTGATTTTGTTTGCAGATCAAGAATACGATGGTTCGGACGATGCGAGGGACATCAACAGAGATTTTCGCCAGCTTTCCAGTCGAAGCGCTCACGGATCGCTTAACAATGCAAGTATGAGAAGAAGAGGCAGTAGTTCATCGAGGAGAGGTTCTATGAGATCAGCAAGGGATATGGAGGTTATTAATATCGAGGATTACACTGACGAAATGGGAGAGGATGTCATGGCCGATCCGAAAGAAATAAATCAACCGATGTCGGCGAAAAGACGATACAAGTAATTAATCTCTGTATTTAGTGGCATTTATAAGCTGCATTTAATGAGACACTAGCGTCATCTTATTAAGAGCTCAAAGTGATTTAAGGTAGTTCTTTATTGTTTTTGGCTTCAAAGAAGGCACCCTGAACCCTTGCCACACTCTTGCGCATTGCCATTTTGTATCTTCTTGCTTGAGTGGTTTGTTGTGACAAAAAAACAATAGCTGAATGCTTTCTGCAAGCAAACATTTGGGTTCGTGCATAGATGTCGCTTTATCATATATATATATATATATATATATATATATATATATATATATATATATATATATATATTTTTTTTTTTGTAGAAAATTCAGTGTACCCAAAAAGTTCCCTGAGGTATATTAAGTTTTCCGTCCCGGGTTGCGTGTACAGCCGCGGTTGTGATCGTGAATAAGTCACTTGTTCTGCATTCAGGCTTGAGGCAAATGCGAATTTCACATTAAAGTTCCTCTTTCGAGAAAATTGAAAAGTCGCGAATAAGTTTTTCTGTTTATAAAGAAAAAACTTCGCCGTTAATTCAAATTCGCTAACGGCGAAATATTGGCTCGGTATGTACATACAGAGCAAAAACTTCGCGGTTAATTTAAAATTCAATAACAGCGAAATATTGGCTCAGTAGATATACATTAATAGTATGATTCCACATAACGAAAAATTTGATGCTAATTTTAACGAAAATATGCAAATTGCTGAAAGTGACATATACCTGTCTGTGAGTAATCCGTGCAATCGTGGACTTTATACACAGTCACAGGGACGAGCGAAACTAATGTGAAATTTTGTTGTTTTTGTGCCTGAAAATGTAAAATGCACCTTTCACAGTACGTTTTCTATGTGACACAAAGATGGCTGACGTCACAGATTCACAAGACGCTCACTTGTTACAAATTCTCGCACGTAAGAGAGAGTTTTAGAAGTTTGCTCTTCACTCTTTTTGTCCATACCGGATAAAAGTCAGTATACTATTTTTAAATTAATGCGGTGCTGCAGCAGTGTCCTACTTTCAGTAAACAATGGCCATGATAAATTAAAGTCACGGGTAATCGATTTTTCAACGGCGTATTTGACAGTTGGATCATTATCATAGTATTTGATTCATTTAATAGCATCAAATTTTTCGTTGCGTTAAATCATACTATTGTATACATAGCAAAAACATCGCCGTTAACACAAATTCAACAACGGCGAAATATTGTCTCTGTATATAATAGAGGGACACAAATTTCGCCGTTAACTAAAATTCATTAACGGCGAAATGGCCCATTTCACACTAGAAGACGGACAAATCGTCTGGACGGACAAGTCGTCCGACGATTTGTTCGTGTAATGTGAATTCTAGACGGACAACTCACCTAGTGTTGGTCATCGTAAATTCATATCTGAACGAACAAACAGACGATTTTGAAAGCAAGGAGCCTGGCACTAACTGGCTTGGTTACCATGGTTTCCCATAAACCATCACTCCCTTTACTAGTTCCATTCCCCTTAGCGAGTACTGGGACTGAGATACAACCATTTGTTGGTCATTTGTTCGTCTGGTGTGAATTTAAGTCGGACTTTGGACGACTTATCCGTCTAGATGAACAAATCGTCCTCGAAAAATCGTCTTAATAGACGGCCAAATCGACGAACAAAATCAGACGACTTTTACGTCCAAAATTTTGTTCGTCCCGTTTTCTCACTAAGACGACTTGTCCGTCTGAGACGACTTGTCCGTCCAGACGATTTGTCCGTCTCTAGTGTGAAAACGGCCATTGTCTTGGAATATAAAGGACGGACACAATTAATTCGCCGTTATTTATATCTATAGAGAAAAGTAAAATTTCGCGATCAACTCCCTTTGCGAAATTTTTAAATGGAACAAGAACTCTGCAAGTATTAAAGTCGGGCTAACAAGTGTCACTAAAAACCAATTCAACTTCTTGACTGTGAACGTAAACCGATCTGGTCACGTCTGCAACATTGCACTACAGTCATGCTTTGGGAATGTAAATATAATCCTCATCCAGTGTGAAGATCTATCGCGGCCTGAAGACGGGTTTTCATTCAATGGAAAGCCAAACAAACAACGCTAGCTACAAATCAAAGAGTGCCTATTGCTAACTAGTGGAAAAAGAATTTTAGAAATGAAAGGTAATAGTGAACTGGGAGTTGGTTGGATGTCTGTCTTTGTTTGTCGGCTTTAGATGGACACATGTTACTAGAAGACATATGTGATGAGATTTGGAGTTTTCTGCTTATTCCAATTAACATGTTAGAGTATGTGCCTGTGAAGCTAGAGCCTTCTTGGAGGCCATGACTATTTAGTCACAGTAGTATTGGGCTTCCTGTTTTATGACAGTTGCTCATTCTCAGTTCCTCCTCTGCTGTTATGCAAACGGTTGGAAAAGTTACTCTCTGTGTATATTAATATCATCGAAAATGGAAGTGTGCGTGTGTATCATCTGTGACGTTGTCACGCTAACGATATTTTTTGACCTTACAGAGAAACACAGCCCAATATATAAGTCAGGCAGCCTTGTCTTACAGCCAAGCAGCCCGACTAATAATGTTACTGAATAATATTTACTCGCCGTTAACTAAAATTCAATAACGGCGAAATATTGTCTCTGTATATAATATGGTGACATCACTATACTCCCCTCTGCATTTTATTAGGACATGATCTTTATGTTCTTTGTTATTTTTCAGTGTATTTCACTGTACCAAACGGTCGGGCCACATGAATATACGTACTGTAGTATGATTTCGTTTACAGTCCGTAAAAACAGAAGCAAAAATATATCGTTTAACAAAAACCTGCATTCCTTAAAAATAGTTTTTCTGAAAGTTATCATATTCAGTTAACTTACCAGGAGTAATATAAACGAGCATGACAAATTGATGTGAAGTGCGTGTTAGGGTATACACATGTATATTTCAATTAAATATTAGGCCGGTTCACACTAGGGACCAAAGTGCACTTGGAATGCACTTGAAAATCAAGTAGACTTGAGGTGTGCTTTGGAAAGACAAGACAAAAGATTTTCGGGCATTATTGCGCACAGCGTGCGTGTTTAGATGCAAATAACTTGCGAGCACAAGTTGGTACGCAGTTGATAAGCTTGATAAAAAAAAGTTACAGGACTAAAGTACGATATGCGTAGAAAGCTAAGTCGATAGTAAAAATAATTTTTCTTGTCAATTCAATTTTTTATTTGAACTTAATTCAGCAAAAGAATCGTCTGAGAGCCTGGTGTAACACTGTGCTCACTTTTCGTTAATTTTTGGGAATTATTCGTGCTCGTCTCAAAAACGTGTTTTTGTATCTCATGAGTATTGAATGCGCGCATGGCTGTAGTGTTTTTGATTTGCAAAGCCTGAGAATTAGACTACAACCTTTTTCTCAACATAGAATGTTTTACCCTAAGTCGGCTTGAAATACAACGGCTAAAGTAAAACTTGTGAGTCTTTTTGAAGTCTCCCGTGACTCCAGATTACAGGGCCGTAGCCAGGATTGAACGGCAGACGAGGCAACTAAAGTTAGCGCCGAAGGCGCTATTTTCTAGAGGGGTCTGGGTGCATGCCCCCCCCCCCCCCCCCCCAGGAAATTTTGGAAATCTAGACGCCCGGAAATGCTATTTTCAGCATTTTCCTGGCAGTATTTTCCTCAAAAACACATTCAAAATTAGAAATAAAATTAGAAACTCTGAAATGTTGGTTTTTTGTGTCAAGCTCATACAGGACAAAGCGGTTACTCTCACAATTCAAGCTGATATTGAAATCTCTTTCAGAGCAGTAAGAAAATTCAAAGAATTTAGTTTGAATGAATCGAATTTGGTCTATTCGCTGCTAAAGGCCAAGGCGATTCTTCTGTGACCAGAGAGATCCCATCGCTTTAAGATTTGACTGCTATCAATGTCTGGCGGTTTATATGGATACACGCCAAAGCGAGACCTTAAGACTTTTGCATCAGCCATGCTTGTTCAGGACGAGGTTTTCAGCCTTCTCAGCGCGCTGAAGGAACGTTCACATGAGCAGGAAACAACTGGCAGGGTAAAAAGAATCTGTAACATGGTGGAAATGTTTGGATAAAACTGTTCATTGCAATGTCTCACTGCTTCCTGCAAGCTTCGGATTTGTTTAGCAGCCAAGTTATTGTTTTTCATCTTCCAACGCGATAGCTGTTATTTTTGCTTAGACATCGTGACTCGCCTCGGCGCTGCATGCTAAACTCTTCACGTGGCGCCAGCAAAGACGTCATTTGTACGTGTATGAATAAAAAACCAACGGAAAGCGTTCCGGAGGGAAAAATTGAATGAAAAAACGGCAGCGTTTCACCGAGTACTCACAAGGCAATCCAACGAAATTTACAACTTTCCGGCGCCTTCCACTGAATTGGCGCGAAAAGTAAATATGGCAAATCAATTCCCGGGCTTTGTTGACTTGCTTCAGATGACCTCAGAGAGGATTTTTCTGATTTTTTTTATCGATACTACAGCTTTTTCCTTTATTCGCTGAACTTACCTGCATAAGCCAATGGCAATTGTTTTTTTTTTTTTTTTTTTTTTGGGGGGGGGGGGGGGGGAGGGCTAAACCTCCTTAGACGAGGCAACTGCGTCGTCTTGCCTCATGCTAGCTACGGCCCTGCTGAGAATCGTAAAGAAAACGCAAAGAGCTCGTTCTGGCTGTGGAATTCAAAGTTGCGCGCCCACATGCTTTTTGCTGCACGGCTGTACTGTCATTGGTCAAGTACGCTTCCAAGTAAGGGGAAGATCTTACTTTCAAGTGCACTTGGGTCCTTTTGTTTTGCGCTTATCGCCAGGGCAACAAAGAAACCAAAAGGTGTGCTCATTAAAACGTTCACACTCCAAGTACGCGAGCTACGCTTGGGTGATTCCGCACAAACCAACAGCACGTGCCATTCAAAAAGACGTTTTTGATAAAAAAGAAGGAAAACATGAAGCTTATAGAAAACGAACTACTGTAAATTATTAAACTTTTTAATTACATTAAGCCGATATTAATTTTTACCTATTTGATACATTTTACAAAGAGATTTAAACGTGTAAATAAATCAGATGAATGCTTCTATTGTAAAGTAAGTCAGACTTAGAAAACGCTCTCAGAAAGGAGTTCACACTACAAGTACGTACCAAGTGCGCTTCAAGTGCACTTATGAGCGCTGGTGAGAACCGGCCTAATGTTTGAGGATTTTTTTGTTATTTCTGACAGAATTTTTTTGTCCCTAGTAAAAAATGATCTTTTATACCTGCAGGGTAAAATAGCTTCTCAGAAATCAGAATTTTATTGTTTTGGATACACGTTCCGTTGCCAGACAGTGTTTGATTATGGAAACTACTTTGTGAAGGTTTTGCATTTGTACAATGTACAGTTATGTAGGAAACACAAATCCGTTAACATTTTTCTCTGAATCTGAAATATGGGCAAAATTATTTTCAAAATCCCTCAATCCGTAGACCTACATTCACTTCCATCTCATACTTTACATATAATTCATACTGATAATCAATCAACCTGGCATTGTCTAGATCTTTCAGAGTTGGAAATGACAGTTTGATGTTATTGTTGTGCAAACAAATTTCCCAAAATTATGGCACTTTCAAAATGTGTTTTTGGACATGAGGCTACAAGGTTTCAGCCATGGACATACAGTGTAGGCTTAGGTTACTTGTGCAGTGCTCTGTCTTTGAAGAAAACATGTCCAGCTGATTAAAATTATTTAAAGAGTAGTTCTACTACTCTTGAATCTCTTGAATACTCGAATACTTGAATACTCTTGAATACTTGAAAACTACTCTTACTACTCTTGAATACTTGAAAACTACTCTTGAATACTGGGCATTTTGTTTCTGCATTTTTTGCTTTCAAATTTCCCGCGCGCCGCCATGTTTGTTTTCGCAAAGTTTGATGGGAAATTATGACGTCATTGCGTTGTCGCGAGCTTTCAATACGACGGTTTAAGTCAACATCACGTAAATTTATAAATATATATATGCTTTTAATGCATTTTTGACTGAATATTGTTCGGTTCTTCCACGAAATCTTCTTCTGTAACTCCATATTGTTATCTTCGACAACGCAATGACGTCATAAATTACCATAAAGGAAACATGGCGGCCCGCGGGAAATTTAAACTGAAAAAAGAACTCTTCACATTCAGTAACCAGTTACGGAGATACCGACTTAAAACCCCAGCCTGAGTTAAATATAATCATTACGAATACTTTGGATCTAAAACTGTTTTTCAGCCGAGGTTCCCTTTAAAATACTATTCTACTACTATTCTACTTAGTAGAATAGTAGTGGTAGTAGAATAGTAATAGTAGTAGAAAAATATGGTTGTTTTTGTTTATCCCCCCAGGTAACCTACCTCCATACAAAAAATGAAGGTGGTTTGGGGGGGGGGGGGGGTAAAATTTTCATTTCCAACTTTGCAACACTTTCTCAGAGAACTACTTTTAAGTCCTTGTCTTCAGTGACAACTCTGACAACTGAACTTTTCCCGTGCACCTCATTCAAAATAGCTGTACAGCGTATATCATAACAAGCCGGGGCCCCGATTTTAGGACCAAGTTTAAAAAAACGTCGCGTTCTTCAAATATTTGTGGGGGATTATTAGCGCGCTAGGTGTGAATCCTACAGCATTTTTAAATTTTTGGCCGTGCAGCTGAGCTTCCATGTGCGAAACTAAAACAAGTATTTTTCACTCAGTTAAAAGACTTTTCTAAAGCGAGGATGCAAATCAGTGGTTTTTTGAATCTTTGAACTGAACAGAAACAGTAATAGGGAAGATATCATTGACGTCACCAACTGTTATTAATGTGCCAACCAGAGCGTTATTGGCTGCCGAAACAAAATGTTCTTTTGTTCCAGTGGTTGGCACATTTGAATAACAAAAAGAATGTTTGTAGACAGATATCATCCCTGTAAAGAAAATTTAGCTGTATTTCAAGAATTCTTAATTGATTTCTTTTCATTTGCGGCATTCCCTGCAACAACCTTTCACTGGGGTTGCTCTCATAGCCAGAATACAAACTGCTTACGAAAATGAAAACGATCTATAAATAACAAAGTTGGAGTTTATGCTAAGCTATTTCTCGGCTAGTTGTGGAGTCAACTGAATTCGAGGGCCGTTCGCTGGACCATAGCCACAATGAAAAAATACCTCTAGAATTCGGCTTTGTTTATCGACGTAAAATATACTTAAATCCCACACCGCAATTAAAACTAATTTATCAAACCGCGTCTTTCAATGACGCGGCTTGGAAAGTTCAAATTGCTTCGTAATGCTAACTGCCTTAAGAGAATGACGTGAGTTAAATTAGATTATTTGTGTATCTCGTTGAGTGAACGTCTCCAATTGGAAGTACCTATTAACTAAGGTGAATTTTATCGACATATAACCTAGTAGACAAAAGGCGACAGAATGATCCTACTCTGTCCATTTGAATGTTTGTGTCGCTAACGGTAGTTATAGAGAAAATTTAGCTGTATTTCAAGAATTTCTTAATTTCTTTTGTTTGGCATTCTCTGCAACATCCTTCTCTGGGGTTGTTCTCATAGCCTC